>OX375884.1:26695978-27150942 GCA_947359465.1 Metellina segmentata
TATAATTAATCATCTTATTTATTTAAATTAAAAACTTTCACCTTTATTTGATTATTTATTTAACTTAAGCTTTGCAAACATTATTTATTAAAAATTCATTGAAAGGAAATCTCGAGGTTTTTTTTTTTGCAGTTGCACAACGATGACATTCTTTTCATACACAAAAAGATTAATTAAAATAAATAAGATACTTTTATTTTTTATTTAATTTTGATTTATTTAAACTTTTCAAAAAAGTTATTATTTTTTTTAAAAGTCATTTAAAAAAGACTTTGTGGCTTCTTGCAGTCACACAACGATGACATTCTTTTCTTTTGAAAAACAAAATAGTATGAATAACTATCTTACTTATTTGAATTAAACTTACTATTTTTATTTAATTTTCTGATTTAAATTAAATTTTCAGAAATTACCTTGTTTTACAAATTATTAAAAAGAATCCTTATGGTATCTTTTAGATTGGCAATATTGGCTTAGTTTTCATAGGAAAAACAATTTAATTAATTATTTGTATTTAATTAAAATATACTTCTATTTAAATGTCATTTTTATATTTTTTATTCGACTTAAACTTATTTACTATAGTTATCGAATGAAACCTCGTGGCTTCTTCAGCACGACCAACGTAATTTTCAAAATTTATTTTTTAAAGTTATAAGTAATCTCAAGTTTTCTTGTATTAGAACAACTGCATGGTTTTTGATTCATTTGAGAAAGAATATTTCCAACGACAGTATTAGAAATTAAAATAGCGAAACTTAGAAAGTAACTACAGTTAACTAATTTCGAGTAGTTTATGCCCCGTTCTTTCAAACTACTAGTTAAATATTGCCCCTAATTTAAAATCACGTATATTATATTTACAGTATTGATTATTATAATACTAATATAATTAAAATACAGATCAATATAAAAGTACACACATAATTGCATTTCAATTCTATTGACTTTCTCACTGTTTCAAGTTACTTTCAAACTCTTAATTGTTCGTAATTCTTCGAAAATAACCCTTAAAAAATTTTGTAGACATTTTTCCACTAGAAATTTCCTTAGAACATACATGCATACTGTAAATACATCCCCTCTCTCTATCTCTCCATGTCAAAAATACCTATTATGCTTAATATTTCTCTGAAGTACTCTATAATTTCCAGGTGTCTACACTTCACTTGCTACGTTTAATCATTGATATCTTTGCTATTGCTTTGGATCTTTTAAATGAACACTTACTTTCCTGTTCATCTTCCTGTCCAACTATACTTTCACTATTGTAACCATATGTACCTAAGAATTTCTGTTATAATTTTGATAATAATAATTGCTTTGTAGTCGATCTTTAAGAGTTAATTATCGTGTAAAAAAACGCGTGTACATTTTCGTTGTTTTCTACAGATTAAAAGTTTTTTTTATAAGGCTTATACCTGTAATAAGGGTACCCACGTGATATCAATTTGGAAGGGGTTACTTTTTTATCATAAGCTCTATACTTAGAAGGATTTTAAAATTTAGAATTTCTTTGAAATATAGAGTCATTTTAGAGTGTTATAATCAGATACTAGTTTAAGAGTTAGTTATTTTTGGAGTGTTCCCAAGAGAACTAGATTTAGAATGTGTTACATAGAAACTAGTTTTAAAGTGACTACTCTAAGATGAATAGAAGCTGTATTCAAGAGAAAATACACCAACGTATTAATGAACAAATAAAAACTGTTTTTGATTTGTTTTATTCAACTCCACTAAATAAGAAATGGAGCGCTTTTGTAAATGAGCTGAAAGCAATGAATAAATATTTGTTGACTGTAAGGAGAAGAATATAAAAACACCTTTATGCACAATTTTTAAAGAAGCAACCAATACGGATAGTTTATTTTCTTTTTATACCGTCAGGGATGGGCTTAAACTCCTTAAGCGCGCCACTGCTTATAATATTCACTTTTAATTTAAGAAAAAGTAACTATAAAACTAATAAAAAAAGTATAGACCATTGAAGCTGCAGTAAGCAAAGTGAATATGCTTGAACTGTTGCACATAAGCCAGTTATGAAGATAGAAGCTGATATTAATCAAATGAATGCATTAGTCTTCCACTTTTGTAAAGCAGTGATAGAAGGGACAAGGAATTTAATGGGATCAATGGATATTTCATTTGATCTCTTTTCAAAAGGATAAAAACATACGCTAGGACATTTTAATTAATTGATGTTTAAATATATCTTTGAACATCGTATGAATTGTTACATATTGAAGTTAAGACAATGTTAGTTGCAATAATTTATCACCATTTGATTCATTATGGAACCTTATATCTTCAATAGCTTTTTATTAGAAGTTTTGAGAACTGAGAGTGTTAAGATATAACATTTGTCTTCTATTTTTGCAAAGCAATTACAGAATGGATAATGAATTTAATGGGAGCATAGGATATTTCACACATTTGATCTTTTTAAAAGGATAAAACTTACAATAGTACATTTTCAATTTATTGAGGGTAAAATATATATTTGAATATCGCATAAAAAATTAAGGCAATGTTATTTATAACAATTTATCACCACTTGCTTCGTTATGGAACCTTATCTCTTCAATAGCTTTTTGTTAGCAATTCGTAAGAAGTGAAAGGGTTAAATTAAAAGAGATTTATGGTTTCTAAATGTTTTTACTGAATTATTCTTGTTTTTGTACTAGAATTCGGATTTTTAATCCCAAGATGACAGTTTGCCATTGTTGGCTCGATTCTTCACACCTTTTGTGGAACACTGGCTAGTTTTCATTATTCGATAATTAACAATACAGCAAGTTTCAGCTAGATTAACATTCTTGGCTACCTTACAAAGTTTTTTCTGATTCAGCAGTTGCAGGTTCTCTGGTCTGTTACGAGGTGGAAACAGCAAGACGGAAATAGAACCGGCCCTGAATGAATAACGTTAAGTGAATTTCTCTTCTAATGAAATAAATCCAAGCTCTTTAGTCTACACTACGGAAACTTCTAGAACATGGGTCTCAAACTCAGACCTTTGACAGTGCCATTTTGCTGTTGTGAAGCATTTTAGAATTTTAGGATTTACGAATAAATATCTACTTTACGAATTTTCAACCATGGCTTGATATCAGAGTGGGGCAATATTTCTAATGATCGGTAAACAGTAAAAAGAAATGCTTCAGCAATTACTTTTATTTTTATCACATTGCATCACTGAAATCGGTGTTTCGTCGACAGTGATAGGGGAGAAACATGAACTTTATTCATTCCTTTGGAGATGTGTGAACTTAATAGTTTCATTCTAAAATAGACACCCTAAACCCAGACTTTTGACAGGGCTATTTTGCTGTTATATAGGATCTTAGCATCCTCTATGAATAATAATAAATATCTTACGAATAAATACCTACTTCACGAACTTTCAGCAATAACTTGGCCGTAGAGTTGGACATTATTTCTAATGATCGGCAAACAACAACAAAAATATTTCACTAATTACTTTAATTTCTAACACATTGCATCACTGAAGTCAGAATTTCATGGACAGTAACATCGGGGAAACAACTCAACATTAACTCATTCTTTTCAGCTTTACAATGGGCGTATTTCTATTCTTTGTAAATTACGGAAACGTCTGAAAAAACGGTCTCAAACTTAAACCTTTGGCAGGGCCATTTCCCAGTTTTGATAGAACTCACTGTCCGCATAAATAATAATACATTTCTTACAAATAAATATAAGTTTTACGAATCTTCACCAATGTCTTGGTACTAGAGTGGGGCATTATTTCAAATGATCAGTAAAGAGAAAAAGAAATGCATCACCAATTACTTTTATTTCTATCACAAGGCATCACTGAAGACATAATACTGCGAACAGTGCGTCGAAGAAAGGCACCAGAACATTTACTCATTCTTTTCAGCTTTACAATAGGCGTATTTCCATTTTTTGTAGATAATAGAAATGTCTGCAACAACTATCTCAAACTCAGACCCTTGGAAAGGTCACTTTTCTGTTATGAAGAAGCTTAGGGTCCACATGAATAATAATACTCTTAGGAATAAACACCAGTTTTACGAATTTTCACCAATGTCTTGATACTAGAGTGAGCCATTATTTCTAATGATCGGTAAACAGAAAAACAAATGTTTCACCAATTACTTTTATTTCTATCTCATTGCATCACTGAAGATAGTATTCCATGGACTGCGGAGAAAGACACCTTGAACTTTTAATCGTTCGTTTCGGCTCAACAATAGGTGTGTAATAGTTGCATTCTTCGTAAACGGAAACGTCTAAAACAGCTGTCTCAAAAATAGACCTTGGCAGAGACCCTTTTCCAATTTTGAGGGAACTCAGAGTCCGCCTGAATAAAAATAAATTTCTTACGAATACGAACCAACTTTACTTATTTCCCCCAGTGGCTTGGCAGTAGAGTGAGACATTATTTCTTGTGGTCGGTAAACAGTAATAAGAAATGCTTCACCAATTACTTTTATTTCTATCACACTGCATCACTGAAGACAGTATTCAGTGAACAGGGAACTTTATTCATCCCTTTCAGTTAACAGTAGGCGTGCTTAGTAGTAGAATTCTTTGTAAATAAACTTGTCATTTATAAAGAGGATTTGTAATTTATATTTATGCAATCACAATGTACTTGAGAGAAGGCAAAAATTATATTTATAATTATACTTGTCTAACAATCTCTGTAAGGGGTTGTGTGTTATCTGTAAGCAATGTCTATAACAATTTACCAACACCCGAAAGATATGATGTCTGCAAAAAAATTAAGCAAAAGAATAAAATGTACATTGAACATTTTTTTTAAATTTTGGTAATCATTATTGTAGTTTAAAGCATTCAAGTAATGAAAGTAAATAAATTCGATTAAATCTGGTGTGAATGGTTTCAATGTTGACATGGTTTCTGAGAAAGGTACCTCGAAGACACATTGTTTATTTTACGAAAATCGGGGCTTAAAGTTAAATTTTGATTTTTAACTTTATATTTTTACACTAGAACACATCTGTTGGTGTCATATCGACTCCGGAGAACGTTTGTCTATTCCTCTCTTTCGCATTTTTTGTCCGATTTTAATAATTTCTTATGATTTAATCCTTTTACTTCATAAGCAGAATTTTTTTTGTGTTGCTCAATTTAGAAAAATTATACAGCTAAATTTATCTAGAACGTCCGCTGGTGTCTTTTCGACACCAAGCAAATTTCTCAATCTGAATGGCTTTAATTGAGCGAAAAAAATCATAAAATTAGCAATACAAATAGACTTGTAACCGCAATTCATTTAATAGTGCCATTCGTTTGTAGGTTTTTGAAAACATCGGCATTACTTTCAAAGGGCGAAGATGGGTCAATTTTATGAGTTTAACAATCGATTTACTTGTTCCTTTCTGAGGCATAAATAATCATGAAAATGATTGTTTATGCTTATTATATTATTAAACAATCATGAAATGTATGAAATAATTATACAATAAGCTTAAAATTAGTCAACAAAAAAATAGTAGCTACACCATACTGATATTATAACTATTTTGCGCAATTTATGTACTGGTGTTGAAACGACGGATGTTGAAACCAGTGTACTGCAGTGCCGGGTGTTCTGTATTAATTACGTTTATTACTTATGATATTTATATTTATGGAACTTCTAATATGAATTGATAACAAAAGTGAAGCCTAGTAATGAAAGAGGACATAAAATTTAACTATACTAATCCATCAGTCGATCATTTTGAAATTTTTGGTTATTTGGGTTGGGTATTAAGGGTACAAGGGTCATATTTGTCCAAGCTGTGCCAAGCACAAGGCTGGCAACAGTCAGATATACATAAGAAAAGTTTTACTAACACCGAAAAGAGAAGTAACCATCCAGGGTAACTCGAAAATTTTTGATTGAAACTCGATTTTCCATATTACAAACTTCGATACTTATAAAACGATTCCCTGTAACTAAATCGTTTAAATGTGTTCATTAGAAAGAAATCTAATTCGAATGTAACAACGTTTATTCCATTAAGGCACGAAAATTAATTTCATCTCGTAATCACAACTCAAACGCAATTCTACGAAATTTTTAAAAAGACAATAAAAACTGATAACTGATGTAACTGTCCTTAGACCACACTGAAAATATTTATATTGTTAGAAAATGTTGGAATTTCTTCTGTAAAGTTTTGATGGATTATTCTGAGAGAATGATTTAAAATCAACATTCTTTTGATGTGCATTAAATTTTAAAAAGAAAATCCATAAAGTGAAAATTTTGGTATCTGTTTTAACGATCATACCCGTCAATAATGAATTTAAAATTATTATTTACCAATATATGTTATTTTATACGTAAAATATAGTGAGTATTTGTTTATACTTTATAGTTCATACTAATATGCAGTCACAGAAAACCTTTTCGTTCTTCAGTTTGAGGAATGAGTTACAAATTCTCCTTTTTAAATGCAAAAAAGCTTTCTTTTAGATTGATATTTATTCTCTACCACCCTTCCGAAATCATTTTTCCATTTGGTAAGCTATAAAACGTTCATAAATTTCAATGTAGGGAGAAAGGCACTATTTACTCTCTCTCCGTGCATACAAAAATTTCTCTTTCCCTATTCTAATAAATCAGTTGAATTCTGTACATACCATCCACCACATTACATCATTGATTCTAATAAATGCATGAAGGCTGTGTTTTTCATTGTTTTTCGCATAAATAACTTTGGCATAAGTATGAGCTTCAGTTCGATATTCAGACTACCCATTTTAATACGTTTCACGATTTTACTTACACGAGTTTTTTGTTGAATCTCATTGAGTGGTTTCGACGAGGTATCTCGTCCGTCAAGATCTGACTAATTTTCTAACGACGAGATAACTCGTCATTGCCAATTTCTTGACGATTACGAGATCAATATTTCGACGAGGTATCTCGTCCATCAAGATCTGACTAATCTTCTAACGACGAGACATCTCGTCATTGCCAATTTCTTGACGATAACGAGATCAAGATCTGACTAATTTTGTAACGAAGAGACATCTCGTCATTGCCAATTTCTTGACGATTAAAATATCAATATTTCGACGAGATATCTCGTCCGTCAAGATCTTGGCAGTTTAAACGAAGTGCTGAAATCGTATTCGAAATACAAGGCAACTTTCAGAATACGCACATGATACATGTATACCGCCACAGAAACACATCTCTAGATTATAGATTTAAATTGGTAGAAAATGCCTCTCATACAAAGCTTTGCAGTATCTTACGTTTTCGCTAAAACACGCAGTTGGTTGGAATAAGAAATTGTTTATTTCAATTAAAGAGTTACGAATATGTTCCTTCTAGTTCGTAATGATTTGAAAAGGATATTCTCAGCTATCTGCGACCTAATTAAATATTTAAAGTGTTTGAATCAGATAAAAAGTTTTACAAAATAACTCTTAAATTTAAAATATTAGTTACTCGATAGATGAAAACTTCTTAAATAAATCTTTGTATTACTTCACCCTTTTGTTAATGCTTGGCCGTTGTGTAATAAACTATTTCTTAACCCTCTACGCATATCATGCCATCTGAAGTTTCCCTACATGATATCCAACCAGTAGTAGATGTTTCGACCAATAGAATTCTCCTAAGCATTCTTTCAACTAATAGACGAGGCTATTTAGTCATTATTTGTGTTGTAGGGTAAAAGTAATGGTATACTACTCAAGCTCATGGAGATAACTCTCCAAGTGGTTTTAACGAGATTTTTAGTCATCAAGATATTTTATGATGATGATGAGATCAAGATTTGGTCAGTTTTCTTCTAATAACGCGATATCTCGTCCATCAAGATCTGGTAAGTTTTGCTAATGACCAGACACCCTTTCGAGGCAACCACCAGTAGGGTTAATAAAGTTTGAGTAAGTGTTTCATCCATGACCATTTTCTAAAAGTTGCTTAGCGAAACTATAACTCATCGAGACAGCCACCAACATGGTTAAAGCTATCTGTATTTCTTCTGCGTTTGAAAATAATTTTTAATTGGATATTATCAACTTCGTCAGAACTTGTTCACAAGTTTCTTTCCCCATTGTGATTGAAGATATTTTAATATGGAAATTGAAAAGCCCCAAGGGTTTCCTAAAATAAAGAATAAAATATTTTTTTAATACTCACGTACCTATTAAAAATTAGACATTTGATTCGTGAATTTCCAACAGATAATAGTGTAAACAGTTTTACAAGACAACCTTTTCCTTAATTGAGTTTTCTACTGGTAACACTGTTGCTTTGCTGATAAAATTCCGATATTAAAGACCAGTTCAAGCATTTTTTCTTATAGATGACCCTAAATACGAATTTCGTGCAATAAAAAAAATGAACCGTTGATCGAGAAATCAAAAATCAACTTAACATTATGCATCAGCTCTCTGAAAGAGAATTAAAGAATCTTATTAATAGAGATAATTTTGATACCCAATACACTATAAAACTTTGCATATTATTTAATTTTGTTCGTACCCGTAGATGATTCTGGTCATTCCAGTTCATAATGATTTTATAAAACATTTAGCATCAAATATATAAGAAATTTACAACCAGAGTAAAATGTTCGTAGGAGAAACAAAATAAAAGTAATTCAGCAAACAAAAGAGAACCCACTTACTTTATCAAGAGGGAGTAACGCGGGAGACACTTTAAAAGGAAGACGTTCTGAGTGTTTTCTGTACTTGAGTGAGGTTTAACCAAACAAATAGCAAGTTAGCCCCGAAAATTTAAAATCAAAAGGTACTTTTGAGGTTGAGGTGATTCTATCAAAAATAATAACAAAATATTTTTGTTTAAAAAAAATTGGGTACTCCCAATGGAGAAATGTGCCCTTTAAGGATATTACTATCATAGCTCAGAACATTAGGCTGCAGCAACTTGTGAATCAAACAAATTATACAGCCAAATGGGCATAGTAGAAATTAATAAATATACTTTGAAGTTTCAAAGGTAAAAACATATTTTTATTGTAATAAAAGGGTACTCAATAAATTAAAAGGATGATTAAGTAATAGCTAATACACGATTTAATTAATTAATTACCCCTTAACAATAATTTAATCATTACCTGATGAATGGACAATACCATAAAATATGTTAATTCAACCCTCCACCATGGAATAAGATAGGAATTTACAAGAATGCAGCTGAATGGTGGACTGCAGAAATGAATGAATATACCTTTTGAAAAGTAAAAAACTGATTTTAACGTAATAAACATGTACTTAAAGAACGAAGAGGTTAATTAAATAATAGTTTGCTATAATTTAACTTACTATTAACCATCATTTAATTGTTTACGAGATAATTGACAAATGTATAATAAAATAGGAATAAATTAAGATCCAGCTGGGAATAGAGACAGCAGAAATTAAGGAATACACTTTAAAGTTTTGAAGTTAAAAAACTATGATTTAAATGGTAATAAAATGGTATTTCAAGAACGAAGAGATTAATTAAGTAATAGTCAATACAAAATTTAATTATTTAATTATATATTAACCATAATTTAATCATTTACCAGATGAATGATCAATATCTTAAAATATATTGAATATATCGCCCTCCTCTTACTACTAACTAGGATGCAGTTGAATGGGGAATGCAGACATTAATTAATATACCTTAAAGTTTTGAAGGTAACAAAATGATTTTAAGTAATAAACGGGGGTACACAAACTTCAAGAAAGGTGAGGTTTGTTAAATAGTAGTTAGTGTATAATTTAACCATCTATTAACCATCATTTAATCGTTTACCAGATCATTAACCTATATGGAATAAAATAGCAATGAATTAGGATTCATCTGAATATAGACAACAGAAATTAATAAATATACTTGAAAATTTTGAATGAAAAAAAAGTTTTTGTCTTTATTATTATATATCTTTTGTGATAAACAGGTACTACGAAAGTAAAGAGGAAAATTGAATAGAATTTAATATACAATTTAATTATCAATTACCATAATTTTATCATTTATCAGCTGAATGGCCACTATCTTAAAATACTTGGATCCATTCCCGCCTCTTTTGAATAAAATAGGTAATTGGTAATTTTTAATTAACGTCGTACTAGAGCAACACAACGGGCTATTGACGACGAAATAAAATAGGAAGCAGTTGAACGGAGACAGTAAAATTAATATATGTACTTTAAAGGTTGGAAGCTAAAAATATTATTTTAATGTAATAAACGAGCACAAAAAATTAAGAGGATAATTAAATAATATGTAATACATCATTGAATTATCTATTAACCATAATTTAATCAGACGAATGGCCATCATCTTAAAAGATCTGAATCCAGCCCTCCTCTTTGGAATTAAATAGGATGCAGTTTAATGGGGACAGACGAAATTAATAAATGTACTTTAAAGTTTGGAAGCTAAAAAAATATGATTTTAAAGTAATAACGCGAGCACAAAAAATGAAGAGGATTTTTAAATAATATGTAATACATCATTGAATTATTTATTAACCATAATTTAATCAGGAATAAAATATTTGAACCCAGCCCTCCACTTCGGAATAAACTGGGATGCAGTTTAATGGGGATAGACGAAATTAATGAATGTATTGTAAAGTTTGGAAGCTAAAAAAATATGATTTTAATGTAATAAACGAATACAAAAAATGAAGAGGATAACTAAATAATATGTAATACATCATTGAATAATCTATTAACCATAATTTAATGAGACGAAGGTCCCTCATCTGAAAAGATCTGAACCCTGCCCTCCACTTTGGAATTAAATAGGATGCAGTTTAATGGGGACAGACGAAATCAATGAATGTATTTTAAAGGTTGGAAGCTAAAAAAATATGATTTTAAAGTAATAAACGAGCACAAAAAATGAAGAGGATTTTTAAATAATATGTAATACATCATTAAATTATCTATTAACCGTAATTTAATCAGACGAATGGCCATCATCTTAAAAGATCTGGACCCAGCCCTCCACTTAAGAAGAAAACAGTTTCAAGAAAATTCCGATATTTTTTATCCAAATCCTTTTAGTTTCCTATCGAAAAGCACATCTCCCCTGTCTGCTCTCAAGAGCTGCAGTTTCTTGGAGGTTAGAGGCATCTGTTTTCCGCTCTACAGAAACTAATTTAGTAAATCATGAAAACTTGCAGTCGTCTTACCCGTGATGCTGAACTCTGATCCAAAAAATGCGAGGCTTCTTTCAAGACCTGCTGCCGTGCTATGTTTAGATGCGGTTCGGACGTAAAAATAAATTTTGCTTTGTTGTACAATATGCCCTGCTCCGGCTGCTTTCGGATTCTCTACAAAGACTTTTTAAGGAGGAAAAAGAAAGGGAGAGCTTCGATATAGACACGTCGCGACAATACATCCGCGCTGGATTTCTTTTTTGAACACATATAATTGCTTTACTGCGGGGAAGTAAAACACGCTAACCGGTGATGAGCAAATGATTTCTTTATTCAGTAATCTAAAAGGCATTAGAGTATGAGTTTATCACATATCAACTGGGGTGTAATAATAGAAAATTTTATAACATGCATACGACTGTATATATTTTTTCCAAATTTGCGCCTGCTAGTATTTTCTCCAAATATAACTGAATTTTTTAAAGATATTGCCGATTTCTGGGAAAGTTTAACACATAACCGGATAATGAGCAAATAATTTTTTTATTATTTGTCGTGTTTACTTATAGTAATCTAAAATACATCAAAATATGAGATGAATTTATAACGTATCAAGTTATGTGGAATAATAGAAAGTTTTATAACATGCATCCAAACACTGCATTTTCCAAACTGGGATTTTTAGAATATTGTGAATTTACGGGGAAGGTTTATACACTAACCGAATGATTAGCAAGTAATTTCTTATATTCAGTAAACTAAAAGACATTAGAGTATGAAATGAGTTAATCACGTATCAAATGGTGTGGGATAATAGGAAACTTTATAAAAACATGCATACAACCAAATGTATATATATTCCAAATTTATCCCTGTTGTATTTCCTCCAAAGAGAACTGAATATTTTAAGATATTGTATATTGATCTGGAATATAAATGATGAGTAGTAGATAATTAAATAATTTATGAACGATTTTGAATTAAAATACATCTGCACTGGATTTTTTAGCAGATGCAATTGGTTTATTGAGAAGTTTGGGTAAGAAAACTAATGGGCTAAAAAAATCTAAATGCTAATCGCATGGAATTTGCAAGTAGATTTAATTATGGAGTATTATTCTATAAAATTTGGATTTGGAATTTACATTAACCATGATCGGTCCTATAGTGCTATCAATTTGTTTCGTTTTGGACCTGAGAATTCCTCCGTCTGCTCTTTGGGATTTCGGACTTCTATGAACAGTAAACACCTTAGCATATGCAATTGTTTTAAACGCATTATTGAAAATTATTGGGAAGCTAGGCCCTAGGACTGTTGGTTTAAGTGCTAATTTCCTGGCATTGGTAAATAAATTGACTCAATTGCTAAGTATTGTTCTATGAATTGTTGGTTCAGAATTTACATTAACCATGATCGGTCCATAAATTTTTGAATTTGGATTATAAGAGTTTTTTGAGGAGTCTCTTTATATTAAATTACCCTGAAACTTCATAGATTGTAATTACAACACACGATTTTGATGCCAAATATCATTTGGATGGACCTATTGGATGCCCCTAAAATAACTTTCACTTTTTGGAGGCATCTGTAGCTAAATCAAATCTTTTGAAGACATGGGGAGATGTCTGCAAAAAAAAAGTTCAAAAGGTCGCCGATAGGGAGAAATTTGGTGCTATTGGAGTCAAAAACCGTCGAAAATTTGCATTAATGCAGACAAAATGTACTATGCAAAGTTTCAACTACATAAGCAGCAACCACCACACTAATTCCAACTGGATATGTGGCAGCTTGCAATTTAAAAAAACTGGCAATATACACAAATTAATTTAGAGATTCGACTTACAGAAAATAATCTTTTATTCACCTGAATCAGATTCCCCTTAATCACATAGACCAGTTTCAACGAGCTGATTTTTCTTGCATTCAACAAATTGCATCTGGTGTGTGGTATGCTATACAGCTGAGTGTAATAACATCTGACATAGGACCTATGCGCAGGTAAAGAAGCTTTCCAAATTCCTGAAGAGCCGCTAGAGCATTGCATTGCTCTTAAGGATTTAAAACAACTTAACAAGTAACGTACAAGTGTGCACGTAACGCAAGGGCGCATATTTAGCACAACTTGTCAGTCATTAGTAGGGCAATTTTTTGCAACAAATGCAACTTTTTTTTTTCACACGTTCTACGCTGCATGTAAAGTGCTAAAACCGAAATTCCTCCTACATGGGGTGTATTGTAAGTGAGTTATAACCGCAACATAAATGAAACTTTTTCCATAAATGGAACTTTTTGCATAAATGCAACCACCTGCAATTTTTTAAAATTTAGCTTAAAATTAAATAGGCAACTATTTAAATTTGCAGATTTAGCTAAAAATTATATAGGCAACTATTTAATAACTATTTTGTAAAGTAATATTTCCGAATGTATATATATATATATATATATATATATGGAATGCAAAACTTCGTTCACCCAGAGGTGCCAAAACGTTTGCTGAAAATCAAAAGCAGCTACGAATGTTTGATTCGTCTAATAGAAAAATCGGATTAAAGAGTACAACATCGAGACGGAGAATGAAGATATCAGATCGATGGACTTTAAAGAAAATCTTTGCAACCTTAAAGCGTATCTTAAAAAACGAGATTTGAAAAAATAATGACCTGACGGTTATTGCTACACTATCCCGAGATGATTATCCCCCCCCCCAAGTATGCCCCCGGTATTTGCTGCTACAACAACGTTAGGCAACATCTGTCTCTGTTGAGCTCAGTTTTCTAATGTTAAAGAGATTACTGGCCAAGGATCAGCCATTCAACAACTTCAAAGTTCTTCTGAATTTAATTATGAATAACAATACTTTCAAATACCACTAAAATTGTCAATAAATTCTGATTTCTTAATTTTTTACGAATAATTTATTTTAGATTTTAGTGTATCAAAAATAAATGCAACTTTATTCCCATAAATGCAACTTTAGGGAATGATAAATACAACTTTTCCCATTTTTATTGCAACAAAAAAGTTGCCCTAGTCAATAGGGAATAACTGGAGTGTTCTTTCTCTTTATAAGTGGAATTGCTGCCACGTAGCAGACTGAACTTTGCATTTCCATTTTCACAACGTTTAATGCAAATGTCCGACTGTTTTCAACTGCAACAGAACCAAATATCCTCTATCGGCGACTTTTGGAACCAAAATTATTTTTCACGGAATACATCTCCCAATGTCTTCAAAAGTATCAATACCAAACTAATTCCATTCCGTTCACTCGATTTAGCTTCAGATGTATCCAAAGAGTGAAAGTTATTTTATGGCCATCCTGTACATCCAAATTAAACCACGATTGGATTGGATACTGGGGTTTTATGGCGCAAGGTAATTAAACCTCGAATATCAAGTTATAAATGCTAAATTGAATATGGAAAACTTGGAGCGCATATACTAATTGAATGGCAACCTTCAGCCATTTTGATGAAAATCGTTTCAGGACTTCACATTTTTCATAATGCAAAATTTTAGCTCTTTCCTCTTATATAAAAGTTGGTTAATTTTGCAGTGTCTTTTGCCAAATTCGTATTTTCATATTTGAAATTTAGCACTCACATTGTGTGTTGTGCGTCGTTCGAAATTATTAAATGTGTGGGCAATTTAATATGAAGACAGTCTCTTAAGGACGTCTTATGCATATCAATTTGGAGATGTTATTTCCTATTGAATGGTACCTTTTAATATTTATTTAAAATAGAGTTCAATTTTTTTCTGCTTCATGTTTGATTCTATATAAGTATTTTGTATTTAACAAAGATTGGCAAAAAAGTTATTTCACGATAACAGTATTAATTTGCGATAACAGTTAAGATTAACTGTTACTATTAAGTCTCATCATCAACAACTAAATTTAACGTCTCTTATTAACTTCTAAAACATTTACGGTTACTTTTAATAGTTATTGACTGCTTTAATTAGCCACTATATGATATAAAAATATTAAGTGTATGACTTACTTTTTATTTTCATCAAATAATCTTACTAATTTCAATTTTTTAAATAAAATGTTATTCTATTTAAATTATTTCACTGCTCTCCCAATGACATTTATCGGTTACTGATATTTCGTCTGCAGATATTTTCGACAACAGTTTCTCTCTGTTATTTTAAAACATCACTGTTATTTAAAAAACCCTATCGGTATAACAGCCTGACTCTATTATTTAGGAAATTAGACCCCTGTTAATAGAAATTTATATTCCACTGATTCCAGCATCACCAAATTAGGAAAATAAACCTCTTACATACTAGATCCGCAAAATTTTCAAATTTGTTGATCATCGCTATTAAGCTTTCAAATACGTTTGCTGGGTTACAAAGCTTTTGAGTCCTGCTCACCAGTAACCCTTCATTTCTATAACAGTACTTTCAATTACATAATATATTATCTACTGAGCATTGAATTTTGAAACTGAGGGATGTTCATTGATTTCTGCACGAGAGTACCATGAATATGATTAGTCACGCTGCCTCTCAGGCATAATAATAAAAGAAGAAAATTCGTGCAGCACGAATTAATGAACTAACGTTAATCTACCGAACCAATGACATGTAGAGAACTGGTTAAATTCGGGGAATAAAATCATAAAAGGAGCACCGTTTTTTATCCATTTTTATGGGGAGAGATAGGAAAAGTTCTGTGAATGATTTTACCTGCCCACTCCTCAAACTCTTCATGCAATTATTCCTAGCCTAATAGAAATAACACTGAAATTGAAATAATTTTCCAAACGAATTTATTCAACTATGTTTACAAATAGAAATAACAAAATTCTTCATCAATAGCTAAGTTTATCTGGGCATTGTTGTGTGATGATTATCGGTATTATAACAATTTAATAACAGTTACCATATCTAATGGTTACCTAAATTGAAATCACTATTAACGGTTACCTAAATTTGCACCACTATTAATGGTTACGCGGTTTTTAACCAATGTTATTGATTACTCAGATTGTAACCATTGTCAATGATTACACAAGACTGCAATTATTGTTAATGGTTATCCAGATTGCAACCATTGTTAATGGTTATCCAGATTGTAACCATTGGTAATGGTTATCCAGATTGCAACCACTATTAATGGCTACCCGATTTGTAACCACTGTTAATGATTACCCAGATTATAGCCAGCGTTATTGGTTACTTAATGGTAATCATCATTAATAGTTACCCAGATTGTAACCATTGTCATTGATTACCCAGATTGTAACCACTGTCACTGATTACCCAGATTGTAACCATTGCTAATAATTACCTAGACCAGGGGTTCCCAACCTTTTAGTAACTGCGCACCACTTGAAATTTTTAGAAATTTTTGGCGTACCACCAGTCCTATGTTTTTTTAGAAACTAACATCTAATGTCAGAAAAGTTCCCAATGGCTTGTTTTATTTTAATTAAAATACTAAGAAAGCTTCATATTTTATGATTAATGCACTTGTGTTCCGTATTAATAATGTTTTAATAAAGGAAAAATAAAACGATTATTGAAAATTACAGTTTTAGTTTTTACTCACAGGTCTAGAAACAACTAATTTTAAATAATTAGTACAAACTAAGCAAAGATTAACGTAATCAAAAATCAATTTTTAGTGCGAAACTTGTTGTTTGTCTTTTATTAAAATACAAATATCAGGAGCAATGGAGCTTAACTTCTCTCTTAAATCCTCTTCAACACTTACTCTATTTCTATATTTATTTTTTATACACCAAAGTTTAGAAAAATCACTCTCACACAAGTAACTAGTAACAAATGGCATAAGAAATAACATAACGTGGTTGTACATACTAAAAAATTGAACAAACTTCGTAGAATATTTGGGTCGCTCGTATAATCCTTGCGTACCACCTAAACGTTGCCGCGTACCACCTAAACGTTGCCGCGTACCACCGGTTGGGAATCCCTAACCTAGACTATAATCACGGTCATCATTAGTTATCCAGATTGTAACAATCGTCAATGGTTACCGAGATTGTAGCTATTGAAATCATTGTAAATTACTTCTGTACTCACATAAACCCAGGTTAGTCCCTTATAATGCTTAGTGATACACTCTTATTATTTACTACCGTGCATTAAAATTTAATGTAGTTACCAAATATGATAAAAATACTTAGAATATTTTCTAAGTGTAAAAAGGTATAGATTTGAATTGGCATACAAATTGTTCTCCTAACACGGGGCCTCATTTCGTAATTGGTAATTATTAGTTAACGTCGTACTAGAGCAATACAATGGGCTATTGACGACGGTCCGGGATCAATCCCTTAAGGGAAAGATTCGAGGACAGCACCTCGTAATTTTGAACCACGAGAGGGGCCTCATTTGAAAAGTAATCCTGGCTATGCCATTGGCATTTGGTTTTTCATTCTCTTTTCTTGTCATTATTTGACAACAGAACCTCGAAAAGAACTAGTTAAACAGCAAGGAGTTTTCGATTTCGAGAGTAATAAAGATTCTCTAAAAATGTGTGCGCTTATTCCGTACAATCGATCATAACGTCCAAATAAGGCGGAATATAGAAACACTTCAAAAATAAGGCAATCAAGTTCACTACAAAATATGCAGCTAAAAGTTGTTTATGAAAGACTAGGTGACCAGGATGTTAGAGACCATGCCACAGCCAGATTCGGTTTCAATTTAAAAAGAACTCACTTTTGAAGAATACTAAGGAAGGGTATTGTTTAATAATTAAGTTTTAGAGCAGTTAAAAATTCTCCAATTAGTTTGAGTGCAAATTCCTAACGTATAATGAATCCAAGACATAAATAAGACGAAATTTTGAGTCACATTCAAATGAATGTAGGCAATTATGTGTACAGAAAAATGTGGTAAGTGAAGGCTGTTTATAAAAATCTAAGTAACCAGGGAATTAGGGACCGTATTCACTATCAGATTCGGTTTCAACTTACACAAAGAACTTACTCTTGAAGATAGTAGATGTATAGTTTTATAATTTAGTTTAGAGGAGGAAAAAATTGTTTGCAAGAAAAGTGCTTACTAAAAGATATTTTTAAAACGCTAATTGCCCAGGGCTTTAGGGACGTGTTCACCGTTAAATATTCCAGTTTCAAGTTACGAAAAACTCACTTTTGAATGAGGCTACGAACGATGAAATTGTATTGTGTAAGAGAAAAGGGAGGATCCTAGCATTTTATCCACAGAATCGCTTAAGATGGAAGTGGTTTCATCTCTGACCAATGGTGAGTAAAGACAAGGGCGTGGTACCCACTCCTTCAACGTCGAAGGAGCTAAGATATGGACAAAGTAATGGTTTTGAGGTGAGTGAGAAACGAACAAGTTTGGAATTCAAAATCAAAATACATTTTTAACTCTTGGGCCGTGCGTTTATGACACTTAGGTACTATTCTGACCTCTTTAACATTACGTTTATGAGGCAAGTGTACAATTTTCAACATTGAACAGTACGTTCATGAGGCTCATGTACGTTCATGAGGCACAATTTTTAACATTGAACAGTACGTTCATGAGGCTCATGTGTACTCTTGAAGAATACTTTAACTCTTGAAGAGTATGTTTATGAAGCTGAATGTTGAAAATGTAGGGAACTGTTGCATTCTATTTAACCCTTTTCGGACCTCATTTTTTTACTAACTATAAAATATGATTTTCTTAAATTTTGGTTGTTCTATGTATTGATTCAACATAAATTTTCATGTAAAAATTTTATTCCAATTTGTAATGAAGTTTTTAAATGATCCCATGTTAAATCGTGTATACAAACTGTTTTGAAATTTCCTGGGCAAACTTTAAAGATTGGTAATGTGCATCGCATTAAACATTTTTTGACAAAGAATGTATGTCAGCATTTATTGAGGGTAGGTGCTAGAGGGAGCGTTTAGTTTTTGAAATAGCTTTGTTTTTAAACCTCGTCATTCACAACTCGGATTTCGCATCTTATGGATCATTATAATAATGCCAAAATGGCTGTAATGCATCTAATGCATGGAACTACTAATGGCAAAACTGCTCAAAGCGAGCACGTAAAATGTCTCCTTCCATTTCTCGACCGGTGACCAGAAACAGACTTTGTATCTGGAGCAGTTCTCTCTCTCTCTTTGTAGACAGAAGGTACGACTAGGATTCAATGGTTGTAGCTGTTTTAAATCATGGAAGTATTGGTGCCATTTGGCACCACTGTTTGTTAGTGTTAACTAACAACTGTTACTCTACTGTAACTGTTTCTCTACTTCTAATAACATGCAAATCACGTGTATCGTTTTTGCTTGTATCCATAAGTCTGCTTTAATTTCATGCTTTAAGTACTTAAAACAATAGTTTGAAAAGCATAGACACCACACAAAATAATTCTTTAACTAATTTATTTTGGTTGCTAAACATAATTTATATTGATGTTGCACAATACTGATGTGCGTTACAGAATCAATAGATTTAAACTGGTCGAACAAATATTGAATATATAGTACGTAAGGAGTCCAGACAAGCCTATACAATTTAATAACATTTCTAGTTAAAACATGAGTGTATTAAACAGCAAGTTTATAAGACTTGGGTACTATTTTTAACTCTTGTACAGTACGTTTGTGTAGCTCAGGTACAATTTTGAACTCTTAAGCACTATGTTGACATATTTATGAGACTTACGTACAATTTTCAACTCTTCAACAGTAGGTTTATGAAGCTCACATGCAACTTTTAACACTTGAACGGCGTGTTTATGAGGATCACGTACAATATTTAACTTTCGAACATGACGTTTATGAAGCTCATGTACAACGTTCAAGTCTTGAACAGTATCTATGAGTGTCACACATATAATTATGAACTCTTGAAGAGTATGGTAATGGTAATTAATGGGAAATGAGGGACAACTGCTACAGTTCTATTTAACACTTTGTGTTTCGCCTTCTAATTTACCAGAACAAAGTAAGGACTTTCTAGAATTAAGGTTGATTATTATAGATCAATATGAATTTAAGCATTAAAAATTTGTATGTACTTACATTGGAAGTTAAGGGGAAAGTTAAAAATGTGTATGTACTTACAAGCAAGTAACATGAAAAGAAGTAGAAAAGAAAATAGTTGGAGCTAAGTAAATTATTCAATAAAAGGATAACTCTTTTCCTTGACCTGGATGAAGTGAAAAGGATGCAAATAAAACAGAATAGCTTTACCTGTTACAGTCACAGTATGTTAATTTTCCGTTGAGTTTCAGACTAAATCGAATTCCCTTAAGCAAATCGCAAATAGAAAGGAATGCTTCTCTGAATAAACTCCTGAGGCACTGAACGGTACTTTCAGAAGTGCAAACACATTATTGTCTTCCTTAGAATTGGGCACTCGGAAATGGCATTCCCACTATGGCTCTAGTTCGTTCAAAATATTTGTTCCTTAGTTTTATAGTAATGCTGAAAGTTAAACATCTCAAATGCATAGAATACGTGTATTTCTGTAATATCTCTTTACACAAAATAACTATAAAATAAATTAAGCTTATTAAATGAATCATTCCCTGCAAAAGATGGAAGTACCACGAAGGTTATGAAATTTTTTTCATGTCATTAACATTTCACTCGTACATATATCCATGAGAGGCATTTTCTATCAACTTAAATAGAGATGGCGGTAGTGTTTCTGGGGAAATACGTGTTTCCTGTGCTAATTCCGATTTTCAACATTTTTTCAATAAAAATTTCGGTAGATAAATTCTGAATTAATGTTTGATTGATAATTGGTCAGTACTAATTATATTAAACGCCAAACGGCGATAAACTGCATTATAAGGTAACCCCTATATGTATATGCGAAAGCATTTGGACACATACAGCAGAAGTAAAATCTAACTACACTGTCTGGTTTGAGTGCTTACACTGAAAATTCCCACCTGAACTCCCCTGAAATCCACTGAAAAACACAATGTGTCGACACTTTTAAAGTTCACAAAAGTGAATTTTGATAAACACTATTTGAATATTTTCTCACCACTGTTGGTCATAATCATTAGGGAAACTCAAACCGCTGTACGTGATTATTGTAATCTCGTATCCACTGAGATTATGTTAGATCCTTTTCTGCTTGAAATCATTGGATCTTATGAATTAAGTATGCCCATACTTTAAAATTTAATGTAGTTACCAAATATACGATAACAGATATCGATATATTTTTTAATGGAAAAAGATCCGTAATTTTAAATTGGAATTCAATTTGTTTTCTAACCTTGGGTTCCGTCCAAAAAGAAATCCTTCTCACGGTTTTGGCACTTGGTTTCTCACCTTTTTTTCTATCCATTACTTGAAGCGAGAACCATGAACAGAGCGTGTTAGGGACAGGGGCTGCGAAAGAAGAAAATGGAGGACTTATAGATTTAGAGTAGATTTAGATTCTGTAAACATTTTGTGTGCATATTCCTTTCATACAATCAATCGTAACGCCCAAATAAGATTAAATTTTGAATTATTTTTCAAATAAATACAGGTAATTATGCTTACAGAATAACGGACTAACCAAAAGCTGAATGTAAAAATTAAGTATTTCAGTGCATTAGGCGTAATATAGTAATATAGTATGTATCATATACGGTTTTAGCTTGCAAAGAACTCACTGTTGAAGATATACAATAGAGGTATTGTTTGATTTTAGAGGAGGGAAAAATTTTCCAATTATTTTGTTTACACTCTCCATGCATACAATAAATCGTAACGCATATCTGAGACAGATATTTGAATACTTTTTCAAATGAATATAGACAATTATGTTTAGAGAAAATGTGTTACCTAAAAACTGTATAAAAATTAAGAGACCAAGGTATTAGGTGTTCATTATAGATTTGGTTTCAATTTCCATAGAACTTGCCTTTGAGGAGAGAAATTATGGAGGTATAGTTTTATATCTTCAAATGACTATAGACAATTACGTGTCAAATGAATATAGAGAATTTTGCTTTATAAAAATGTGCTTACTAAAAACTGTTTATGAAAAGCAAGAGACCAGGCTCTTATTCACCGTGTTCATTGTCAGATTCCGCTTGAAGTTACAAATAATTTTATTCTTGAGGACTTCAGAGTTTAGTTTTAATTTAGGGAAAAACCCTTTAGCTATTTTGTGTGCGCATTCCATATTTATAACCAATGGGAACATACGATAAATGAATGATGGAATTTTAAATTATTTTTCAAATTAATATAGGCAACTATATAAAAGATACAGTTATGCAGCAAATAATAGTTATTTTTAAAACGCTAAACTTACCAGAGCATTAACCTTTTGACTACGTCTATAGATATAACAAGTGCGATTCTTCCCGATTCTTATAACTTTCAAGGGGCTGTACAGGCCGTAGTCTAAATTCTTTCTTGGCACGGTCAAGGTACAGCTGCTGTGCAGGCCGTATTCTAAAGATTAAGAGCAGTTTTTTCTCTCAAAAATTTCAGTTTCCAGTTTACCTAGAATTAATTCTTGCGGAAGGCTATATGAACAAAATAATTCGAAGGCACATTTTCCCAAGACTTTCAAAAATATGATTAGCTGTGGGGATTTTTTTTTCATCAAATTTCAAAATCGTGACTTTCCTGCTAAAGTCCACTACTAACCCAAAGAAAAAATGAATGGGGATTTAGCTCCCGTAGCCCCCTCCCCTCCTTCTGT
This sequence comes from Metellina segmentata, assembly GCA_947359465.1. NCBI lineage: Eukaryota > Metazoa > Arthropoda > Arachnida > Araneae > Tetragnathidae > Metellina > Metellina segmentata. The sequence continues at coordinate 26,718,806 of OX375884.1, forward strand.
GCGATCCTAGTTGGCGCTATCTTGGACAGAAAGTAAAAAATCCCCTGATTCTAAAGTTCCTTTCTGCATAATTTATAACTTAATCATTGGCGGTTGTAGAAAAATATACTGAATATAGCACACAACTTAGTTCATCACGTAAAGTAGTAATTTATTTTTAGAGATTTACTCTCTTGATCTTTTGAGCTTGTCTAGATACTCTGTTCGAAACTTTGAGTTAAAGTATGTCGGATTTATTTCTCTTAGATTTATTTTTGTAGTGAGTTTAAAGAGGTGTGTGTGTGTGTGTGTGTGTGTGTGGTGTGTGTGTGTGTGTGTGTGTGTGTGTGTGTGTGTGTGTGGGGTGTGGTGTGTGTGTGTGTGTGGTGTGTGTGTGTGTGTGTGTGTGTGTGTGTGTGTGTGTGTGTGGTGTGTGTGTGTGTGTGTGTGTGTGTGTGTGTGTGTGTGTGTGGTGTGTGTGTGTGTGTGTGGTGTGTGTGTGTGTGTGTGTGTGTGTGTGTGTGTGTGTGTGTGTGTGTGGGTGTGTGTGTGTGTGTGTGTGTGTGTGTGTGTGGAGGGAGTTTACCATTAATGATTTGAAATTTTATTTTAAGTGCCTACTCTTGAGAAGAAATCAAATGCATCTGAAGAGCATTTACTAAATAACAGCTAAAATAGCTAACGGTTCTCGGGTTTAAGCCAATTAGATTAGTAAATAAATTATTACAACACTTAGTTTTGCGTTCCATAGAGAATTGTTTTTCTTTTTTCAAATTTCATTTCAAATACCTATTAGCTTAACAAAATCAAGGTTGTAATTGCTTTATAAAAATTTTAAATAAATGCTGTTATTGACATAAAATTCCGGTATACGTTTAAATACTTTTCTATAGGACGTTTGGGGTTACATATATAGGATTATTCTTTTGACTCAGCGTCTCTTTAGAAGCATGTTTTTTATAACAGAGTGTTCAAATAATGTATAGATTTTGAATTAAACATTTCACAAGGACATTTAAAATATTTAAACAAGAAGAAGGTTTTTGTCTAATTTAGTAAAATAAAAGGTGTTTTCTAAATCCTGAAATTATAAAAAAAAATTGAATTCGCTCACTTAAACCCATTTACTTCTATACTTTTTATCCTATGCCCGTCCACAGATTTTTCGACAGAAATTTCTGTCTAGCATCGCAATATAAGCTTGATGCCGGTGATTCTTTCTTGCGTGTCAATTTCGTTGAAACAAATGTTTCTTTTAGGAAACTAATAATTAATTCGAAGTCCGTCTTCGTTTCGTACATTTATACAAAGTTTCCCAAATGCGATGCCGCCGGAACCCGGGATTTCTTGAAGTGAAATTGAACGTTCCGAGGGAAAATAGAGAGGTTTTTGTTCTTCTTTGAACGGAGGTAAATTTAGCATTGAGTCGACAAAAAGATGAGGAGGGTCGCATACATAGTATTAAAGTGTTACCATCATATTTTTTTGTTCAAATCGGGACACTTTGACACATAGCTATTATCAGTGAGTTCTACGAAAATATGGTCTTAAAGAGGGGCGGTCACACATATATACTATAGTGCTACTAGTGTTACCATCGTATTTTTTTTATTATCAAACCGAGATATTTTGACGCAGAGTTGTTATTAGCGAGTTTTTGCGAAAAAATGCTGTCTTAAAGAGGGCGGTCGCACACATTATAGTGTTACCATCATGTTTTTTTTCAAACTGAGATACTTTAACATTGTCATCAGCAAGTTTTACGATATGACCATAAATGGAGGCGTCGAACACATATATAGCATTACCATCATATTTTTGTTATCAAACCGCGACACTTTAACAAGTTGTTATTAGCGAGTTCTCACAAAAATGTGGTCTTTAAGAGAAGCGGCGGCACATATGCAAGTATGATGTTAGCATGACATTTTTATACAGTTGATATCAACTAGTTCGATAATTTTCGGGTTTAGGAACCACGAAATTCCACTTTTATTGCGATATTCTTTTAAATACGGTTATTTTAAGTGTTATACATTTTTGCTTTCAATCCAATCTCGGCAAGCAATTCTGGTATACAGACTTGCCAGGATTGGATTTAATTGCGCCTTTGCGCTCTTTTTAATTTAGGGATGAAATAATTGGTTTTATTGTGTTTGAGGAAAAGAAACAAAAGAGACGAATATATAATTAACTTATTGGGTTGTCTGAAGATTAGTGTTATACATATTTTGCTTTTAATCTAATCTCGTGAACCAATCCTGGAATACACTTTTCTAAGGATTAGGCGCATTAGCGTCTTTTGGGCTCCTTTTTAAGTCAGGGTTGAAATTACATGCATTTTATTGTCTTTGAGGAAGAGAAGTTGACTTATAATGTTGTCGAAAGAGAAGAATTACATATTTTTGCTTTCAGTCCAATCTCGACATCCCAGTTATCAATGTTACTCTAAGCTGTTGGTTTTTACTGTGGAAGTTAGAATTATGAGTGTGATCAATCCTCCACTTTGCGTATCGTCGTCCCCCGGAGGTATATGCAGATTGAATTTAATGGGTTTGAGATCGATCTGTTTGTTCAGAAGTCTCATCCTGCCCAATGCAGGTTCAGTAAAGAAAGCTTCTACGTCCTTCTGAGGTCTCTTGTGACCTGAAGAAGCCTTCTTAGACTTCTGAAGTGAGTCCCCAATGTTTGATTCGTTTTTATAGGCACTTTTTACAGAAAAACGACTCAGCAACGAGTGAAGTTGCGAATTGGACTTGTTCAGATGAAGTGGATTAAGTCAGCCTTATCAAACATTTTTGATCCACAACTTCCTGTACCCAAGTCTAAACCTCAGAGTACAAAAAAATTGCCCTCGAATTAAATCAAATATTTAAATAATTACAGTTCGGTTATACTGAATATTAAAATAGTAACATTTTAATTAAATCTAATATTTAAATCGAAAAGTTTAATTTGATCAAATATTTATATAATTCCCAGTTCAATTATATTAAAAATTTACAGATTAAAAAATTACAATTAAATCGAATATTTAAACCATACAGTTTAATTCGTTGATTAAAATAGTTACATTCGAATTAAATAGAATATTTGAATAGAGCAAATTAATTTGGCCAAATATATAAATAACTACAGTTTAATTATATTGGAAAAATTACTGCCTAAAATAATCGAATATTTAAACCGTTTAGTTTAATTTGGTCAAATTTTTAAATAGCTACAGTTTAATAACATTGAATATTAAAATAATTACATTTTAATTAAATCGAGCAGTCTAATTTGTGGTCAAATATTTAAATATAACAGCTCAATTTGATTACATATTTTAATTATTACAGTTCAATTATATTGAAAAAATTACCGCTTAATTGAATGGAATATTGTAGACACTACAGATTAATTCGGTCGAATTTTTAAATAATTTCAGTGTGGAGAAAAAAAACTGAAAAAATTCGAAGAAATTCTAAAAATAATAAATTAAATCTGAGTGCTTGTGCAGTCTCAACTTGAAGTTATAAATTAATGCCGTTGTTTTTTTGTCTTAATTAAAATGTGTTGTTTCTAATTAAAGTTGTGTGTTTTAATTCTTGAGAAAAGTTACGAAAGTTCGAGTTGATATATTATAATTAAAAGCCGTCTATGTCAAACTATAATCCGAAAATTGCGATCTTTTACACTCGCTTAATGCTTCTGCATGCAGAATTCATTTTGAGAGACATAGAAGCAAAAAACCTTTTTAAATTCAAGGCACTCCACAGTATCGGACTTCCTCACCTAGACGTTTTCTTTGAAACTCAAAAGAAATGTCTGCGCATATATTAACGTGTCACACCAGCTAAAAAGAAGTTGAAAATGCTATCTTAATTCAAAACTTGGAGCTATTCCATCAACAACTCAGTCATGAACACAGACATCGTGAATTATTTCCTTCTCCCCAGCACTGGCATGGCTGTTTATTTTGGAAGATCCTTACGAGCTGGTTGAACCGTTCTAAACAACAGCCGAAACTTTCATCTCTTTAATATACACAGCAGTATTAGATTGACCACACTATAAGAGGAATTTTCCGTGTATACATACTCACCAGACGGAAAACGAAGATTTTACATCTGCAACCCAAATACTCTCGCACGATATACACGTTACCCTAACCGAGACAACCACCAAGTTGTCTCGACACTGTTTTTAGTCATTAGCAAAACTGGATAGATCTTGACGGACGAGATATCTCGTCCAGAGTATGAACTGACCAGAGCTCGATCTCGTCATCATAAGAGAATCAGCAATATCCCGATGACGATGTACCTCGTCATTTGTAAAATTAGTCACAGCTTTATTAACGAGAAATCTTACCAGTTGCAAAACTGATCGGATGTTTAGTGACGAGATATCTCGTCGAAACCACTAGGAGCGTTTATATACAGTTTAATGCCGTTATCACGTCGTTAAGAGTTTCACCTAACTGGCTTTGTGCCAATCAACTGTCATATGTCAATCTGGTCGGTAGGTTATGGAGTTTTATGGCACAATGGCTATATTTGGTTAAGCTGCGCCAAAGTCAAGACAGCGCCAAGTAGAAAATGCCAGGGAAGGGGAAAAAGAGGGATCAGGGAACAGAGTAGTAGGATGAAAGTGAGTAAAGATCGCTTAGGTATTCCTGTATCACGGCCCCCGTGTTTACTTAAGACAGTAAGCCCCATGTGAAAAGAAAAGATCACCGTGAAGCCCACAAACTAAAGAGGATGTTTCCAGTAGGGATGCGACATCGACAGCAAAACATCGATGTTCAAAATTAAAACATCGATGTTGATAATGCATTGCCCCCAAACCATCGATGGTTTTAAAATTCAGTGCATTTAAACTTTTTTCCCCATTTATTAAAACTGGTTTAGCAACTATTGATGCGACATCGACAGAAAAACATCGATGTTCAAAATTAAAACATCGAAGTTTATAATGCATCGCCCCCAAACTATCGATGTTTTTAAAATTCAGTGTATTTAAACTTTTCCCCCATTTCTTAAAACTGATTTAGCAACTACTTCTAGTGATGCTACTTCTAGTACTACTACTTCTAGTGATGCTACTTCTAGTACTACTACTTCTAGTGATGCTACTTCTAGTACTACTACTGCTAGTGATGCTACTTCTAGTACTACTACTTCTAGTGATGTTACTTCTAGTACTACTACTTCTAGTACTACTACTTCTAGTACTACTACTTCTAGTGATGCTACTTCTAGTACTACTAGTGATGTTACATCGGCTCCAATAGATCGATGTTTTTTATAAAGCATAAATGTTGTGAAAACATCGACATCGATGTCGCATCCCTACTTTTCAAACCCTTCATCCCTAGCCACTTTGGTCTAAAAGTATGTTAAATATGCTGATTATGAAAATTATGCTACTTGGTTATTTTTTAAATTTTTATAACGATACTTTTTTCATTTAAAAATAAAACATCGACAACGTAAAAACATCGACAAGTATAAACATCGATGTTACAAAAACATCGACTCCAATACATCGATGTCGCATCCCTAGCTTCCAGGGGGGCAATATCAATTCAAAATTCATCCTTTGGAATTTGTATTGACGACGAGCTGAAATTGTATTCGTAAAACGAGCCAAGTGACACCAGATTCGTGAATACAAACAGCTAACATGCCTTACATCACAGTACCTGTCACTGTCCTGCAATACATAACTTAAACATTATATCGACTTCAAACGTCAGTGCGGCTCCTGGAAGAAAAAGAGTTCAGTCACGTGATTTTGAACGAGTCTTAAGGGGACTGGTGGTAACGCAAACAAAGACCTTTCAGAATTGACGGTTTCAGCGCAGATTCTGGTCTCAAGTTTATACATAGTTCGGTGCCCCAAAGCGACAGCACTGATAACGAGTTAGCAAGGAGAAAACATCCACGACGATCTTTATTCATGCGCTTTTGTAAGGCAGCCTTCTTCTTACGCTCTTTCACATCTATTCAAAAATCAACTGATTTAAGTTAGACTGCCTCCCTCCCGGGAGCTGCACTACATCACATTTAAATACCTAAATAGTGATCCATTACCGACTAAATACCTAAATAGTGCCAATTGCCTTTTAAATACTTGAATACTGATTTGTTAACTTCTGAATACCTTTAAACACTTATATATCACCTTCTAAATATCTAAATATATAGGGATATATTATCTATTAAATACCTATTAATAGTAATATATAACCTACTAAATATATACCGCTAAATAGTGGTTTATTACCTATTAACTACCTAAGCAGTTATGTATTATTTACTAAGTACTTATCTCCAGTGCCATGGTACCGGGTTCCGAGGTGTAAGAGAACCTAGGTAAATGTGAAGAGTCCTTGTATTCAAATGTACAGTCAAAGTTTAAAAGTTATAAATATTTTCATTGCATTTAAAATTATATAGGAATGCAAATATTGTATAAAAGAGAGCAAAATTGTATGAAGTAGTATAAATAACATTGAGTATACTTGGAAAATACAAATTGTTTAGAACGCATCTTGCCAAACTGTAAAGGTTGTAGAAAGGCCCAAAATACATTTTTAGACATTAGACATTTTTTTGTCGAAAAATGCATTGCTACACGAATTTGGAGATTGCCGTTGAAAATCTGAGCGGGAAATGATGCCTTACGCCACAGAAACGATATTATCGACTGATCTATACAGCACTCTCCAATCCAAGCGCGTCCAATCCTAACACACGTTCTTTGACAAAAAAAACTTTTGTTATTTTGGGCCTCTCTACCACCTTTATACAATTTGGCCTGATATTTTCGAAACATCCTGTATATTTTTATTTCATGTGGGTCTCATTTTCTAAAGTGGTTCTGGGGTCCTGCAATCTAACCTGGAAACGTTCCCTCCACTTGAAGATATTCTCATGACGTGTTATGACGTAAATGAGACCAAGTCGGCCCCAACTACGTCACGGAAGATATACCGGACGATTCGATAACCTTACAATTAGTGCCAACTGAGCTTTTGAAGCAGAGGTCCCCTATTCAATCTTCAGCGGCCTTTTTAGCGTCTTAGTCTTGAATAGAGAACGACTGTTGACATAAACGGGTGTAGCAGACAGAGAAGAAAGAAAATGAAATGCTATCGGCATTTTCTTATTTGAATCCCTAGATCCTAGAGAAGGCTCTATCCAGTGTGAAATTAACTCTTCCTCAAGGGAGACGTGACATTCTCTTCTTGTGATAGTTGACCTGGACCTGGGTCTGGAGGTCAGATATGGAGCCTGATTTTCTGCTCAATTATTTGTCAACTATCGCGAGTTATTCTTTCATTTTCATTATTAGCTAGGTTTGTGACTGTGTAATAATTTTTCTATAACTATTTCCGAATTCAAGACGCCATGTCAATTGCAGATATACAGGGTGATTTGAACTTTTAACTCTTCTGGTCTCTACGAGATATCTCGGTCTTAGCAAAACTGAGCAGATCTTTGTATATGAGATATCTAGTTAATTGAAGAAAACTGACCATATTTTGATTTCGCCATCATAAAATAGTCAGCAATGTCTGGTTGACGAGATATCTCGTCATAAGAAAAATTAGCCAGATCTTGATCGACGATATACCTCGAAGAAACCCTTAAGAGGGTTAAAATGTGGTAGAGTTAACAAAATAAGCATTTTTGTCATAACTTTTGTCATGTTTATAACTTGCGCGTAGGTACTACAGGGAGCAGTTAAGAGCATTTGAAAATTGTACATTTTCTTAACTTTTTCATTTACAACGTGGATTTTGTACATGAACAAATTTTCATTTGCTCAGATTTCTCTCACTTTCGCGTGGAATGTCTTCCTCCACTTCTGAAGTACTTCGAGCTTCTTGGTAAACCCGTATCATTCCCGCTGACATGAAATGCTCCGGTTTCACGTAGCTGGCAGTACAAACGCTCAATTGTTTGATGATTCGGAATTCGTCTATTGGGGAAGCGTTCACAATACACAATTTGAGCAGTTATTACATTTTAATTGGCAACCTCATACGGTAGATTCCTATATCAGACCTCTTGGAATACTCCATAAAATCCGCATTGAGAATGACGAAATTTAAAAAAGTATTTGAAAACGCGTCAGACAGCGCCCTCTAGCACCTACGCGTAAAAGTAGAGGACATAGTCTTAGACAAAATAAATGTTTGTCATAACTTAAGAGTAGAAATATATCATAACTTAAGAGAGAAAAGTAGAGGACATAGTCTTAGACAAAATAAATGTTTAATTTGATGCATCCTACCACCCTTAAAAGTTTGGTAATGGAATTTCGAAGCTCCCGTATTTAAAAATTTTATTTGATGCATTTTAAAACTCTTAAAGTTTGGCCAGGAAATTTCAAATCACCATGTATAACTCATTTAGATAGTTAATGTGATATACCCTACCACCCTTATACGTTTGGTCAGGGAATTTCGAAGCACCCTGTATAGCTCATTCATACAGCTAATTTGATGCACCCTATACCACCTTTAAAAGTTTGGCCAGGGAGTTTCAAAAATCCCGCGTAGTTCATTTAGAAAGTTAGTTAGCAATACACTTACTTTCGCAGCTAGCTCTTTAACATTGCTCCAGTTTGTTACTTGCACAAAAGCTCTTTAATACCTGGAGGTGATTGATTATGTTACTTTTCATGAAAACACACAAAGAGATACATGTTACAATGTAATTGTTACTCCGGCTTTAATTGTATTAAATATAACTCTTATGGAATGATAAGGCTGTGGGGGTTCTGTAATCTCTGATAAAGCTTTGCCAGATAGTGGTTCGCTGAGAGAGATTTAAACCGGGGAAATTGCATTGTCTTCTCTGTCGAAATGTGATAGCTTGGTGCCAACGAAGAATTCAGACGAAAGAGATGTCGAGTGAAAAACACTTACCCAAAAGCTTGCATACTTGCCAACCATCTCCTAACCGTGTCAGAAGAGGTCAATGGCTTTTGAGTCTGCATCTGTTTTGGGATCTATATTTTACTTTATTTGTTTGGCCCTCTGTCTGCACCAGTGTTTTGTTTTATGTTTGTAATTGTATATTCCAATGAAATTTGATAAATACTATATATAACATTTTGAGGTTATAAAAAAGTCATTATTTTAACGAACCCAAAGAGTACTCCTGGTTGGTTGGGTTTCATGGTGCAAGGACTATTTTTGACTAAGCTGTGCCAAACGCAACACAGCCAATGTCAAGTAATGGAGATACACACGCAAGGAAGGTTTTACTGACACAGAACAGAAAAATTACACCTATTGTGTGATAATTTTTCAGTATCAATTTTTAAAGCTAAGGTCATAACTTGACGAAAAGATTGATAATGTCTGGCTGAAGATCAAATTCTCCCCAAAGCGATCTTATATTTATTGAATTGAAAACAAAACAATTTATTTTAAGGTATAATTTGTAAACATAAGGAGATGTTTAAATTATAATGGATTAATGTGAATTCTTCATTTTTGGAGTATAGCTCTCATTTTGTTCGTGGTGAAATTGGCTTAGCGATTCAATGCAATAAACTGTCCACTCACATCTAAATGGCATTTAAAAACACCAAGTATAATGGTAATGTCAAAGCTTGGTGTACGAATATTACAAGAAATACGAAAGCACCAGAGCTAAATTATAAAAACCTTAAATTATCTTCGCTACAACACAGATAATGTCTGTTAATACTGTTATACAGTGTTTTTTAAGTACCAGATACCTGTAGAGCCTGCCTACCTTATTACATACCTAAGCATCTTTACACGTCCTTATTAACCCCCTAGCGGTTAACTCGACGAGATATTTCGTCATTATAAAAAGTTACCTGATTTGATCTCGGCATCATAAAAAAATCGGGAATATCTCTATGACGAAATATCTCACCATTAACAAAATTGGTCAGCTCTCTATGAACGATATATCTCGTCGAAACCATTTTAAGGTTTAAGGCACTCCTGTAGAAAAAAATCCCTAACTCAGTTTCATTCAAACTTATAATTCCTGTTCGTTAAACATTAAACTGTCTAAACTAGCATTTGATTATAAAAAAAATTATCAATAGATTAATTCAAATATGTTAACTTTTGTCTTAAAAGTGAACAATAGTCGTCGATGGAGTACTTTATAGCCAAAAGATTCATACTGGACATAGAAATCCGCTGACGGACGTATTGTTTAGATTAGTCAACTCTAGGATATGTCTCCTACCTGTGTAAACACATCAACGTTAAAATATTATATTTCTTATCTACAAAATATTGCATTATTCCTGAGGTCGTCATTCAGCTACATCCTAATGTTCTGACCCATGAGTATTGTGTACCAATTTGGAGACATTATCCCCTCTCATAAGGACACATTAAAAAAACTTTTTTCTTTTATTTCTGATTCTGAAAGTACCTTAAACAGCCTATAAAATAACTGTCTGATGAGGTTTTTCATGGTGTAAGAGGAGGTTAACAGAGCTATATCATGATGTATGCAGTGACTGACTTCGTTTCTGAACCACTAAGTGTACATTAGTGGTGGATATGATTTGAATTTCTGGAATGTCCTTTTGGATACATTAAAAGAATAACCTACTTTTTTGACCCTGAAAAAACTCCGTAGTATGTTCTTTGATTCTTGCTCTCTCCATTCAGCAACATCTTAACGTTCTGACCCACGGAGGTAATGTACCATTTTGGGGACATTATGTCCACGAGGACCTCCATTTTTCAAAAAACATTTCCCCTTAATCTCACTCAATCTTAAATAGACGACGAAACAATGTTTGACCAGTGTTTTTTATCGGGACTGTCTGAAGAAGAAATTCCCAATTCCTTAACTTGTTAATGCCCTTTTTCTTACCCAAAACTGTTTAGCACTAGTTTTCATAAACATCCCCGCAGAGCGGATTTCTTCCGATTTTATCAAATCAATTTTGCAAATAGTTCCAAACCGAAAATCCTTTCGGAAGTTGTTTTTCTGCAACAAAAAATGGCTTTTCTGAAACGAGGAATTATGCCTGATGTCCTCATTTAGCCACATCTTATTGTTCTGACCCATGGTGGTAATGTGCCAATTTAGGGATATTACCCACATGGAAACTCATTTATTCCCTAATGCACGGCCAGTTAATTCCATCATGGCACTAAAAGAGTGGATTTGTGTACACCTTTGCTCTACCATAGTGCACCACTGGGGGTAGGATCACCTTACACCTCCGCATTCTTACCATGTGCTATAGTCACAATCCGCTAATAGAGAGGCTGGACAAACACCCATGCCTTATTCCGGATCCGAAACTTTCGCTAAAGAAGCATTCACCCTGACTATTAGACCACCGAAATGTCTTTTTATTTCTGCGTTTCAAAGTACCTTAACCCTCTCCAAGCGGTTTCGACGAGATGTATCATCCATCAAGATCTGACCAGTTTTGTTAATGCCGAGAAAATTGTCATCAAGGTATTGCCAATTTTTTCCTGATGACGAGGTTACGATCTGGTCAATTTCTTTTCTATTGGCGAGATACCTCGTCCATCAAAATCTGGTCAGTTATGCAAATGACAAGTTTTCTTCCCGAGACAACCACCTGGAAGGTTAAATAGACCATAAAACAATTTTTGAGGAGGTTTTTCTCGGGACTGACCAGTTTAGGGTAAAGTGCATTTCCCCCAAAGATTACAATTTTTTAGAAAGTCTCAAATAAAAGTCATTAAACAGTCAACAAATCAATTTTTGTGGAGTTCAGGTGAGCATTTTTATCAGGAGTTCACGAAGAGGTGAAATTTCCAATTTCTTCAACCTGTTAACACCGTTTTGTTTCCCAACACCACTTAGCACTCATTTCCATAAGGAACATCCTCGCTGAGTGAATTTCTCCAGGTCTTATCGAATCAATATAGCAACCTGTTCCGAATCGAAAATCCCTCTGGAGAAGCCGACTCCACACGACAAAAAAAAAAGCCCGTTCCGAAACTGGGTATTTTTGCGTAATCCTCGGAATAAATAACGCTGCGCATTTCCAAAACGGTTTTTGGTAGTCGCGGGCCGAAAATAAAGCAAATTTGTTCGTTGAGGGGCGGTGGCAAAAATGCGGTCGCTTATCTCCGCTCGCCGTGGTTGGACGCAAGCCAAAGGATCGATCTGTTGGCTCATCTCCGTTATTAGGGCAGTTCTCCCCTATGAGACTTTTTGGAGGGGCCAGACCCTGTGGGAAACTTTCCCGACGTCTGTTTTATGGGCTTCCTTACATGCCATGCAGACTCGCATACTAAGTACGGACAGTCATAATGGAAAAGTAATGAATGTTCCGAAGGCCCGGTACGCTTTGTTATTCACTTTTCATAGCCTTTGTTTCAACCCAGGCGCGAGTGGTAGTGACATAAAAGGATATCCCTACCTTTCACTATATTAGTGTGATAGTTAAGAAGGCAGAATCCTTGCGAGTTTATACAAGCGTCTGATACTTAACAAACACTAGATAACAGTATGACTACTCCAGCGATTGTCGATTGAGTGTGCTGTGTTTGCAAGCTTTGTGATTTACCAGATGTTTTTATACATGGGATTTTAAGATAATTAAATTGCTAGTTAAGAATGCAGAATCCTTGCGAGTTCATATAAGCAACTAGTATTTAACTCTAACACTAGATAACAGTATGAGTACTCATGTGATCGTTGATTGAGTATGTTGTTTCAAGCTTTATGATTTACCAAATGCTTTTATACCCGATATATTAAGATAGTTAAGAAAGCAGAATCCTTGCACAAGCGTCTGATACTTAACAAACACTAGATAACAGTATGACTACTCCAGCGATTGTCGATTGAGTGTGCTGTGTTTGCAAACTTTATGATTTACCAGATGTTTTTATACACGGGTTTTTAAGATCATTAAATTGCTAGTTAAGAATGCAGAATCCTTGAGAGTTCATATAAGCAACTGGTATTTAACTAACACTAGATAACAGTACGAGTACTCATGTGATCGTTGATTGAGTATGCTGTATCAACCTTTATGATTTACCAAATGCTTTATACACGATATATTAAGATTATTACAGTGCTAGTTATATAAGAAAGATAAGAATAATATATAAGAATACAGAATCTCTGCGACATCATAAAAGCATCTGATACTTAACAAACACTAGATGACAAATGACTGCTCCAGCAACTGTTGATTGAGTATATTGTTTACAGGCTTTGTGAGGAATAAGGTGATTTATACGTTGGATTTTAAGATTATTAATGTACTGGTAAAGAAAGTAGAACCCTTGCCAGTTCACGACTGATACTTAACAAACACTGGAAAAACAGTATTGACTACCCCCTCAATTGTTGATTGTGTATGCTCTGTTTTCAAGCTTTATGAGGCATCAGTTGATTTTATACGCAGGATTTTAAGATTATTATGCTAGAGAATTTGGAAAGGGGTAGTAAAATCTCCACCGACTGTCTGGTTTGTTTCTTTTCAATGAAAAAATCCCTCTAATAAAAATTTCAGTTACCATATTTTGAATTGCCAGAAAACTATTGCTCAAATTTAAATTTTGAAATTCTGCAATCCTATTCCTTTTTGGGCCATCGAACACTTGAAATAGTATCCCATCGAATCTGGAATCCAGACATTGGAGCAGAGGATGCTAATCATCGATATGACGATATGCTAACCATCGATACAAAATCATAATCCTCCATTAACCGAGAGGAGTGGTTCCGAGATAAATTTGTTTATAACAAATAAAGGGCTCAATCATACATTGAATTGCGGGTGTTTTTGTTCTACATAAAATGGTGTAAAACTACAAGTTAAAACACAAATCTTGAAAACCTTTTTAAAGTATACATTATGTTTAAAAACGGAAATTCCTTCTCATTCGCTTTTTCGAGACAGTTATTCAAATCTTTTTTACCAACTCAGTTAATATTGGTCTGTTTTGAAGATTTATGGCATTTGAGTCATATTTGGCTAAGCTGCGTTAAACACAATGTCACAGATGGACATGAACACACACAAGGAAGGCGTTTCTGACACAGAAGGGAAAAATACGCCCAGGGAAGAATCGAACAATTTATTCGAACAATTTATATCGAATTTTTCAATTCTGAATAAGTACTTGGAACTTATGAGTTCTTAGTTCTAAAGAGTAGAGGATTAGCAATCGCAGGATCGCAAATTCGAAACTCGATCTAACCGTCGTGTACGTGGGGAATTATGCGTGTAAATTAGTCGGGATGTCAAATATTCTCACGTTGGCGTGTGTGGTGTGGAAGTTTGGAGAGTGAGGTGCTCAGGGACCCGCATATAACCGTTCAAAATTACGAAGTGCTGTCCTCGGATCTATCCTTCTGGACTGATCCCGAACCGTCACCAAAATCACGATCTGTTGCTCCAATGAGACGTTAATCCAACTATCTACCTACCAGAAACAGATTGAGATTCTTTCAGTTACCATATGAAAGTTACCATTTACAGAAACCAAACATGCACAATTTTTGAAATTAGGTTCGGAAACCTGAAATTTAACGGGCGAAAAATGAAAATAAAAACGTACAAATAAAAAAGACCGTTATAGTCATATGAGCGATGTACCGAGACATGATATATCGAGTCGCGATATAACGAGGAGTTACTGTATCTATATAAAACTAGACCATTTCGAAGCGTCTCTTGAAATGAAGACAAAATATCACTTTAACAATAGAAAGTGTCCACCTGCAATCTATTATTTAACCACTTAAATAAAAAGGAAAGACAACATTCTAAATTACCGTTAACAGTAGAGAGAGAAAAAAGGAAGAAAAACCACCAGGCGATGTTTAATCCATTAGAGACGAAAGTAAAGTCCAGGGATCAAACAAACGCCAGAGTAAGACAGATTAAGGTGTAGTCCACAAAGCATGCGGGAAAATACGATATAGCGTCTTTTCTTTCTTACCCAGTTCTGTCTTTCAAACTACGCAGACACATTTTGGGGATAAGAGACTTTTATTTACTTTTCCCACTAAGCTTGCCTAAAGTTGCTTGTTGAAAGAACTTCATATTTCCTCAGAATATTTTATATTTTACGCTGTTTAACTCCGTAACTTCAGTATTGCGTGTCAGCATTTTTCAATGGAGCTTAATGATCCACAAGGCTAACATGTTGCTCTATAATTCATTATACACACTACGCAAGTGAGTTAGATAATGTAGATTTTCCTTTATTTTAATGTTAAGAGCAAAAAAAGCTTGAAGGCTAACATGTTGATTTACAATTAATAATACACACTACGCAAGTGAATGAGATCATGCAAATTTGCCTTTATTTTAATGTTAGGAACTAAATATCAGGAAGAGGTTAACATGTTGCTCTATAATTCATGTATACCTGTATACTACGCAAGTGAGTTAGATAATTTTGAAGTCCAACATGAGGGTTGTCTAACAGTACACGTGCGTATACAAGTACTTTAGACAATGCAAATGTTACAGATCGTAGGCCACGTTTGGTAAATGCATATTTGCCTCTATTTGAATGTAGGAGTATCCGAATAAATTTTATTATACATGAAATCAGAATCTGTTTAAAATAAATTTAACATCTGGAAATTAACTTGAGCATAAGTCAATTTTATAATTAATCTTTAGCTTTATTATTGATCATAAT
The DNA here is from genome assembly GCA_947359465.1 of Metellina segmentata. Lineage (NCBI taxonomy): Eukaryota > Metazoa > Arthropoda > Arachnida > Araneae > Tetragnathidae > Metellina > Metellina segmentata. Next base: position 26,734,449 of record OX375884.1, read on the forward strand.
ATTATTGTTTATTTCTTCCTATTGCTTTGGGGGTTAACTTGAGTCATATGCCTCTCTGGTTGCACCTCTAGTTTAGTGCTACTCCGACCAGAAGGCAGTCGTCCTTGGGTCATTAGATTTTTGAAAAGGTGTGCAATTTTGTTGAGGGAAAGCTGCATAAACGCAAAAGCAAGAATACTGTTGTCGTGACTGTTTCTCTTCCAACAACGCGTGTGATCACTGCTATACCTAACTCCGCACTAAGGACGTCAATTGTGGAAGGGCATTGTTGACGTTACCTCACAGCCCAGGTGCAGAATTATATTCAGTGTTCTGCAACACAACTCCAAGTAATTGCAATCGTTCTGCAGGCATCTTTTCCGAATTTTGAAAACTGCAGTAAAATCAAAAACAGAATTATCAGCTAAATATGTATTACATATTTATAATAAAGCACATCAAAATTAATTAACTTACTTTGTTTAAAATCAGGGCATACTTTCAGAATTTGCAATTCTGTCGATAACTTTTGAAGTTAAATATTTTGTCATTGACATAGAAGATGTGTTATTATTTTATTAAGTGTTGTGGTAATTTGGGGCGGTGTAGGGAGGCTGTTCCGTAGCTTGAGAAGAAAAAAAGGCGTGGAAAGGAGCGCGCTTTGCACTGCAGAACATCGTAACTTATGATTGAAAAAAAAAATCGGCCAAAACTTTGATAAAATTAAGAAAAAATTGTTCTGCAAAGACTTTGCTCTGCGAAGTATGTCGCAGTTTTAAGCACGTTCTGCTCCCGGGTCCCCCAGTCACCTAATTTAAAAATAGGCTCGCTAAGAAACACAGTGGTGTGGACATCAAGAAAGTGAACTCTACTTCGCTATTGCTTATAATTTGTATTGCTTTGTGGTTAACTGAAACCATTAGCCCCTCTGGGCGCACCATCGGAATAGCGTATAATATCTGTATAGTAATAACATCTTCGACGATAAGGCAGTTGACCTTGGATCAGACGCTTTTTGAAAAGGTGTGGAACCTTGTTAAGAGAAAGTTAGCATACGCAAAAGCAAGAATGGCGGGGTTTCCCTCGACAGTGCGTTATCACTTATATCGGTTTCGAAAGATAAACTTAGAGAACCAGAATCCGCGATAATGATGCTATTTATAGAAGCGATTTCTTAACGTTATCACCAGTCCCCCAATATAACCTATAGACTCCTTCAAAACCACTTCACCCATCTGCCAACTCCAGGACTATAAAGCGGTAGGCCAAACGAAACTTTATAGGGTAAGGTAGGGCAAGTGGCGTACGAGGGGTGAGTGCGTCCTCTGAATACAAAACATATGTGTCCAAGTAGGGATTGCTTGAAGGAGTCCCATAGATTAGTTTCACCATTAGAGTGTATATATATATTTCAAACAAACAAAAATAAAAAAAAATTTAAGAAAGTTAGGTGCAACAATTTAAATAAGCAAAATAAAAAGATGTGTTCAACCAGAAAACGAAAGTTAAAACTAACCATGCGAGCGCGCTGAAAGCTGCAGACGTAACATGGTAAGCAATATAATTTCTAAAACAAGAGGAATTTCAAAAAATAAAAACCAAAAGGAATTTCTTGAAAATGAAAGTGTTGGTGGATCAGGGCGTCATCAGGAAGGAACCTGCCTCATACAACACAATATGGTGTTTTCTACGAATATGAGTCGCAAAACGTTAAGAAATTGCTCATATACTCCCCCAAACACCATTAAAAGCAAATATGCAAAACAAAACATTAAAATAAGACTAATTAAATCAAACCAGCAACAGCAGTCGGGAGACCGGCAACACCAAGCCAGAAGATAGCATCAAATGCCACTACCCACTTCGTTCAACAAAACACCAACACCAATGACTCAGAGGAAATTTTTTTTTTGACTTTTCTCTCGTTTTATAAATGATGTATATAATAATCGAGACTTCGAATACTTCGAATTAGTCTCATACGAAAGCAAACGTCGAGATCTGTTAATTTAAGACATTCAAGTGAAACCAAACACAGTTTGTGTTGTGAAAATTTCAATAGCAGTTGAAAGAGTTTAAAAATACCACAATGTCGGCACATACTCGTTAAAAAGCCAAATAGAAATATATCAAACCTAGTCTACGCGGAAGAGCACCTCGTCAGCTTTCGATAGACATTGAATTGTGTGTGTGACTACCGAATCCGACTTTCTTTTGCTAGTCCCAAATAAATACTATCCACTAACGAGACGTATTCACGTAAAACCTTGCGGCATGGCAATAATTTTCCCGGATTGTTTTCTTTTATTTTCTACCTGTAAATATGTATGCGTATGAGAAATCCATAACAAGGTTGGTTTAAAATAGGTATAAAATTTAATAAAACATTTGTACAGGAATTTTATTGTGAAAAAATAGAATTTAGTTATGAATTGTTACTTATACGAAAGACATCACTCTAAAGTAAAATGAGATACTACTTACAAAATATTCTTTCTTGATGGTATTTTTAATTTCGATTTCACACCAACTCTGTTACTTACACTGCGGAATATTGTTTTACAATATTCCGCAGTATATAAGTAACATGTTCTTAACAGTTCTGGCATGTAAAATTTTTTAATACTGTAAAACTTGAAAACGTGCAGCTATCAAATACGAAAACTTGACTCAATTACTTCTGCGTCTTTCGATCTTAACATATTAGATTGTATTCTTTATCCGTCCAAATCAATCATCAAAATCTGGATTAACATTTTTGGCTTGAATATCTGAAACTATTCTTGTTACGTTTCAATCGTTGAATTACTGACATCTGAATTACTATTCCCATATATTTTTATTTAACGTAGATGAAAAACTAGCAGAGAAATTATTTTTATTTTATCATTGAATTCATAAAAAAAAAAGAGAATCGAAAAGCTTTCAAATGAATTGTAATACATCCTTGAAAACGCGGGAGTATATACTCTTCAATAATGTGTATTGAGTTTGGAGTAGAGGTTATACAAACATCCATGTAATATGTAATAATGTGTAATGACACATACGATCAGTTGAATTATCATTTAGCAACGCAGCTGCGGAATATCATGTTTTAGCTTTATTGAGTTAGTAGGCATCATACGGTGTGTTAGTATGCAAACTGCATAATGCACAATATTTAGTTTAGATTTAATATAAATTAGAAAGCTCCCCGTCAGAGTTCGTTGATTACATAGACCAGCGAGTTTCAAACAGTGAGTCTTAAAAATGACATTCGCGTGCCTTGAGGATGGTAATGGTAATTTTGGTAATTTTAATACGTATTAGAGCAACACAGCGGGTTATACCTTACGGATGGTGAAGCGGTTTAAATTGTGGATTTCATTTCAACGGTTTAGTTTTGTGTTCACAATAATTGCAAGTAATATCCGCATTTTGGTACCCGTATATATTATTTTGAGTATTATTTCTTATTACAAAGTATCATAAATACGTTTTTGAAAACATATTTTAAAAATCCACTTTGCAGCAAAAGGTAGGGAATTATTACTATTTTTTATAAATCAATCCAAATTACACTTGCTATATTTTTGTCAAATTAGCACAAAACATAATATATTTTTGGTGTGCAGCAGAATTTTAGTAATTAGTTTGTGTGCCGTAAGATTAAAAAAAATTGAACGTATTTACTTTAATTTATGTTACACTGGAGCAACACAACGGGCTATTAGCAAAGGGGTCCGGGATCAGACCCGAAGAGGAAGAATCGAAGACAACGCCTCGTACTTTTAAACCATGGTCGGATTACGAGGTCAACACCTCTCTCTCCAAACTTCTACGCCACGCCAATGTGAGGACTTTTGAGGCATGATAGATTTGAAGTGCACCAGTCCTCTCGTACATGACGATCTTTTGTTCGAGTATCGAATTCCCAACCTTCAAGTTGCTAATCCGCGACTCTACTGCCTGGGCTACCGCGACCCGAAAAAGGGTTGAAATCGCTGATATAGACAAACTGGTACCTGTTGATTCAGAATTAGGGTTTAAAAACCCTTAATTCATTACGGTTTAGGAGATTAATGAGAATTAATTACCGAAATATCATTACCAGTTTTATTAGTTGTGATATTTTATTATTTTTTTTTTTGCCCGGTTGGGAGAGGAACGGGTTATCCGCCGGAGGGTTACAAGTTCGAATCCAACCAAACACCGTCGTGTACAAAGGCGGCTGGTGCATGTCAAATCTGTCGTGGCCTCAGATGTCCTTACGTCGGCATGGTGTGGAAGGTTGGAGAGTGGGGTGCCAGCTCAGGTGTAATATCATCATATGAAAATGGTCCAAAATTACGTGTCCTAGGTTCCTTCCCTTCGGGTTTGATCCCGGACTGTCGACAATAACCCGTTGTGTTGCTAGAAAGAGACGTTAATTAAAATACCTACCTTATTACTTTAACTTTACTTTTGAGATAAAATTTAATGACGAGATATCTATCTAGACTTTTATACCTCTATCTATCTAGACTTATATATCTATCTATCTAGATTTTATATATCTATCTAGACTTATATATATAGAAATACCTACCTTATTACTTTAACTTTACTTTTGAGATAAAATTTAATGACGAGATATCTATCTAGACTTTTTTTAATGACGAGATATCTCGTCCATCAAGATCTGGTCAGTTTTTCTAATAGCGAAATACCTCGTTGAGACCACCACCAGAAGGGTTAACAAATGCTGTTGTTAGTGTTTGCCTAAAACTCATACTTTAGTATCTAAAGTCTGTTTTCTGAGTGGTTTCTGCTATGAAATTATTCGGCGCCATGTTTTACTGTTAGAGGAAGCAAATCGACATCTATGGGTTGAATGGAAATGAGTCATTTTCTGCACACTTTGCTTTTGCTTGACTTAACTAGGATGCGAATTTTAATGTGATGCATTGTGGGAATTGCACAAAGTAAAGAGTCCCATAAATCCTCGCTTAAATGACGTTATTAAGGTATTAGTCTCAAGTATCTAAAGTCGGTTTTCTGAATAAATTCTGCCATGAAAGCATTCAGTACCATGTATTATTATTAGCAGAAGCACATCGAACCCTGTGAGGTATAAGATACATTTTTAGCCTGACTAAACTCTAATAAGAATTTCCAAGAACGGAACCCACTTATGTTGGTTAAGTACTTGAGGATACTTTTTACCCTTCAAGTGTACTGATCATAGTTTCAGTGGGATACTCAGTAGATTACTTTGCAAAGAGAGGTACTGTAACTGTTCAGGCTCCACGTAGAGACCGTTTCGAATTATTCCATAAAAATTTATTACGAGAAAAACCAAAGAACCTTTTCTGTCAAGAACTCAAGTAAAACTTGACTAGATACATCCCACATGACCAAAAGGTAGAAGCTGTTGCAATAACGCGCCTTCTGACTGATCACGATTGTGCAGCTAAGCATCTCTACCGTCTAAAAATTATGCAGTCTCTGCTGCCCCTTTATATTAATTCCGAAGGAAAAGACATCCGCCACCTGCAAATTTGTACTGCTTTCACTAGTCGAGACCTGTTAGGTCGATACTGGGAAACTAGAGGACGGAAGGGCAGCTAACTCTTTACCTTTTTTATATCAACTCTGTGTGTTGTTTGTGCGTACTTTTGTTACTAACCTTTGTACTGTGTTTCGATTATTGATCATTGGAAGTAAAACATAAAAACGTTTATGTGAGTTGGTTTAACGTGATTCCGACCTTAATCAGGCCTATTAACTGGTTGTCTTGATGAGGTATCTTGTCATTAGCAAAACTGACCAAATCGTAATGGGCGAGATGTCTTGTGATTAGTAAAAAACTGACCAGATCTTCATGGATGAGAAATCTCGTCATTAGAAGAAAACTTACCAGATCATGATGTCGTCATCATTACAAATTGGCAATATGGCGAGTTATCACGTCATTAGTAGGGCAACTTTTTGCAACAAATGCAACTTTTTTTTCACGCGTTCTACCCTGTATATAAAGTACTAAAACCAAACTTCCTCCTTCATGGGATATATAATAAGTGAGTTATAACAGCAACATAAATGCAACTTTTTAAATAAATGCAACTTTTTAAAATATAGCTTAAAATTAATTAATATCAAATTAATATTTCATCTTTTGCTCAACCCTTCGATCACGTGTGTATGATCTTGCGAACGCCGAAGTATTGCGGATCAAACAACACATTATATGACAGCAGCTGGCGAAGTTTTTCAATGTTAAAGAAATTACTGGCCAATGATTGGCCATTCAACGTTCTTCTGTATTTCAGTGTGTATTATAATACTGTTGTACACGACTAAAATTGTCAAGATATTTTGAATTTATTTCATTTTTTACGAATAATTTATTTTAGAATTTAGTGTATCAAAAGTAAATGCAACTTTATTTCCATAAATGCAACTTTAGGGAATGATAAATGCAACTTTTCCCGTTTTTACTGCAACAAAAAAGTTGCCCTACATTTGCAAAATTGATCAGACCTTGATGGGCGAGATATCTCATCGAAACCACTTCGAGGTTAAAACAGCATTATACTCATGGAGCTACCGAGGGCTTCCACATCAGTACTGCGGAACTAAATGCTGCTTTTTTAACTAGCACGGAAGTAGTATAAAAATGTATATTGGAAAATCCCAGAATGGGAACAAAAGCTTCCACAGTAAAGCAATAATATGATTACCATGAGATTCAATAATCTAAGGTAAGAGCTCCTCAAACTTTTTTGGCTCAACGCCCCCTTTGTAAGACAATTTTTCTCGGCTCCTCCTTTATAAAACTCATCTCGACTAATAAGAAACTGCAAGTGTAGCTGTGACAATAATATTTTTAATTTCACCAAAATATTTAGGTAGCTTGTAGTGATTTAAAAATTTTAATAATTTGGTTTAGAAATAAAACAACTGAGAACTAAAATTACAAAGCTATTTAAATGAAATAACAAATATAAATTGAGCACAAACACACTAGATTACTCATTATCAGTAATTACCAACTTTTAAATCAATCAGTGAGAAGAATGTCCTTGGTGTTGTGCTATCGATTTGTTCATATTGGACTTTATTTCAGTCGACTGAAACTTTAAACTTCCAAAGGTCAACTATTTGCTAATTTAAACTATTTGTAGTATTTTACCATATTAGAAAAATAAGCTTTTAATTAATGGTTAAACCTTTTTTTTCCCCATCTTGTTACATATGTATCCACTATTTCGGAACAAAATTGAAGCGGTATATGTGACGCTAATTTTGGGATAAGAAATAGCTGTTTTCTTCTTACTAACTTTTATTTTATTTGAAGAATCTGAAAGGAATTTCATGCGTTTATAGCTTTTAATTTGAAGAAACATTTCAAATATAAGAAACCAACATTCTGGGGAGAGGGTGCTCAGAACCCACCTCTATCTATGTCACTGATTGTAATCATAATGATTCCATTCTTGCTTTAAAATATAGATATTACTACAGTTTTAGTGTTCAATAAACTAAGAAATTTTTTAAAGCTTATAACTTGAAAATAAAACTTGTGAATTTAAAACCTATAATATATTAAAAATAAAATCAAGAATACAATCAAGAACTACAGAGTATTAAAAGTTTGAAAGCCAAAGGTTGAGAAATCAAAAATTCATTTTAATGTGGTGTGTGAAGAAATGAGACAAAGCAAAATGCGCCATTAATGCTCGTTTTAATGATATTATTAATATTTACCTAAAATTCTGACTTGAGAATTTAAAGTCATTTTTCTTGATGCTTTTTGTCATGAAAGTATTAGGCGTCATCTTTTACTGTTAACAGAAGTACATCTACATCTATGGAGTGTAAGAAAAGGATAGTTCTTAGACACATGTTATTATACGAGGGCTGTTCAATAAAGAATGGTCATAATTTTTTTTAAGGTGATTAAAAAAAATCAAGAAAAATAAAAATCATATTAAATGTGTAGCGAGATAAGTGGAGAACATATAGCGCAAGTTTCACGGTCATGACGTTATTGCTGAAGCCTTGGCAGCCTGCGAAGAACGCCTAGTTTTACTTTCGCCTACGGCAAAAATGGTTGGGACGCGCGAAGTGCAATACACTGCATTGAAATTTTGTTTTCGCCTTAAAAAATAGTCAGATCGTCAAATCTTTCAATTTTTTTTGCGATTTTTTTTTCTCCCGAATTTGAAGAAACACCTCCGGGGAAAAACGGTTTTAATTATCACAGGCAGTAGTAAAAGTTGCGTAGGCGATTTTGAAGGACTTGTCAAAAAATGGCTTCCAGCTTGTGTTTGAAGACTGGAAAAGAGGTGGAATAAGTGCATTGCATGTAATGGAGAGTATTTTGAGAAAGACCATACAAATTTGGAGGATTAGTACAGGAAATTATTTTTTATTAATTTATGATAATTCTTTATTGAACAGCCCTCGTAGCTTGACTTAACTTAAAGAAGATAAGAATTTTATTACGACGCATTGTGTGTGTGTCTCTGTGAAAATTGCTCAAAACAAAAGGTTCCATCAAAGCTATTAAGGTTTATTTGGAGCACCTAATATCGTTTTCCAGAATAATTTCTGCCATGAAGTTAGTCGGCGCCAGGTTTTACTGTCAGAAGTACATCAACCTCTATGGAGTGAAAGGAAAGGGTACATTTTTGGCACACATTGCTTTAGTTTGACTTAATTTTAAGTTAAAATTTTAAATGCATTGTAGAAATTGCAGAAAAGAAAAAGAGCCATTTATGCTCGTTTTAATGATATTATTAGGGTTTGTCTAGAGTATATATATATATATTTAACGTCGTTTTTCTCAATGTTTTGTGCCATGGAAGTAATCGACGCCATTATTTATTGTTAGCGAAAGCACATCAATCCCTATGGGGTGTAGGGAGAGGATACATGTTTAGGATTTTCATGCATTTTGTTTGAAATGCATTTGTATGCATTGAAATTTGCCTTAAAGTTCGTAGACTTGCATTAACTACCTTCGCGCACAAGCTTAAATACAAATCGTCTCAATGTTTGTTCAAATTGATGTCCGGGGAAACCAACATCGCCTCTCTTACTTCCAACTTTTGAATTCATTGAATGCATTTGATATTCTGCATCCATGCGTTATATAACGAGCTCGTCTCTGTTTCACTTTAGTGCGGCGAGTGCAGATGGTTTCGGGGCTTTGTCTGAAATGTAAATAAAAACAGGACGCGGATTCTCTTGTTCTTTTAAATGTTGGCCACGTTCCGGAGTAGATAAAAATAGTTTGACTACTGTCGTATTAGATATCCGTGGCCTTCTTTGGCACGAGAAAAATGCTTCGCATAGTGAATTTCATTCGTGATTGGCAATTAGACCCTCGTTAATTTTCGGACTGGTGACAAAATTAATTGAGACCTGATGTTCTGTTTTTACCATCTCGAGTTGTAAAAATGCTTTCGGAATTGGATGTTCTTTATATTGGCAACAGAATTGAGATCTTATATGCTTTCACTGATTCATATGTTGTTAAAAGGATTCTTGAATTGGATGTTCTTTGTATTGGCGACAGATTTTAGACTTGATTTATTTACACCCATTCATGTGTTGTAAAAATGCTTTCGGAATCGGACGCTCAGTGACAGAATTAATAGAGCCTGGAATGGTTTCATCAATACGCTTGTTGTAAAAATGCTTTCGGAATTCAACGTTTTTTATATTGGCAATAGAATTGAGATCTTATATGTTTTTACCGACTCATGTGTTATTCAAATGCTTTCGGAATAGGATGTTCTTTGTACCTATTGGTGACATAGTTGAGACTCGATTTGTTTTCATGTGTTGTAAAAGAGCTTATGGAATCGGACATTCGGTGACAGAATTAATCGAGCCTGATATCTTTTCATCTATACTCGCGTTGTAAAAATGTTTTCGGAATTCGACGTTTTTTATATTGGCGATAGTATTGAGACCTCGTATTATGCTTTCATCGATTCATGTGTAAAAAATGCTTTCGGAATTGTACGTTCTTTGTATTGGGGACAGAATTGAGACCTTATTTGTGTTTTCATCGATGTATGTGTTGTAATAATGCTTTCGGAATCAGGCGTTCGGGGACGGAATTAATCGAGCCTGATATGTTTTTATCAATTCGCGTGTTCTAAAAATGGTTTTGAAATTGGACGTTTTTTGTGTTGGTAAATGAATTAATTGAGACCTTTTATGTTTTCATCAATTCACGTGTAAAAAAATACTTTTATTTTCGATGAAAGAATTAATTGAGACATGATGTTATGGTTTCATGGATTCAAGCGTTGTTAAATTGCCTTCGGAATTAGATATTCGGTGTATATTCTACTGTAAATTGTTTTTTATCATTTTCCCTGTCGGCTGTACGAAAGATTAGAACTAAAAACCAATTTTACCAATTTTCGTCGGTTATTTACTAATATCGAGAACGTTAATTTTCAAACCCTCGTTTCGGAACATTGTCATTTTCCCGTCATTTTTGAAAAGATGTTACTGGTAAAAACCAGTGTTTAGAATTTTTGTCGATAATTTTCAAACTCTACTTAGTAAGTATTTTATCATGACCAATTACCAATTGAATTTTCCAAAGGAGTCTATTTTAAGGAAAGGGTCAGTAGAATTGTTCCAGAGAGTTCTATTCTAAAGAGAAGAGCACTGAAATATTTCCAAAGGATTCTCTTCCAAGAAAAGGACCAATATAATCGTTGCAGTAGATTCTATTCTTTGGAATGGACCAATCGAATCTTTCTTACAGGATAATAGGATAATCATGGATTCTTTTAACCCATGGATATGTTTATTTAGTCATTCAATGTGTTGTGGGTAAAAGGAGTTACTAGACTATCCGTAAATCTCGCGACACTCAAAGAACTGAATACAAAATTATCGAATATTCTCCAAATTTTAATGTCAGGTGCTTCCGGTGTTAGGAAAAAATTCTTTTAAGAGTATTCTATACCAGCAACTGCTGGTTTATATGTAGAATTCATTTCGGAAAAGAATTTTTTCATTTGTGACTCAAAGAAACGGAAACATAGGGGTTTGAGCCCCTGTTGAAATCCGCAGTTCACGAGACTCAACAAAAAAGTAAATGATCTTTCCGAAACAGAACATTCTCGAATGTTCTTCAAATTTAATACTCGGAAAACATTCTCTGCAATCAATTCTAGACTCATTTCTGGAATTCAGTTTATAAAAATATTTTCTCATTTGGGACTCAAAGAAACGGAAAGATAGTGGATGGAGCCTACCACTCTTCGCGACCGAGCTTTCGGAACTCAAGAAAAAAGTGAATAATCTTTGCAGAAACTCTAGTGATTTTCAAATAAGCCTCGAAGTTATCTCCATTGTACTGAACTCGCCTTCCTTTCTATGCATTTTCCCTAAGCATTAATATTTCCTTCATTTAACTCTCAGGAGCACCATCACGAGAACACAAAAATATAATTAAGATCCTCTCTCGAAAAGCGTTTTCTTCTAGCGACATTATGAGCATTTTTCTCTCCCTTGTTTAATGGAATGGAGGATCTAATGATGCTACGGTGTTATTCCTTGACACGGAAACTTCGATTTCCGATCCCGCCTGAGTTTAACGTTAGGTGTTAATAACCCTGGAGACTCAGGAGCTCACGAGCGTTAAAAAATATGCAGGATACCTTTAATTTCCGCGATACGTATCGGCTTTTACTAAATAGAAAATGAGTGGGTGTTACAGTATCGGTAATGGGCTTGTTGTGTTGGGCCACTTTTTCTATTACCTGGAATTAGGTAAAGTGGGATAAGTTCCTATACTTTAGAATGTGCTTATGAGAGTCCCACATGAGCTATAAGCATAGGTGAAGTCTGTCTAGGTTTAACGTTAGGCGAGAGTCAGACGAGATTCAGGATTCTGGAGATTCAGACGCTTCAAAATGCACATGAACGTTACAAAATAATGTGTAGGATACTTTTAATTTCAGCGATACGTATTGGCTTTTGCTACATAGAAAATGAGAGTGCATTATAGTATCGGTAATGAACTTGTGTTTGGCCAGTTCTTTAATTAAAATAGAATTAGGTAAAGTGAGGTAAGCTCATGTATTTTAGTATGTAACCCCCAATTTTAGTTAACCCCCTCACATGTCAACCGGGTTTCAATGCTTAGTTAGATTACAAGCCGGAGTTCCAGGTTAAATTCAGTCACATAGAGTAAATTAAATTATTGATTTGTTAATAATTTGGGGCATAAATATTCTTATTTAAATCCTTATTACCTGATTTTTCTGTTTTGTCTTTGCTTCTAAAGGACTATCCCATTCTTTCACACGCTATACGTCCCGTTCCGTCACACGCACTTATTTGATTATAATAAAAATAGCTTTTCAACTAATGACATATCTATCTATCTATCTATCTTATTATCTATATATATATATATATATGAAACGATACCTAAAAAATAACCCCCTAATACAATTTTCACCAGAGACCAGTCCCTTAATCACCCCACTTTCCTTTCAGTCTTTCGTCATTTTTGTCCAATAGGTCATACATCTTGCCATCCCCTTTCACCTTTGACCTCCGGACCTCCCAGTATGATTGACCTCCCACGACCACTTTTCCTCTCAAATCGCCTGTAAGATAAAATTACTTCTTCGCTTAACTCCCGACCTCTACCAATGAAATTTCTTGCTATATTCCCGGTCCAATAATCTTTCTTTTAATTCTCATCCCTCTGGCCTCTGGCGAATTCATTGTGAAATATACACTTTTTTCCATGAGCCCCTTAGAATAGGAAGCTCCAGAACCGTACAGGGCTCCGGCCCCTCAACAGCCTTCACGCCAGTTATGATGTTACATTTTCGTTGTTGAATGAAGATTTTGTTATAGAATTTCTACCTATTTTGTTGGAACCAGAATTACACTCCCCTCCAATGGATCATCCTCATCCGGTTACCTATTACCACTCTGGCTACTCCGTCACGGCTGCAGGCTCATGATTTCTGTTATTATGACATATATATATATATATATATATATATATATATATATATATATATATATATATATATATATATATATATATATATATATATATATATATATATATATATATATGAGAGAGAGAGAGAGAGACAAGACCCGAACATCTGCCCTCCAGATCAAGGTACTAAGAAAGGTTAAAAGCCACAGTACCAGGTTAATTAATGAACTCTTCGTGTAGTAGCTTATACATTTTAGTATATGTTTTAAAGCCCCCACCTCATCTATCCTCCGGGTAGCTGTACAAGCTCTAGTACCATGCGATATGACGGACCTTTTATATATATATATATATATATATATATATATATATATATATATATATATATATATATATACCATAGTGTTCTTAAGACGGCTTGATTTACTAATACTTAGTCTTGCATTGCAGTTACTTTTGTCATAGCATTTAAGAAAATAAAATCCAAGCCTCCTAAAAGCTCTGGATACGGAATCTTCCCTAAACCATTAAGCATGGTTGCACTGCATACAAGTGAAAATACACAATGCTTTTGTGATTAATGGTCGAGGTCTCGTATTTAATATTGCTATTCCTTCCATACACAGGGTTTATTATGAAACTCCCAAAATAGCAGACATTTGCAGGATAAATGTCCGCCTAACCCCACGCCTCACGTGCTTCTCTTTATAGGACTCCTTTTCGTTAACATCTGGCACTAACCCAGGCGGGTATCGATTGTAAATTAATTTGTTTAAGGAACACACAGAATATCTAATACAAGTTGCTTTCTAGAGGCCACTGTGCCTAAGATTATCTAGTCTCAAAATGGATATGAGCGGAAGTGTCGTATTTATTAATTTTGAAGTACTCCTCATCAGCCTAGAACTTTCATTTAACAAGGGATTGAATAAGGTATCCACGAGTGTATTCAAATGGTATTGTGTCTATATGAAAGCTGTCTGTTTAGGTCATGAATCTTTGAGCAATAGTTTACTTGGGATATTAGTAGAACATCATGGAGCAATTACCCGTGAGGATCGATATTGGACACGATCCAAATTCGTTGTTCAACTAGTGAATTGGAAATTTTTCTGTGCGTGGAAAAATAATGTTTGTTGATCATTACTTGGTGTTAGTCAGTAAAGATTCTTTTAATCCTCCAAATGGTTTTGACGAGCTATCTAGTCCATCGAAATGTGACCAATTTTGCTAGTAACGAGATATCTCGTTATCAATGTGCTACGGATCATTTGATGATGACGAGATCAAGATCTGGTCCCTTATCTTCTTTTGACGTGATATTTCGTCCATTCAAATCTGGTCAGTTTTGCTAATGAAATTATACCTCACCGAGACAAACATTAGGAGGGGTAAGTGTATCACGTGTTAAAGGTTGCAACTTAGTATTTTCATACTTCAAAAGTAACTGTCGACGAAGAAATATTTTAAAAATTTGTAGGTCTGAGAGGGATTTTCAGTGTAAACAAACAAACCAGACAGTCTGCAAAGATTTTATGCTGTCCAAATGCTGCTTTCGCATGGCACATATCGAGGATTATCTTAAAATGTAGTTTATCGCTGTTTTAGCAACGTTTGGCTTTTAAATTAATTGGTGTTGATCAATCAAAAATAAAAAAATTTAGAATTTATTCTTTGGCAAAGTGCTGAAATCTTATTCGAAAAATTAGCCAACTGACGTCACGTTCAGAATGCGTTCAGGAAATACGTATCGCCGCAGAATCAAATGCGCCATCTATATTAAGCTTGACAGAGAATGCATCTCATGTAGTATACTAGCTATTGCTTGCAGTGACAGTTCTTTTCGTGGGGTCAGGTGTGATCACTGCTAGCTAACCCCCGGTTTTTGCTGCAAATTTCCATTTGGTTTACTTCGCAAATGGGAATTAATAGCTAATTGGATAACAAACATCCAATTGGACAAGCTAATTTTATAACAAACGTTGCCCGTGGTGTTGGTTCGCTTCGCAAACCTAAGGGGAATTCGAAGCCTATTGGAGAACAGCCATCACGGCGTTTCCCGTAGACGGGTTATGCCGTGATTTCCTCGTCATTGTCAAATGCGGCCAAATTCGAATAGCGAAGAGATCCAATCGGCGAGACGTCACAATCTCTTTCAAAAATGTAAATATTTAATTGAAAAATTATTTATTAAAAGAAAATCAAACGTATAAGGTATCTATCTGCTGTAAAATTTTCCGCAGATTTCAAATCCGTTAAAATTTTCACTCCATTTTTAACGATCGCTGAGATAGAAAAAAGCACTGAAGAACGGTTGTCATTTCTTTAATTATTTCTTTTGTTCAGCTCTAATCCGTTTCTCAGGAAATAAAAATGACTTAATCTCGAATCAAACGAAGGTCATTCTTCGCGGCGACTCTCTCTCTCTCTCTCTGTGTTCGTATTGGAAAAAATATAAAAAATTCAATTTAAAAATTATTTATTTTAAGAAAATCCTATTTTTAGGAACCGATCTAATATAAAATTTTCCGCAGATTTCAAATCCGTTGAAATTTACTCTATATTTAACGATCTAGGAGACAGAAAAAGTAACTACACAACTACATTTAAAATTTTATTGGTTTTGTTCTTCGGCTGAAATCGTTCCTCCGCAAAATGAAGCGGAAATGGAAAAAATAAATTTGGATTCTGTCATTTCTTTATAGTGTTGCCATTCTAAGGAAAACAATAATAATTAAATTCCATTAAATTAATTTTAAAATGTTCTAGATTGTATTTTAAAATAAATGCTTCTTACAAAAATTGCAAAAAATTAGGACTACCTGTATGCCAAATCCCATTATTGTAAGTACCATATATTCGTCAGGACACTATGTATACATAAACATACAAACACATGCAAACAAACACTTCCTTTTATAATAGTAGAGATTCTGTATTTATCTTGAAGTTTTTGATTGGAACCAATTTTACTGTATTAGATAATCCTGTAAAAATAATGTTTAGTTCAAATAGTTTTTAAATTAGATCCTTTACGTATAGATGCCAAATTTAAATTTCAATATTTATGAATAAAATTAATTTATACTTAATACCTAAATAAAAATGTTTATTTATATAAATGGGTTAGAACTGTCCTTGTAAGCGATAATTTCAGGAAATTATACTTACTGATATACAAATTACATATTTTAATATTTTTCTATATATATGCACGTTGAAAATATTTAGAACTTATTTCATCTTTCAGGTTAAAATTTATTAGTATTGAAAATAAAGTTATTCATGAACACAAGTTAATTTTAAATTTTCGGAAATTATTTGGTTGCCAGTAATAAACGGAAGGAAATCGGAATAAAAATGCTCTGATAAGCTTCCTTACTATTAAAATTAACAAGAAAATTGTCTCTTGTGAATATCTTAATTAGATGCCTTGGTAGTATAAAATGCACACTTAATTCCGCTGAGTTTTTTAAATTTATTTTAGAAAACCGTAATGAGAACTCTTTTTAAACCATTAGGTCATCACTTTTTGAAAGATATTTTTTGAGTACGCTTATTTTATTCAAAAGTAGTAACATGATATTTCTAGGATGTAGATTTACTGAGATGGTTACATTATCTGTCAAATAGTGTTGGATAAAGGGTGGTAAAATTAATGGTTTCAACCCAAGGTTTTTTTTATTATGATGTTTTGTGTTTCGTGAATTTTTTTTTATTTCTCTTAACCTCCTTAACACAAAATATACTGACATTTTTAAAATACCTATTTTTATCGAGATTGGTTTAATGACCCATTGCTATTTGTATGCAGGTAACAGAGGAATTAGTGCTTGAAATAATAAAAAAAAAGTATCGTTTAAAAATAATTAAATAATTATAAAAAAAAAATTTTTTAATCAATAATCGAAAATAAGATATTATTTTGACTTTCTATTCAGTCGTTTCACTTTTTTTGAGTAATCGATAATACAATCTATATTCATTTGCAGCATTTTTACAGATGCAAGGTTACTCTGTTAAACACTTTCCGTAACATATTTCTTGCACAGACATTTTGACTTTATTTTTATGGCAATATCTTTGACACTTTTTACTCATATTAGAAACTTTGCTTGAGCCTTGCTGTTGTAGCCATATGAATCCCTTTTTTGATGTCCTTAGTATTCACTAGCAAGTTCTCCTAATTGTAATAAAACATAATTTCTTGAAATATTTTCACCTGCTGTTACGCTGTACCACCCAGGTATTTAATCCAACTAAATCAGGAATGTTGAAAAATACATACAGAATCATATACGATTCTAGTTGTACATACTTTACTGTTGTGTAATTACTTTACATAGCAGTTTATATGAAATGGCTTTAGAGTTGACAATGTTGTAAAAACACATAAAATATTAAACCGGTCAAATAACCCGTCAAGGTAAAAATTCGTATACTTCACACGCATGACAGATCCATGGAGAAGTGAAGAGAAATATATACTACTAAATTAGTTTTATAAACATCTCAGGAAAAATCTATATGTCAATTAAAGAAAAATATGAAACTTAAAAGGTAATTTTTTAAGTCACAATTTTAAAACAGG
This sequence comes from Metellina segmentata, assembly GCA_947359465.1. Taxonomy (NCBI): domain Eukaryota; kingdom Metazoa; phylum Arthropoda; class Arachnida; order Araneae; family Tetragnathidae; genus Metellina; species Metellina segmentata. The sequence goes on from OX375884.1 coordinate 26,751,986, forward strand.
TCATTTGGCCACTAAGTAAATTTAATGTTCAAGACGAACTTCACGACAGTAAGAATTTCTTTGTTCAAGCGCTAGTTAGTATTTTATTATATCCTCGAACTAAGAAAATCCATACCGTGTCAAAGTATTAAAAAAAATTTAACTGTGCAATAAAAATTTAAATTTTAGTACAATGTCGAAACGTTTCTCTGAAAGCAGTTTTTTCATTGTATCTTATCCTGTCCAAATCAAAAGTCTTCAAGGTCGGTACTTCTAAAATATCGCAACATATACCGTATTTTGAACTTATACACGCAGTATATGAAATGCTTGAAATTATTTCTTCTTTTGAAATAATGTCTCAAACTTTCAAAAGAGGCAGCATTCGTGCATATTTAATATACCGCCTTGAGCATAGGGCGAGGCTTCCTCAGAAACTTGTAGAATTTATCAGTGGAAATTTTTACTTTACTTAATTCGAAACAGTGAAACGGTCTCCTTTTACCACGGAACTTCCATTTAGGGTTTTCAACAGAGGAACTTTTTCAATTACAGCAATGACTCGGGATCCTGGTCTCAAGTGATTTCAAACATCTAATGCCTAAATGGAAACTGATTTTTAAAAAAGGTGAAACAAATTTGGAAGTGTTGAGTCGAATCATTCTCTGCTTTCTAGTGTCTAAAAGCGAATCCCAATCTTTTCCTTCAAATTGCCCGGTATTTGAAGCTTTGAGACTGCAAAATCTGGACAAAACAATGAAAAAGCTTTTCAGCGTAGGAAAAGACAAACCACTGGAGGTGAATACAGTGCTTCCTGTTAAAAACCAATTCAATTTATCTCTTTTGGCGTGGCTTGGCATTAATTTCTTCGAACGCTAAATTATTCGTGTAAAACAACAAGATCCGGAATTCATGGAACAGTCATTTGTAACACATTTATTGAGAAGTCTTTCAGTTAAATATAAAGGAATACTCAATAATGGACAGTATTAAGTCGTTGGGTTAGAGGTTAACGTAAGTCCCCTCTTTGGTCTCTGGTCATTGTAAGTGTCTTGACAGTCTCGCATTGAATTACATTGTGATGGGTACCCATTTAATAAATGTTCAAAAATTGTCGAAATAATTTTACAATCACTTATGCCATCCATTGTCAATCCCATCTATATGATTTGGCAATGGATATGATTTTTTCTATTGCGATTCCCTCAATGCCAGCCTGCGTTTTGACGTACCAGTTAACTTTTAAATGATCAGAGTACTTTGGTAGAATTGGACTGCTTTGTGAGCAATAACAAGTCTGTCGGACTTTAATCAGTCAGTTTTTGGCTAAGGGGGTCGCTCTCTGGGTATTAACGCCATCACTCTACATTCCATTTTTAAATTTATGATTAACTCTATGGGCAGTAGGGTACTTGTAAAATCCCGAAGTAGTATCATCATCAATTATAGTATAATATTATCCGTATTAGTTCATCTATCAATTCTAAAAGGGGTGAATGTACCAAATTAAAAATACACCTAATTTTCAATTTCATTATGAATAACTTATAATCATTATTTATATTACTTCCTATGTCAGTTTGTTATTCCAGAGTACTGTGATTTGTATAACCATTAACATATCCGCTATAATTACACATTTGCTTCGTATACTGATAAATTAGTTTTGTATTTAATCTTGTCTTGGTTCAAAAATATTTAAAAACATTACTTAGCCACCAGATGATTTTTAACCCAAGAATTTATAATGAAGACTTTTTGAACACTTCTAAAAAAATTTTCGAAGTAAAATGTCTGCTATTTGTGCGGACAGTAACTACCTTATTTAATGCTGACAGTATTAGAACAACTGCTTGAAAATAAATTTAAGTATCGACCTCTTAACAAGAAACTTGAAGTTAAGGCGAATTTGCCTTTAAAAGATGACCTATTCTGCAAACAACTCTGTACATGTTATCCATTAATAGAGGACCAAAATAGCAATATGGCGCTTCTCATTTTCCCATTCTAGCGATGAATGAGGAGTGTTAGAAGTCACTTTACTATTTCTTATTTTAGGCGATAGGCAAGGTAGAAGAAATATTCATTTGCTAAATGGTTTCTTGAACGCATGCTAGGAAAGTAAAACATATGCCTGAGAAGTTAAACATGATTTTGATCTTCGTAAATATTTTATTTCCTACTAGCTGAATAACTCAGCGTTGCTCGGGTTGAAATAGTTAAACGTTGATTGAAAAATGAATTAGAATAATCGCTTTTCTTACATAGAAAAATTCAACCATTTAAGTTGTACAGAAAATACTTTCTACTTTAATCATTTAAGGTGTAGGGAAAAACTTTTAAACTTTGTTTTAACCTTTTTATAGCTTCTACAATTTACTTCGGATGCAAATATACACATTAAATTCCTGAATAATATATTGCACTATGCAAAATATTAAGACATATACAAACGGAAACGAAATTCCAATGAAAAAATGCAGAATTCTGAAAAACGAAGGATTTGGCAAAGTGGAGAATTTAGACTTCCTGAGCTGAAATAGAGCAGTTCGAAAAAAGACAGAAAAATAGTGATAAAGACGATAATGATTTATGAAATTTAGTAATGCTCAAATATGACAGCGACATTTCACTGTATTAACTCAAATACACAAACCCTGTAGAACGTGTTTACTTGTCAATATTCTTTTACTGCAAAAAAAAAATTAATAATAATAAAAAAAAAATTTGATTTTAAAATTGAGGTTTCGAGGGGCAGTTTTAGGACTATTTGTGTGGCAATTTTCATGGTTGTAAGTGCTATAGATAGGTCTGAAGACAGGAAATTTAATAGTCTATGTTTTCCGCAGTGTTCTAAAGTATAAGTGTAACAAATGTGGTGTGGATTGGTCAAACGGTGTAGATTTGTATAGAAAATATACACACAAAAATCATTTTATATACGTATATATTGTACATAGATGTATTTCACTTATTTCTTCACAAAGTTGTGTGTGTGTGTGTGACCTTACCAACCGCTGAGACTAAAATACTTGAATCTAAGCAATTCCGAACGATGCATCTGTTTGGATTTTATTGGTAATGATTTCCGCCAATTTTTATTTTATATGCTAATCTATTTGCTTATTTAGACGCTTGCTCCTAGGAACCCAAATCCCATCCAATAGTTTTTCTAGTGTGGGCTCAAAAATTACTGGCATCGTATGTATTCAAAAAATGGAAACAAAATTTAAAAATGGTTTGCTGTGTAAATATGCTGGGAAATAATTAGATTTTTTCTATCCCCTCCAAGCGATTCTGAAGAAGCAATTATCTTCTACCTTAAAAAGGCATTATGCTAAAACATATTATTTCTTGAAAAATGATTTTTAATTTATTTTGGAAGGAAAAAAGTTTGTTTTAAATTTTATTAAAAAAGTGTCTTTTGAAAAAGTTTTTTAATTTTAATAAAAAAAGGTTTTTAAATTGTTTATTGAATTAAAAATGGGTGAAGACCTATTTCCTTATACATATGTATCTTTGTACACAACAAACATATTGTTTTTTTTTTTTAATTTGTTTTAAAGTTTTTAAAGGGGTGATAGGGCTTTTTATGTCTCACCACCCATTTAAAACCTTCTAGCACCTCCGAATATTTGAATTTCGCCCCTTTAGGAAAAGTGAAGGTGTGATTTGAAAGCTGACGTAACTGCTTTGCATTCAAGTCCTGGTTATAAACAACTAATATATTTGCACTTTACACATAAGAGAAATAAAAAATTTTAAAATGTAAAAACCAGTCTTTTAAGATCGACGAGGATAAATATGTTATAATAATTAATTTTTTTTCCTTCCATAATGGATGTGCGTATTTTGTTTTATAAATAAAATTCTTAGTTTTATATTTCGAACTTTATTTTTAAGAAAATGTTTCAAAGTCACTCAACAAATTTTCAAGTACCAATTGATTGGATATTTTCCTTCACATGTTATGAGAATTGTTTTCATTTGATTGTATGAATAATTCTATGCGTTGTATGATAATTAATTTAATAAATGCGTAGTATGTATTTTAGCACAAATTCAATACATTGTTTTTACAATTTAGAAATATTTTTATCATTTTAAAGCCTTGTATTATTGCGATATCACATTTTGTACTAATATTTCTATTAAATTATAATACAAAATAAGATAGATATTTTAATAAACCGCCATATAAATATTTTAATTTATGTACTGTAAAACAAATATTTAAATACTCATTTAAAGATTATTTCTTACATAAGAATGTGCGTAGCTGAATTGTAACATTTAGTATACATATTTAAAAAGCAATCGGCTTAGGAAAATCAATGCAAAAGCTTTCGAAGAAGTTCAAAACTGTTAAAAGAGTAACATTGTTGAGGTATTGAGAATTGTACCATTTAGTTCAATGTTTTAAAGTAAGCGTCCTAGGAGAATCACTGCAAAAGCTTTCGAGAATGTATAAAATTGTTTAAACATCATTCTTGCATTACTGAGAATCGTATCAGTAAGTACAATATTTAAAAAGCAGGCGCTCTAGAATAATTCCCACAAAGGATTTCGAGGATGCTCGAAATTGTTAAGAGCATCACTGCAGAGTTATTGATAATTGTATCATTGCGTATAATATTAAAAAGCAAACACTTTAGGAAAATCCCTTCTGTAGCTTTCAAGGATGTACGAAATTGTAAAGAACATTATTGTTGAGTTGATTAATGATTCATTTAGTACAGACTTAAAAAGTAAGCCCCTGGAATAATCCCCTCAAAAGCTCACGAGGACGTTCAAAATTGTTAAGAGAATCATTGTTTAGATATTGATAGTTGCATCATTCAATGTAGTATTTAATAAGCCAAGAGCTCTAAGATAATCATTCCTACAGCTTTCGAGGACGTACGAAATTGTGTAACATATTTAAACTCACCCAAAATTAATGTAAAACTATTTAATTACTTTTCATTCTCTTTTGTTGATATGAAATTCAATATAAGCTTCTATTGTTGTTATCAGAAAGCTATTCTCTATTTCTTAAAACCAGTCCTCGTTGTTTACCTTTCAATCTAGTACTTAAGGTAAAAGGTTTCGTGACTCGCAGCGAGAACATTCAATCTTGGCCTATGGAGCTTTCTGACCTCCTTTCTACAGATTTCATCATGTCCTTGTGCAAATGGAAATAAAAATAGACCCATTGTTATATATCACGTAGCAAAATTTTGACTACATTCTTTCCTTTATTTTTTGTTTGTAAATTTTTCGTATTTTGTTTGATTTGTCGAAAACAATCAATCAGCATAGGTAAAATTCATGTTAGGAATATACTGTTTGTATATCAGAACTACTCCAGACTCATAATCTAATACAGTGGATCTCTATAGAAACATGTCTCCGATGAGGTTTCAACGCTTTTGGCAATGGATTGTTAGGCGTCGTTTTTATTTTGTGTGTGTGTGGGGGGGGGGTGTAGCCCCTTGCAATTGTGTATTCTCTTATCTCACAAACACATGGGTTCCAGTTGTTGCTAAGTGCGCCAATGTGACCACCTGAAATGCTTCTCGAATCACCTATAGGAAACAGGCAGTCTCATTTCCAGGGTACAGACAGTCGAAGACTATATGTCTAGAGAGATTGTTGTGGTGGACAGTTGGAGATAGCTTGTAGATTAAAGGACATGCTGCGAGTTAATCGTCTAAGTAATTTTGCCCAAACATCTCATCCAAGATCTGACCAATTTTGTTAATGACAAGATATCTCGTCTTAAAGATATTGTTGATTTTTTAGTATGAACAAAGAGCATGAACTATGACCATGATGACATTTTGGCTAGTTTTCTTTTGTCGAGATTTCTGGTCTGTCAATATCTTATCAGCATTCTTCTAATGACGAGATATCTCGTCCATCAATATCTGGTCAGTTTTCTTCTAATGACGACCAGAAATAATGACCCTAGAGACAACCACCAGGATGGTTAATTGTTCAACAATGGAGCTTTCTGGACACATTTCTACATTTTTCATGTCCTTGCACAAATCAAAATAAAAAAGCCCTATTGTTGTATTTACAAAAAATTTTGATTTCATTCTTCTATCTTTTGTGAAACCTTCCCATTTTTGTTTGCTTTCTCAAATACAATCGAGCTACAATCAGCAACGACAAAATGCACATTATTAGTAGGCTAACCATATTTCTTTGAGGCAAAAACGAGACATTAGAGTGGTAAAAATATTAAATTTAAACTGTTAACATCAAATAACAAAACCATCGGTTAGCATACAAGCAAAACAGAAATTAGTGCAACATCAAAATAAACGCCATGTCTGAGACGCGCAAATGTTGCCAACAAGTGTAATTTATTTTCTCTAAATAAATCACTGCAGAAATCGAATACATAGTTCGAATAATGCGACTCCATTCCGATATACATGGGTATTAGTGTACAATTATAGGTTATTAATACTTATTTATGGTTCACCAATATTAAAGTATTTATGGCTTTTATTAGAAACAGGACAAGAGGGTTAATCATGGTGATGATTACTTTTTACATTCCAGTTTATTATAGTCTTAAGTGAACTCAAAAACTCTTATGGGATTCTCTGCTTTCGACATATTTTGAATATAGAAATGAAAACATTTAATTTTTTAAGATCATATAGGTAATTAATAAGATATTCAATAGCTGTCAATGTATTCTGATATCAAACACTCATATTAGTATTATCATGCTAAACAAAGTAATAACACATATATTAGCATTTAATTTTAACTTTCTGACAAGGATAACATCTATAATAATAGTATGTGCTGTTGCATGCAAACACGAATTGTTATTTATTTTGACCTTCAATAACGACAAGTGTTATGACGTATGTAACCATGTGTTATATGTATAATAACGCACGTTATTATATATGCACAATACATGTTATTATTATATGTTAACGTGAGAGTATTACGCACAATTTGATTAATCCTTCTGGTGGTAGTTTCGACGAGGTATCTCGTCAGTAGCAAAACTGACCAGATCTTGAGGGACGAGATATTTCGTCATTTGAAGAAAACTAACCGGATTTTGGGCTCATCATAAATTAAAAGTAAACATTTCTTCAACCTCATTCAAAAATAAATCAATAGAATATGTATCTCTTCCGTTAAATACGCGAACAGTTTCAATAATATCTCTCAATGAAAACACACTCCACCTTGAGTAGGCATACGCGAACACTCTTGAAAAGAATTTGATGCAACAGGAAAAGGAATATTTATTCGCGTAGCATCCGATTTTAGGTCAGCTACTATAATTCAAAAATCATCTTGGAAACAATCATTCCACTAACTAAGGTGTTGAAAAGCGAAAGCGATTTTTTGACTTAGATTTTTTAGGTTTTAAACGTGTTTAGATAGATTATATATTAAATAACCTGTTTTTTTTACAAACTAATTTTACTTTTCAAGTGGTCATCCCGGTATCTGTTTTTTCATTATTTATAATCTTTTAAAGAGCAATTCCCTATTGCATAACGTGATTCAAAATTACGTGGTGGTGTCCTCGAATCTTTCCTTTCTGGATGGATCAATGACCGTCGCCATTAGCGTGTTGTGTTGCTCCATGGCGACGTTAATTAACTACCTATCCTATTTCATATAAAGCTATACTTAGAAGACTTCCAAGTGATTATCGGGTCCTGGATTTTGTTGACCTAAAAATGACATTAAAATCTAAAAAAATGTATTACTTCTGTTTGTCAATTTGTTTTGTCTTAGGCACCTCGTATCTTTGGGAAACTGTACTTAAGATGGTTCAGATTCGGGACATTATTAGCTGCCACTGGGAACCCAGAGAGGACTTAAATGTTTCGATTTATAAGAACTTTTTAAAATTTACGGATATATTCTGACTTTCCTTAATTACTGACAGTTTGGTGCAGCTTGGACAGACTTTTCCCTTGCGCCATAGAAAATCAATCAATCCGTTAACAATTCAAAGACTCCAAATTGTTTTATCTTTCGTTTTCTTCCTGTCAAAACTAGAGAAAAACTCACCTATAAAAAAAGCTAGCAGAAGAGTCATTTGTATTTCGTTTATATACGCATGCCTACAAGTACTAGCAAAAATTATATATCACCAAAATTCGGTCCCCGTCCGTCTAAAGAACAGTATTTCCCATCCCTAGCCTTACGCCATCCTCTTATCGCGTTATTCTGTGTTACTGTCTCTGCGGAATCACTGAAAAAGCTTCCGTAGCCGGTCTGGTTAGCCATCATGATGCTTGTTCATTTCCTACCTAACACACAGGACCATGACCTATATTTAAATTATATTCCACAAACAAAACATGTTATTATTATAAGTTACTGTAAGTGTTATTTACAACTTAGATGGTTGTTTCTACGAGGTATCTCGTCATTAGCAAAACTGACCAGATCTTGGTGGACGAAATGTTTTGAGCTAACCATAAAAATATTAACAATATTGTAATACTGGTCAGATCTTGATGGATGATACTTCTCGTCGAAACCACTAGGAAGGTTAAATAGACTTTGGTTGGTACTGCACTTGTGTTGTTCAAAGTAATAAAATAGCTTTGTCATTTCAGGATGACATGGTGTGCCTGCAATGCACGGCAACTGGAGAAAGAGTATGCCTGGCGGCAGAAGGCTTTGGAAACAGGCATTGCTTTTTGGAAAACATTGCGGACAAGGTAAGGTTTTCTTTCTTGGTGCTGGTACAGAAAACGTAAAACTCTTAACTGATTTTGAAGCGTCTAATTTTGAAAAAACTTTCGAGCTAAAGGCTAATTTTAACTTATTTAATGAGTGTGTCTGATGGTTCTATTAAAATGAGTTTGTAATAAAGGTATTAAAATGAGTTTGTATTAAATCTATTAATGAGCATCTTAAATAATAAATGACTTATTTTCTTTTGAAGTCTTTGTAACAAATTTGCGTTTCGTAACATTAAAATTTGTTGCGGGCTCTAGAAATTTTTTTATTTAGCTGATCGCTGCCAATGGCGGCTCTGAAATATGAAAGTACAAAGGGTGATGGAAACAGATGGTTATAATTGTTTAAATATGAGTATAAATTGTGTAAATTATCAATGTGTGGCCTGATCAATATAAAGAGATAGGTTTATATAGAACAAAAAACAATGAGCTTATTTGAGTTCTATGAAAAATAAATAACAATTTATTCCTGAAGACAATGATTGGCTGTTTTGTGTTTTATGGCGCAAGTTTCTATGGCTTACAAGCTGCCAAGTTTGATTTCGCCAAACGCAAAATCAAATACTTCCCAATAAAAACAGTCAAAAAATCCCAAATTATAAATGAACAATAGTCTAAAAATTATTAAAATTATTTAAAATCATTCAAAAACTTGCTTTACGTAAATAATGATAAAAAAATTTCCACAAAGAGAGATGTTTAATAGGTAAAAACCTTGAAATGTATGAGAAACTGTAATTTAAATTATATGACTAGTAAAAACTTTAAATGTGGCTTTTGAAAACCAATTCTATGTAAAATTTGAAAAAGACGAGTATTTAATAAAATATGTATAGGAAATTCGCTATATCCATAGAAAAGCTACAAAGTAGGATTTAATATGCATTTCAAAAATGATAATTACATACATGTTAAAAATCTAAAATAAGGTAAGGAAAGAAAGAGTGCAGTGTTGAGGATTACTCAGCAAAATAGACAAACTAGACGAGAGAGTCTTAAAAATATTGATCTACTGAAAAGAAAAGCGATTTCAAAATTTTTTTAAAGGTTTTTAATTATACTCAAATTTTTATGTTATATTCTGCTAAAAGCTTTATTTTTCTGTTTTAATGTGAGGCCAGAATATAAGGAGAAAGGTTTAATGTACTATAAAAATTATAATGTGAAGTGGTTTGAGTTCAATGAAAAATAAATAATTCATTATTAAAAACTTAGATCGGCAGTTTTTGTTTTATGACTCAAGAATCGATGGCGAACAAGCTGCAAAATAATCAAATACTACTCAATAAAAACAGTTACAAATCCCAGACAACCAAATTAAATATGAACAAGTCTAAAAATTATGCATATGAAATATGAAAGCATAAAAAACACAATTATGAATATGAACAGAAAATTTGACATTCGTTTTTAATAAAATACAATTTAATTAGATGCGATATAGTCGTTATACTCAAATTAATATATCTGTAGATGGGGAATTGCTAAGCTCAAACCTCGATATCAAAGTGAAAAACTTATTCATCAAATAACCACCGATTTCAATTGGAAAGAATTCCACCAAGTGATCCGGTTTGAACAACTTTCTGCAAGTGTCTCGGTTTGAACAACAACTTTAAAGATATTCCAACATATTTTATTGGATTTCCACCTTAGAGATTGAACCCAAACCGTGGCTAGTAATCTGTTGTGTTGTTCCAATGTGACGTTAATTAACTACATATACATACCAACAGATTTAATTTCCCTACCCGAATCCTTTCGCTTGGTATTGCATGTCTTGTATCAATTACTTAATATCATATTGTGTCTTGCGCAGCATGGCCAAATAAGGCTCTTGTGCCACAAAGCCCCCAAACCATCCAACCGAATCCTTTCCCATGATGGATTCGAGGTTACCTTAAAATGTAGTTTTTCTACGTTTTTGTGACGTTTGGCGTTTTATCTAATTGATGTTGACCAATCAACCATCAAAAATCCATTTGGAATTAAAACACAGTTAAGAATTTTTGCTGGTGAAGTACTGAAATCATATTCGAAAAACAGAACAGCTGACGCCAGATTCAGAATAAATACTAGAAGCACGTGTTGTAGCAGAAACATTTCCACCATATATGCATTTAGTTTGACAGAAACTGCTTCTTTTGGGGAAAGGCTGAAATTGTATTCGAAAAATAAGCCAAGTGACCTCACTTTTGGAATACGGTTTGAAATACTTCCCATCAAATGTCCCAGTTTGAACAACTTTCCAACAGATTTACTTTTGCTACCCGAATCTGCTCTAATGATGCATTTCAAGGTTACCTTAAAATGTAGTTAGTCGCCGGTTTTACGACGGTCGTTTAATATAATTGGTGTTGACCAGCTATCAAAAATGAATTAGGAATACACTACTTGGAATTTTTTTGTAGGCGATGTACTGAAATCGTATTCGTAAAACAAGCCAACTGACAAGACACTCAGAATAAATACTGGAAACATTTATTGGTAGCAGAAACTTTTCCTCCGTCTACATTTAGCTTGACAGAAACTTCTTATTGAAAAGTGCTGAAATCGTATTCGAAAAATATGCAAAGTGACGGCACTTTCGGAAGACGTGCAGGAAACTCTCTCCTCCACAGAAACTGTCATCTACATTTAGCTTGGCAGAAATGCCTCTCATATTAGCCGCAGTAATAAATAAGTTTACTTTTCCATGCCGAATGAACTTGAAAAATTTGCATTATATTCTATAAAAAAGTATAAACAATATTTCCCTACTGCTATACTGCAACGATGAATAAGAATAAACATCAACTGTGAGGAAATTAAAATCCACTAAATAAACGAATGAACCGAAAGTTGGAGCAACTCTTGCCTTTATTTTTTACTGCAAATGATTAATTTGACTCTACGCCACTTTTTATAAAGTTTATTTATCCTCATTGAAAGAAAATATGTCCATAAAAAAGCACGTAAGATAAAAATTGCTCTCCTCAGACATTTCGTGAAAAGAATTTCGGCTTGAAAAGAAAGTCCATTTCTCCCATTTTAAAAATTCGGTGATTTTTTTTTCAGTCCTACTTTATGTTTTTTTAATTGGTTTTACGACTTTTGTATGGAAATGGACCATTTACAGGGCTGAAAAATGAGCTTCGACGCTATTGTTCATTACGATTCGGTATTTTCTCTTACCAGAAGATAAGAAATGGGACCTGGAATCGAAACTATTTTAAACTTCACGCTTCGTTAGTCCAGTCGATTGAAGATCTTCAATCAGTAGCAAAATAATTAATTTATTATTAAAAATCAAAATGCAAAAAATATTTACTTTTAAGCGCATTGGACTGATCATGAATATAACGAATAAAAAGTTTAATGAAAAGTGAATGGATATTAAATTACCATTTTGAAGTTAAGCAAACAGATACGGCCTTTTACAATAGATAAAAGAGACGTATTTGCTGCTTTTTCATATGGAAAGAACGCTATTTTGCAAGACTAGAAAATGAGGCTTGATTTTGTGTTGTTCATTGCAATTCTGTATTTACTCTTACCAGAAAATAACAAATACGGTCTAGGATTGGAACTCATTTTAAATTTCACACATAAATGTTTAAATTATTTACTTTAAAGCATTCCGAATTGATAGAGAATATGACGAATAAAAAAAAGAAGAAAATTGGAAATATCAAGATGAACCGAAATTCAGACTTTTTATGAAATCAAGTACACAATACCCCCTCGCTACATCGCGCCGGGATATGTCGAGCGTTTTCAGCTATATATCGTTATTTTTACTCAGCCCCAGGTGAATTTTCGGTTTTCAGAAACACACGAATTCTCACACTATGAGATGCATTTTCTATCAAGCTATATGGAGGAGGCTGTGGTGTTTCTGCGACGGAACGTATTTTCTGTGACGTAACTTGGGATATTTTTCGAATACGATTTCAGCCCGTCGTCTATAAAAATTCCAAAGAATGAATTCCGTATTCATATTCACTATATAAACAAATGTTTTTGGACACTGCAGAAATTTGGAGGAAGGATCCATCTTAGTGTGGGGTTGTTTTTCCCAATTATTATTTGGCCCATTGTTTTATGTACCTGGTACTATGAACGCTGACGTGTACCTAGACGTTCTTTATAAATCGACCTTGCCTACATTATGGCAATATTACGACGATGATGGTTGTTTCTTCCAATAGTATCGAGCTTCATGTCAAAGTGCAAAACGCGTGCTGGACTGGTTTCCTGAAAATTAGATGAATTTGCTTGACTGGCCTGTTCAGAGCCCCGATCTCAATCGCATTCGAGCACTTGTGGGACAAACTGGAGCGACTAGTACGACACCGTCACGCATGCCCATCTTAACAACAATCTCTTCTCGCATCCTCGCAAGAGGCATGGCGTGCTATTCCTGCCCGCTATGACTTACAGAGAACTTGTGGAAAGTATGCTTCGACGTGTTGCAGCTGTAATTTAAGCTAAAAGAGGGCCTACCCTTTACTAAATGGAATAATAAAGCACTTTTTCTGAAAACCATGCAGTGTTCAAATACTTTTGTCCATGTAGTGTATATCTGTGCTCAGATGGCAAAATGTTATTATAAGTCACTTTCCCCAAAAATTGTCTAAGTCCCATCCTGGAGTCTTTTTTGTTAATGTTTAGAAGGTAGCAAAATATCGTAAGTCTTCTTTCAGTTTATGAGAAAACAAAGGTGGAAAAACTGTAATAAACCAAAACCCACCCAACCCACATGTTGAATCTTGAATCTTAAAATTGCTGTCATGAATAATTAAAAAGTGAATTATAACATTTTGTCCATCTGAGCACAGAAAAATAACAATGGATTGGTCAAAGTCAATCAGATTTTCCGCCAAACGTTGCGAAAAAGGCGATAAACTACATTTTAAGGTAATCCCGATATGCATCATGCTAGAGCATTTTGTGTGATGGCGAAAGAAAATATTCGTATACCCTCTGGCTTGTTTGTTGTTCTATTTGGGACACTTGTGTGTGTGTGTGATGGAAATATTATCAAACCGGTGCACTTGATGGAAATTTGTTCTCTGGGACACTTCATGGAAATTTGTTCAAACCGGGACACTTCATGGAAATTTGTTCATTTCAGGACGATTTATGGAAATTTGTTCAAACCGAACAGTTAATGAAATTAGTTCACGTTGGGTTGGCGTGGAAGTTTGGAGAGTGGGGTGCCAGCTCAGGTGTTGCTTCGTCATCTGACCGTGGTTCAAAATTACGAGGTGTTGTCCTCGGATCTTTCCCTTAAGGGACTGATCCCGGACCGTCGTCAATAGCCCGTTGTGTTGCTCTAGTACGACGTTAACTAAAAATTACCAATTAATGAAATTAGTTTAAAGCGGGACAGTTTATAGAAAATTGTTCATATCGGGATACTTGATATAACTTTGTTCAAACCAGGACACCTGACCTAAATTTTCTCAAACATGGACCTTGATGAAAATGTGTTCAAAAAGTGACACTTGATGGAAATTTGTTCACACCGAGACACTTAGAAATTTGTTGAAACCAGTTCACTTGATGGAAATGTGTTCATATTTCCGAACTCATATATGATTAATTGGTCAACAGTGATTTAATATCAAACGTCGCGAAAACGGTGTTAAACAGCATTATAAGGTTACCCTGATGTGTATCATGCGAAAGCATTTGGGAGAGGAAGTAATCCTAGTTTTTTCCTTGTATTGAAAATCCTTCTCATAAACTGGGATATCAGACTAACAAAGAAAAACTTTTTCCTGTAAAATAAAAGAACAAAACTGCACAATACATCTCTTCACTCTTCTTAACGTACTAAATAAGAAAAGCAACCATAAAACATTTTTCTTGTTCTCTATAAAAGAAACAAAATTTCACGAAGCTAAGACTCTTCTCGTGTTTCCGATGTCAAATGATAGAAGATGCAGTTTCTTTTTATTTCCTCTTCCACGTTTATGTCGGGAGGAAGGCTAGTTTGATGGCTTTTCCACCTTCGAAAGTAGAAACTCACTTTTATTGATCGTTTTGGATTTTTGAGCAGTGGGTTTGGTAGTTCTAAACTTCTATTCTTCCACCTTCTCCGGGAAGTGTTGACCATTACAATGAGCTGTGTAACATTCCTCTCACAGATTTGTGCTTAGAAATTTTATTTTGAAGCCCAAAAATTTTTTCCTTTGCACAGGAAAGTGTATATGTAGAACACTCGTAACAGACACGAGCTAACAGAACGATGTGGCGTAACTAGGATTTCATTTCGGAGGAAGGGTAGTTGAATTAACTTTGCATTGGAGAAATACAGCGGGCTATTGGCAACGGTTCGGGATCAATCCCCCAAGGGAAAGATTCGAGGACAACACCACGTAATTTTGAACCACGGTCAAATGACGAGTTGACAGTGGGCAATAGCCCATTGTGTTGCTCCGTTGAGACTTAAATTCAATAAACGATCCACATCCAAATACCTCCCTATCTCTACGCCACTGCACAAATCAGAGACATATAGGGACATTCTGCTTCTCGGGATATCTCGGGTTTGTCGCTTTCTGTACGGAAAGTTGTGCTGACAAATATCGAGTGTACCGTTTGGAGTGTTAAAAAACTATATTTGCTAAGTAGCATATTTGGGGTTTTCAGTTGTACATGTGCATGGCTTAGAACACCTAGAAATCTTATAAGGAGCTTTTTAGAAGAGAAACTAATGTTTTTTTCTTTTCTTTCAGAACACACCTCCAGAAATGTCATCATGCGTGTTTGTCATTGAACAGGCTTTGTCTGTTCGTGCTTTACAAGAAATGGTTACAGCCATGTCTTCAGAATCTGTAGGTCTTGTTTTATATGTGTTTATTTTATGGCTTAGTAGTTGGAACTTAAATTCATTACCCTAGGCGAACTTTCCCCGTTTAATTGCGGATCAGTGACTAGGCGCATGTTATCTGTTTCCCACTTTATATACCCCCAACACCTAGTCTAGGTGGTGGCGGTCTTCATAGAAATAAGACTTTTATTTTGAGTAGCGGCGATTCTCTTGAAAAAAGCTTGATTTTATTTTTTCGCCAAATTTTGCAAGAAAAGAGGAAGTTTACTAGTATAGATCTTCTCGACAGTATGAGCAAAACTTTTACTATATTTCCATTTTATCAAGTGCGTTAATGTACCAAATCTGAAAACATTTTCTTTCGTTTAGTATTGAAAATCGGGTGAAGTTTGTTTCCAAAGCAACTGACAAGGGCAGACTTTGTGTCTGGAACTGTTCTCGTGGTAAATAGCCAAGGGCAGATTTTGTGTCTAGAGCTATTCTTGTGGCTGAAAATAGACGGGATCTTATCTTAATCTTTATGGGAGGGCAACAATTGCGTAAGAATTTCGTGATATCCATGATAATTGTTTCTTCAGATTTGTTTCAAATTTGTCATTATTAAAATTAAAATAGTGTATTTAATTATTTCCAGTTTTTCTATAACAGGCTAGAATTAGTTTTCAATATCAAAAAGTAATAATTTTCGAAGAACGAGTATGGAAATTTTATTGTATTATTTTCAGCACTTAGTGAAAACATTTTTTAATTCTGTGATTATTTTAACACTTAATGATACTTCTATCCATATGTTTTTCTGTAATTTTTTTATCGAAAAACAAACGAAAATTTTTTGAAGTATTTTTATTATTTTTATTTTCTTATTACACTTTACAATTAATTTTGTATATTCATAATTATCGCACAAAATATTGCCTACTGATCAATTATATAACAATTTAATGTATATTTCAACAGTAAAAATACTTTTTGTTTTGTCATGTTCATTTTTGCTGCCACAATTTTTACAATTGTATAAAATACTTTAGGGCAAAAGCACACAATCTGGTCACAGAACTCTACTGTATGGCCACGCTGTTTTACTGCGGCATCAAAACAGCAACATGGTAAGTCACAAAATTAGTTTTCTAGTTTTACTCTGTAATTAATAAGCGTAAATCTTTATGGATAATAAAAATAAATGTTTATACATATTTGGTTCAGTGGCGTATCAAGTCAAGTGGGAGCCCCAAGACGTAAAATTTTCGGGGCCCTCAAATTCAAGTTTGCAAAAACAGTTCCAAGAAAACTCTCATTAAATTATTAACTAAAAAGAAAAGTTATCAAAAATTTCATACCACATAACACATTAAATAAATTTATTTTTAAAATAAAGCATTTTTTACATGAATTTCCGTTTTGCTTTATTTCTTGCAAATTCGTCAATAATTTTGGCAGTGTCGATTCGGCTTAAAATTTTTTGCTCTATATATAGAATGGCCATATTAATTGATCTTTCTTCTCCCAAAGTACTCCATAAATAATTTTTACACGCTTTTAAAAAGGAAAAGATCTTTCTCCTAATGAATTAGATAAGGGAATTGTTAGTGGCCCTCGATAGATGTCTGGTGTGGTTTTTATGGTGTCCACGTTTTCTTTTAGAAATATTAAAAAATGGTCTAATTCATCTTCAAAATACAAACAACAACGCAAAGACACTGTCACAACTATCTTTGAAAGCACTTTGGTATTCCGGGGCACTACGCGGCCACTTAATCCGCCACTAATTTGGTTTCTATACGACAAATTTGAATGAATGCTGTGCAATAAATATGCCTTACGTGCATATAATGCAAGTATTACCCAACTTTAAAAGCTTTTGTAATTTTACTTTACGCATGTAGTATTCTAAATTCTTACGTAGAATAACAATTGTAAAACACTATTTAGATCAGTGTTTTTCTCAACCACCGGGTTACAACCCGGTATCGAGTCTTAGCATCAATTACATCGAGGCGTGAGAGGTTTTCCTGGAATTTGTCATTTTAGTCTTCTAAACCTTTTTTATGAATAAATATTTTATATTGGAAATATTCAGAGGAAAATAACATTCGTGAATGTGTCGAGCCGAGACCCAAAACGCATAAATAACATTTGTGTAAGAAATGTCCGTGACCAATCAACCAAGGAAGTATGAAAAAAATTTTCCTCTGAAACTCAAGGCAGTCTATATCCGATTCTCAAATCTAATAATAGAAAATACTGTTTATTTGGAAGTTCGCTTTGATGTGTGTAAGTGTTGGTTTCAAAACCCGAGTTACGTGTTGTTTTAAAAGTAATAGGCTTGCAAATTTTAATTTTAATACGAATAATAAACACGGGACTTTCTTTGATTTTGGTGTTTAGAAATCTCGTTTTGAAAGTGTTTGTCAAGTTAGAAATATAAATTTGCGTGGGAATGGGATTTTTCTCGAAAAAAATCAGCACAAATTAGTTTAATAATGGTCGCCTGAGAGAGAAAACTGAAATACTTTATAAACATTAGTCCAGTGATTGGAAACTAATTTAATTGTAATTTTATATTTATCAGTATGCTACACCGTATACATAAGTGTACTAATACGTTTTATGATTATATCATAATTAGTTATTAATACTTATGTTATATATATAGTTTAATATATGAGCTAAAAAAATTGGAAAAATAAAGGTATTTACGAGTAAATTTGTTGATACCGGGCCCCTCCTCTTTTCAAAAAGATTTTACCAGGCTGTGGTCTCACAAAGATTGAAAAACACTGATTTTGAGGGAAAATTTAGATAATAATGACAATCCAGATTAGCATATACATCTGTGTGTTATAAATCTTGATTTTATTTTAGTACCTCGCATGTCTCTCTACAAGTTCCTCCAATGACAAACTAGCATTCGATGTAGGCTTACAGGAGCATAGTCAAGGTTAGTTGGAAAATCTTTGTTTATAGTTTAGCAAAAACACTTTTCTTTTTCATGATTTAAAAATTGCATCACTCTGAACAAATGTGTATTTATATTGCCAAGCTAATATTTTATAACTTTAGTGAATAATCGTGAATTGCTTTTAACTAAGTAACTGGAACTAATTGTCGATTCGGAAATGTTTGAACCGCCAGCTTTCATTATTTAAAATAAAAAATAATGCAATCATATAAAATAAAATTTTCAAGGATTTTAACCCTCCCATTAACTGATATTAATCTAGACGTGAGCACTGTCCGTCAGGTTAAGTATTGATTATAAAAATTAATGAATGACTTGCGCATTCTAGTAAAGATTTTTTTAGGTGAGTTCTCAGTACCCATTCAGATAACATACCTAGTATCAGTTTAGATGAGGCCGACCAACCGGTATAGTGGTTAAGGTGTTAACCTTTAGATCGGAAGGTTCCTGGTTCGAATCCGGGTTCGAGCATGGATGTTTGTAAGCGTATGGTGTAGAGGCGGCTAGTGCACCTTAAATTTGTCGTGGTCGAAAGTCCTCACGTTGAGTTGGTATGGAAGTTTGGAGAGTAGGGTGCCAACTCAGGTGTTTCTTCGTCATCTGACCTTGCTCAAAATTACGAGGCTTTGTCCTTGGATCTTTCCCTTAAGGGACTGATCCCGGACCGTCGTCAATAGCCCGTTGTGTTGCTCTTGTACAACGTTAACTAATAATTACCAGTTTAGATGACGAGTCCCAGTACCAGTTCATATGCCAAGCCTCAATACTAATTCAGATGACATACCATTTTAGATGACATGCCCCAGCAACAATTTGGACGACTAGTCCTAGTACAAGTTCAGATGACGATCCCAACAGTACCATTTCAAATGACGTACCCAGAACCAGTTTAAATTCCGGCCTCGGTGAGTTTAGATGACGAGCCAGTTCAAATGACGGGCCTCAACATCACTTTAGAAACTGATCCAGTGCCAGATTTGATATGTTAACTTGCACAAATGCAATTCTTTCTTTTCTTTGTACAACAATTACAGCTTTGTTATAAATACAAAAAAAAAATATTTGTACATTTAAACTAAGAAAACAAATTGAACAATGCTAGACAAAAAATCGTTTCGCCCATTCCGGAGCCCCGTAGATCTTGGGTCGTGGTACCATGGTACTGGCGACCCTTGTATAGGGACCCTGACTGAGCGCACAGCATCATATATTGACTTCATTGAATCTATTAACATTAACAGAGAGTAAACTCAAACAATTTTTTGTTTACTAATTTATGTTTTTAATCTTTTGTAATTTGTTTATTACAGGGGAAGCGTGTTGGTGGACAATCCACCCTGCATCCAAGCAGAGGTCTGAAGGTGAAAAGGTCAGGGTCGGTGATGATCTCATTCTGGTCAGTGTGGCCACAGAACGATACTTAGTAAGTGTTCATTTTTAATAAGTTTGTATTTGTTATACTTGTGCTCTTTGATAATTTAAAATATGTATTTAATATTAAAGTTAGCTTGAGCTTTATTCATCCATCTAATAGACGCAACACCCCCATATGGAAAATTTATAGTTATACTGGTATTAGGCATTTAGGAAAGGCCAATCAAAATGAAAATTTGGTCGGCCTATTTTTTGGCTGATTTATTTTGCAAAGTGTATTAACTTTGAAAAGAATTATTTCAAATGCGTTTAATGTATCCAAAATAATTATTTTCTTACAAGCTTTCGTTTCTTTCAGCACACGGCACGAGAAGGTACTGAAACCATTGTTAACGCTAGTTTTCATTTGACTCATTGGTCTGTGGCACCTTTTGGTACTGGTTCAAGTAGAGTGAAGTCTGTGGGTAAGTCGACATACCTCAAGCATAACTTATTGTTAGAAACGCTTTTATCAAATTGTTATTTGATTTATATCTGTTCTCTAAATACATCTCATGAATTTTTATTTTCTTTAGGTTACGTATTTGGTGGAGAAGTTCTTAGGTTTTTCCATGGAGGTGATGAATGCTTGACTATACCACCAACGTGGGCGGATGCTGCAGGACAAAAGTACGAATGATTTTAAAGTTATCATTTGTAGAATTAAGTGATGATTTCATTAACATCGGGAATGGAATTTATTAATGATTTCTAATACATAAAATATGTAAATAACAGTTTACATGAATGATCGTGAAAAACAATAAATAAAATTGACAAACTCAGACAAAGGTGAAATTAAATCTAAATTAACGGTGTGGTGCTCAGTTAAAATGTATTATTACTTTTTAAAAGATTTCAATTTTATCGTATGAGATCAGATTAAATTGACATTTTAATCTCTATTGTGAATTTCAATTTTTAAAATTATGCTGTATAATTTTCTTTATTGCAGTATCGTAGTATACGAAGGAGGCGCAGTTTTGAACCAAGCCAGATCCTTATGGCGGCTGGAGTTAATCAGAACAAAGTAAGGTTTATTATAAAAGTCGAAGTTCTATAGCAAATTGTATTTTAATATAAATGCAAATATTTCATTATAAATGCAGCTTTATCTATCTTCTGAGACGTTGATTTTCACAAAAAAAATAATAATTTAAGGTATTATTGGAAAATTTAGCATTGACCTCTTCATGGGATTTAAGCATTTTTCTATAAACTTTAACATGGTAACGTTCTCGTGGGAAAACCGTCGCCATTGTTACCGGCGTGGGGAAATTAGTCATACTTATCTACCGGGAATACATGGGAACTACAATACTTACCTTCTAGGAAGATATCTGAAAGAAAGTTAACTCGCCGAATAAAAGGAGACCTGGTTAGACAAAATAATTCTCTTTTATTCTTGGATAAATAAGCGTTGCAATAGTAAAACAATACAAGGCCAAGGGGTATTCCGAAGAGTGCCCGGCCGTTCTTACACAATTAAGTCAACCTCATCACATGGGAATCACCAAACTAACTTTCAAACGACGCTCCGCTCGTCTTGACGTCACTGGAAAAGTAGCGCAGTGCTATCTGCTACAAAACATAGTTTATATACAGTTGAAAAATGACCTTTACATTTTTTGAGTATAAGGGTTTTCAATGCAAACAAACAAACCTGATGATCTGCGAAGATTTTTACTTCTGCTGTCTGAATGCTGTAACATGATACATATTGGGATTACCTTAATGTAGTTTATTGCCGTTTCACGACGTTTGAAGTTTAATCTAATGGCAATCAACTAGCATATATCAATTCAGGTAGGTAGGTATTTTAATTAACGTCACACTGGAACAACACGACGACTTATTGGTGACAGTCCGAGATCAATCTCAAAGAGAAAGATCCGATACATCAATACAGAATTCAGTCTTTGGAATTTTCATTGGTGAAAAGTTGCAGTCATATTCGAAAAGCAAGCCAGTTGACGTTACATTCAAAATACTTACTAGAAACACCGTATCGCTGCAGACACACTACCATCCACCTATATTTAACTTGACAGAAATGCCTTTCATATGGAGGGACTGCAAACCACAAATTATTCAACAATATTTTCGTGCCTACGAAACAGATACTCTTTTTTTCTTCTTTTTTTCTGTCCATTCTATGAAAAGGATAGTCAGTGTAAACCATCAATCCACTAGAAGACGAAGATTTTTCTTCCGGTCGGTTACCCATACCGGTAAAAGAACAAGAAGCACGTTCTACCAAAAAAGCACTAACGCCCTCTACGTTCAGCCTTACAGAGAAAGCCTTTCGTAAGATCTATCTTCACCAGTGGCGTACACAGATTTCTTTTATAGGGGGGGGGGTTAGACGAGGCCGTATGGAAAAGAACAGCAAGAATATTGGAATCACTAGGCTTTTTCTCTACTTTGAGGATTCAAAACACTGACTTCAATGATAATATTCCTGTTATACTACAAGGGTATACCAGGATCTAGACTAAGGGGCAGCCCCAGGGACGAGCGATGACCCAACTTATTACCCAAGTAGTCAAGTTTTTATTTTTTACTACCTTTTAAAAAACACTCAAAATCTTAAAGATCTCTGTAACTATCCAATTCTAAAAAATACTACTAAATAACACTAAATAAGAAATGATACTAAGAAAAAACTACTAAAATGGTCCTACTTTCCTAAAGGCCAAGTGTTTTCGGAAACAAATCAAATCAATTTAAGGGGAAGGGGAGCATTCAATTTATGTCGTACTAGAGCTACGCAATGGGCTATTGACGACGGTCTGGAAACAATCCCGAAGGAAAGACCCGAGGACAATACCACGTAATTCAGAACCATGGTCAGTTAACGAAGCAAAACCTGAGCTGGCACCCCACTCTTCAAACTTCCACACCACGGCAACGCAAGGACATTTGAGCCACGACGGATTTGACATGCATCAGCCCCCTCTACACGGCGGTGTTTTAGTTGGCAAGTTTCGGAGTCTCCAAAATTTGAAATTGTTTCTTCGTATGCCCCTTGAAAGCGGTTTCTTAAAAATTTCATTGTAATTTTGATTTTTGTTGTATTGCTTCTACAGTAAGAAATATGAAATTAAGAATTCTGAAGCACATTGAACGAAATATCAGTTGTATAATATACTGTGGGGAAAATTGCAAGAAAAAAACAAAATTTCTAAATTTTCTAAGTGTTTTAAATTTGCCAAATGCTCTTGAATAACAAAATGATTAGCATGTTTCTTATCTGATATTTTAACATGGCTAAAAAACTAGGCGAAGTTCAGACTTTTATCGTAAACTGTACTAACGATTATGGACGAATAATTCCATATTGTTTTACAAATATGTGGTAATCGTCTTCCACGTAATTTATCGAGAAATTTTACACGCTTTGGAGGAAAAAAAAAGCTACAAGACAATCCATAATAGGATAAAAGCTGCGACATTCGGGTATGTTTGAATCACTATGGGACAGTCCTAAATTTAAGCAGTGTTCATAGCAGTGAATATTAGGGGCTTGCGGAAAAAACGCCTTATATTGGCTTATAATGAAGATTTAACCATTGCACTTCTGTCGCATCTCTGCGAGACGATTTTTTCACCACAGTTCGTATAGTCTTTAATATACCTCAAAATAAGATTTGAAAGTGCTTTTGCTGCCTTGTATTCACTTTAGTCTTGGAAAAAACCTTTATACTACTCTTCCTCCTTCAATTGTAAAGCAGTATACAAATGTAAATTGTGATTTATTCGAGACATCAGTTGTCTCATCAGTTAATATGGCAAAAAGATATTTCTAGTTGTTTAATATTTTAAGTAAGTATACTGGCAACAGATTCAATTAAATCATTTTGATGCCACCTTTAAATATATTTTAAAAGTCTCCAAATGATTTTTTAGAAGGCTGTTCTAAGAAGGGATCATACTGTGCGGAGTAATTCAAAAACTCCAAATAATCATCTGGGTTGTTCGACATTTTTGTTTGATTTGAGCCTGAAGGTTCCAACTTCGACACTCGATCCAACCGAAGACCGCCGTGTAGAGGGGACTGGTGTACGTTAAATCCGTTGTGGCCCAAATGTCCTCTCGTTGATGTGGAAGTTTGAAGACTAGGGTTCCAAATCAGGTATGTCATCTGACCGTGGTTAAAAATTATGAGGTAGTGTCCTCGATGTCTCCTATGGCATTGATTCTGGACTGTGGTCAATAGCCCATTTTGTAGCTCTAGTACAACGTTTCATTGAAACTTCCTTTCCCTTTATGAGGTAGTGTCCTCGGATCCTCGGAAATTAACTTACAATACGGTAGTATACATAGTGTAACTCACTCCACCATGAAGTACTTTTTGTTAGTGCAGTCTTTTATGGGTCTTACTTATAGTACATATGCTCGTAGCAGTTAATTATTGCAGTAGTGGGTGAGTCAATTAGAGTTTTTAGATTTTGAAATTTTGATTAAGTCAAAGAGCTGGATTGGAGGTGCATGAAGTTTGAACTTGTCAGCGAAAATATCAGTTCTTAACTACGATTCACGAAAACTTATTTTCGTTTATATATAGGTGGGCTGGAGGATTCGTGAACTGGGGTTACCCGCTTCGGGTTCGGCATATTACAACAGGGAGATATTTGGCCTATAATGACAACAGAGAAGTGTACCTCGTCAACAAAGATCAAGCTTCTGTTGCTGCTACGGCATTCGGTCTACGCCAGACAAAAGTAAGTGTATGTCAACGCAGGGGTAAGGCTAGGATCTGAGCCAAATTAGGCTGATACAGCCGTATTTAAAATAAAGATGAAGTTTAAATAGTTAGGGTTAAAGTTGCTTATTTTACATTGTATTAATTTGTTCATAAATTATTGTAGAGTATTAAATTTTGATTTCAAAGTAAGTGTGTATGCTAAAGCAGAGGCAAGACCAGTCTCTTTGGGACTTGGGTCAAAGGAGGGTAATATTACGTCCCGTGTTTAAAATGAAGATGAAGTATAAATATTAAAATAATTAAGGCAAAAATTATTAATATAGTATTGTATTATGTGTTGATAATTAATTTGTTAATACATTATAGTTCAATATTAATTTTATTTTAATTAATTATTGACGAATGATAATCGCTAGCAAAAAGCCGGCCGTTGTTACTGTTGAAAAGACGAAAGTAAGAAAACACGGCTTCCCCCGACATCATTTATGCTTATAAAGTATTGTTACTTATCTATTTATAGGAGCTTATAGTAAATTATTGTTAAGTAATTAGTTAATATTGTAGGTGATGATTTAGTAAATTATTCTAACTAATTATTGTTACTATACCATTTTTCGATTACAATCAATTATTGACCACACATAAAAAGTAGCAAAAAGCCATGCGTCTTTAATGGCTCCTGATGTTAATGGGTCCCTAGCACGGAAGTAAAAAAAGACTGCTTCCCTCGACTTCTTTTGTACTCTCCGGAATGTTCGTGAGAAGATGATTTCATCTCTTTACTCTTTTCTGAATAATAAAACGATTCCAGGGGCTACATAAAAGGAAGAATTGGCTTTTCTAAAGATGGAGTGCATGAATGCTGTAACTTCACACGAATTGCATTGGAAGATTTTACCTGTGACAAAAACAAAACTGTAATCAAATTTTTTTAAACTTTCGTTTCTCTATGCTTATCACACGCACACTCTCCGAGGAAATCCAAGACACTAATCTGCAGAAATCAAAGATTCGCTAACCACATCGATAAAATACGCGTCAACCATGTCTAAAATCAGTCAAAAAAGCTTTGTAATGCACAATAAAAATCATGAACAGGTGAAAGCTAGTTCGATTGGTATAGGCCTCCCCACAAATGTTTGGTGTCAAAAGAAAACAATCAAAAATACATACAGAAGCGAATTGAATCATCTGAAATCGGTTTCTCTAATCACATCGGTAAAATACGTGTCGACCATGTCTATAAACAGTCAAAAAAGCATTATAATGGACGGTGAAAATCATGAACGGATGAAAGCTAGTTTGATAGGAATAGGCCACCACAAATGTTTCGTGTCAAAAGAAAACAATCAAAAATACATGCTGAAGCTAATTAAATAATCTGAAATCAGTTTCTCTTATCAATAAAATACGCGTCAACCATAACTAAGCTGTCAAAAAAGCATTATAATGAACGATGAAAATCATGAACGCGTGAAAGCCAGTTCGATTGGTATAAGTTCCCCCACAAATGTTTGGTGTCAAGAGAAACCAATCAAAAATTCGCTGAATCTAATTGAATCAGCATAAATTAAAGTTTCACTAATCGCACTGGTAGACGTGTCTAACGTTTCAAAAAATCACTAAAATGAAGGATGAAACTCATGAACGGGTGAAAGCTAGTTTAATTGGTATAAGCCTTCTTAAATGTTTGGTGTCAAAAGAAAACAATCAAAAATATGCGCTGAAGCTAATTAAATCAAAGTTTAACTAATCACAATGGTTATTGTTACTTATGCCTACACTGGCAGACCAAAGGAGTGCCAGGCCCTTCGAAGACGGCAAGAGTCGAGGGGAGTGCGGCTTCCATGCAAGTGAGCCCCATTGGGAGTAAGTCCGATTTAGCTCGAATTTTTAGCCAACAGATGGCAGCACATCGACACGTCTCGTTTTTACGGAGAGGTCACATTTTCACGACATTCAATCATACTCAGGCACACGGTTGTAATTTTGATCCAAACCAGAGACCAACTAATCCCTGGTTCGGCACCCCCAGGGGTATTGATTTACTATAGGAACATGGAGGACTTTGTGATGGAGATTTTTCGTGCACCAGTCACCTTTAGCGTACACGGGAGTTTTCGGTCAGCTGGGCTCGAACTCATGACCAGTCAGTCACGAGCTCGATGCTCTACCGACCCGGCCACCCGGCCCTAATCACAATGGTAAAATACATTCAGACATGTCTATAAAGTATCAAAATATAACAATGGACGAGGAAATCACAAACGGATGAACATCACGCCAGTTCAATTGATATAGCAAACCGGATAAGGGGAATGAACTAACCCAGAAACCTGTTTTATTGAGACAATAATCGTATACATAGGGTATGACTTAAGAGTAATGCTATGTATGATGAGTTAATCGTATACTTTAAAATTTTTTTGATTAAAATAAATTCATCCTTTCAATCTTAGGATGACAAGAAAATTGTGTTGGACGAAAAGGAAGAAGAGGTGCTTGGATCCCCTCTTGTAAAATACGGCGACACGACAGTTTTTCTTCAACATCAAGAAACTGGACTTTGGCTTTCATACAGGGTTTGTAGATGATACAGTTTCCTTTCAGTCAATTTCTTTGAAGTTGTGTTAATCAGAGTAAATAAGTTCTTGAAAAACACAAGTAGAAACAGAAAATGATAAGAAATACTTTGATTTTTTAATTGCATAAACATATTTTTCGTTGCAGACTTATGAAACAAAGAAAAGAGGAGTCGGAAAAGTTGAAGAAAAACAAGTAAGTGCACAATTAGTTGTGTCTTATTTCTTATATTATTTCTGTGCATATTTTTACATTTACTTACTGTTAATTACGCATATACTACTTTATTTTATTATAATACGAACGAGCCACTGCGTGATCAACTCGGCGTTACCCGTGACAGTTCTTTTAGTAGGGTCAGGTGTGACGACTACTCGATAACCCCCGGGAATTGCTACGAAATCCCATTTGGTTTGCTTCGCAAACTAAACCAGCAATGTGAATTCGTAGCCTATAGGATAACAGCCACCACGGGCAACGCTCATTGCCAAATGCGGAAAAATTCGAATTGCGAAGAGATCCAATCGGCGTGACGATCGCTCAGATAAAAACAATAACTCTGGCCAACCCCCGGTGATTGCTATGCAATTCCTAAAACGATCGCAATAGCCCATTGTATTGATCCGGCGCGACGTTAAGTAAATACCTACCAAAAGCAAACTAGACTTCATTGTCTAATGCGTCTATATTCGTATTGAAAAAATTAAAAAGTTACAATTTAAGAAGGACGAAAAGGAATCTGATCTCGATAGCGAAGGTCACAAATTCCTATTGGAAAAAATGCAAAAGTTACAATTAAAAAATTATTTTGTTAAAGAAAATCATATTTTTAGGTATCGATCTAATGTGAAATTTTCCGTAGATTTCAAATCCGTTGAAATTTGTGTTGTTGTTGTTTCTTATGCCTACACTGGCAGACCGGAGGAGTGCCAGGCCCGTCGAAGACGTCAAGAGGCGAGGGGGTGCGCCTTCCATGTTATTGAGCCCCATTGGGCCCCCGTCCGTCTTTGCTCGACATACAGGACACATCCGTCTTACATGATGGTCCCTCTCATACATTCATTCACTCACACATATCGTAATTTAGATCCCAATCAGAGGCCGATAACCCCCTGATCAGGTACGCCCAGAAGTATTGATTTGGTATGGGAGCATGGGGGACTTTGTAACCACGACCTATTTAACGTGCCCCAGTCACCATTAGTGAACACGACGGTCTGAAATTTTTACTCTATCTATAACGGTCTAGGAGATTAAAAAAGAACTGTATTACTCCAGTTAAAACTTTGTTTTTTATCGTACACTGAAAAATCATTCCTTCGCAAAATTAAGCGGAAACGGGGAAAAAATTAGAATCTGATTTTTTATTTTGTTGCTATTCTAAAGAAAACAATAATAATTAAATTCCATTAAATTAATTTCAAAATGTTCCAGATGGAATTTTAAAATTCGGCGCTACTCAAAAATTGAAAAAAATTTGGACTACCTGTGTGCCAAATCCCATTACTGTAACTGCCATAGATTCGTCAGGACTTTCATCACAGACAGACAGAAAACTTCTTTTTAAAATAGTAGAGATATAAGTGAAAGTATCTCAAGCACATAGTTAAAATATATATGATAAAGGTGAAAATTGCTGACAAATAAAGAAACGATTTACAAATGATTCCACTGTAAACAAAAAATTTAATGCCTTGAAGGAGCTCAAATTTCTATAGAAGAGTCTTAAGAGAGGGATCCCCATATCCAAGTATACATACCTGGGAGTATTTCTCTCTTCTGATATCTGTAAAAAAAATAACTTTCATTGTTTGTGTCTGTTTATGACTTCATATTGTCTTTTTCTTGGGTCTGCCGCAGCAGGACCAGATATGGGTCTTGCGCCATAAAACCACTAAACCAACCAATCAACCAACCAATCAACCAACCAACCCATATCCAAGTGATAAATACCTACAATTATTCAAACTTGTCACGCGACGCTACGGTAACGTTCCATTACCAGTTTTTATACGTGTCTTTAAAATTAGTGCCGACCAACCGGTATAGTGGTTAAGGTGTTAGCCTCTAGATCGGAAGGTTCCTGGTTCGAATCCGGGTCCGGGCATGGATGTTTGTAAGCTTATGGTGTAGAGGCGGCTGGTGCACCTTAAATCTGTCGTGGCCGAAAGTCCTCACGTTGGGTTGACGTGGAAGTTTGGAGAGAGGGGTGCCAGCTCAGGTGTTGCTTCGTCATCTGACCGTGGTTCAAAATTACGAGGTGTTGTCCTCGGATCTTTCCCTAAAGAGACTGATCCCGGACCGTCGTCAATAGCCCGTTGTGTTGCTCTAGTACGACGTTAACTAAAATTACCATTACCATTACCAGTTATTTGCACGAATCGGAGCTCAAAAAAATTTATTTCCCATTATCAAACCATAGTCTTCGATCTCTATTGAGAACAAAGCATTTAAAACCCCCACACAGTAATATTTCATATGATTAATCTTTAGACTACGGTCGGTACAGCAGTTCTACCATGATCGCGCCAAGAGAGAATTTAGACAACGACTCGTACATCAGTTGTACCTTGAAAGTTGTAAGAATAGCGCCAAGAAAGAATTTAGACTACGGGCCGTAACAGCATTTGTAGCTTGAAAGTTATGAGAATCGCGCTTGTTATATATCAATAGCCGTAGTCAAAAGGTTAATTCATATACGCACGTGAGGAGACGTGCGAGGTTACGACATATTTAAAAGTACCAGTCGCACGTGCATGACAGTTGGACCTAGTTTCGAACTCGCAATCCCTCGGTTGCTGATCAGCTCTTTAAAAATATGAGAGCTCGAATCCAACCAATGATCGCCGTGTACAATGGGGCTGGTGCACGTTAAAGCTGTCGTGGCCTCTAATGTTCTTACGTTGGCGAGGGGTGGAAGTTTGGAGAGTGGGGTGACAGCTCAGGGGCGGCCTCGTAATCTGACCATGGTTCAGAATTAGGTCGTGTTGTCCTCGGCTGTGTTGTCGTCACCAATAGCTCTATGTGTTGCTCCAGTGTGACGTTAATTAAAGTACCTATCTACCGTAATTTTGAACCACAGTCAGGTGATGAGGTCAACACCTGAGCTGGCATCTTCACTCTCCCAACTTCCACACCATGCGAACGAGAGGATCATTGAGCTCACGTAAGGTTCAACGTGAATTAGCCGCAGCTTATATGTTGTTCTTTTTTAACTAAGTTTTCTAGACGACGAGACGGGATCAATTCCGTCCGGAATGAGCCTTCCGACCGGAATGATCGTTGCTCCAGTGTGACGTTAATTAATTACCTACCTACGTACCCAACCGGAATGATCAGAATTTTGAACGATGGTCATATGACGAGTTCGACAAGTAAACTAGCCCCATATATTAATTTGGTAGGTAGGTAGTTAGATATTGTAATTAACATCGTACTGGAGCAACACAGGCTATTGACGACGGTTCTGTACCAATCCCAAAGGGATAGATCGAAGACACCACGTAATTTTGAACCACGGTCAGATGACAAAGCAAAACCTGAGCTGGCACCCTACTCTTCAAACTTCCACACCAGCCAACGTAAGGACATTTGAAACCTCGACTGATTTAACTTGTACCATGCCCTTTGTACACAAGGGTTTTGGGTTGGATTCGGACTTCCACCCATCACTCTTCTACACCGAGCTTTTTTAACGTGGTTCCCACTTAATTTTGAACCACGGTCAAGTAGGTAGGTATTTTAATTCATCC
This sequence comes from Metellina segmentata, assembly GCA_947359465.1. Taxonomy (NCBI): domain Eukaryota; kingdom Metazoa; phylum Arthropoda; class Arachnida; order Araneae; family Tetragnathidae; genus Metellina; species Metellina segmentata. The sequence continues at coordinate 26,782,929 of OX375884.1, forward strand.
GTAGACGTAGGGGGGGGTAGGAGTTTGGAGGGGGGGGGTTCCAGCTTAGGTATTGTCTCGCAATTTAACCAGCCCGTTGTGTTGCTTTAGTACGACGTTAACTAAAATTACCAAAATTACCAAATTACGTAATTTAACCATCTTTCAAAATTACGTGGTGGTGTCCTTGGACTTGGTCACGTTGGTTGGTGTGAAAGTTTGGAGAGTGGGGTGCCAGCTCAGGTGTTGCTTCGTCATCTGACCGTGGTTCAAAATTACGAGGTGTTGTCCTCGTATCTTTCCCTTAAGGGTCTGATCCGGGACCGTCGTCGATAGCCCGTTGTGTTGCTCTAGTACGTCGTCAACTAAAATTAACCATTACCATTACCTTGGACTTGGGGGTTCGATCCCGGACCGTCACCTATAGCCCATTGTTTTGCTTCAGTTTGACGTTATTTAAAATACCTACCCATTTTATAGATTATTTTATAAGTTTATGTCCAAGCTGTGTGATATAGAAAGGCGTTTAATTTGAATCGTGTTTGTTGATGTACCATTAGAACGCATATGTGCTTGTTTTTGTTTTGGTTTTGTCGATCTTTCGAACCTGGATCATTTACTACTCCTTTGTTACCTTAATTTTTTGTTCATTTTCACAAAATTTAAAATATTCACAAACATAATTAACATTAGCATTAAAAACTACCAAATTTAAAAATAAATAAATGAAAGGAGAAAAAATTGATATTCTAAACACAAAAGTTGTACACAATGGTGGAGTGGTAGCATCCGCAACGTTAGGCCGCCAAAGCGATTGTTTACGCCAAATCAAGATGGCGGCCGATGTAAGCAATTCCAAGATGGCCGCCATATACAACGTGAACCTTTGCATACAGTGCATAAATAATAATAATAATTTGTTTAAAAATTAAGAAAAAAGCAATATAAATTTCACTTGAAAATTTTCTAATATTTCAGTCTGGTTTTCTCCGAACATGTACGCAATTTTGCGTCAATTTCATCCTAGTTTTGTCACTTAAAAAAATATATTAAATAAAAAAATAAAAAAAATTATCATTAAAAAAAAATAATAATAATAATAATAAAAAAACGTGATTTTTTTAAAACGTCCGGATTTTCATCAATTTTGAATTAGAAACTTTGCAATGCATAGAAAATTCAAAACAAGAAATCTTTTTTTAATAAGGTAGTTCTTTTCTGTGATCATAATCCACACAAAGGTTTTTGATGAGAAACCAAAAATCTAAAAATTCTTCTGCTATCCTAAAGTGTGAAAAAATATTTTTTCACAATTTTTCTAGCAATAAGCATTATGTGAGCAACTCAATGGGGATATTCCAGGTTATAGAGCCATATATGGAAAAGCAAGACAAATATTTTTATTGTAACGACTTTACAAGAGGAAATTGTTTTTTAGAGAAGTCAAAGCGTATTGCGCTTAAGGTTTCAATGCGTTTAAACCAGTATACCGGGAGAAATTTGTTTGTAGATAAGTCACAGCGTATAACGCGCGATCCCCGCCTGCCGGCTACCTCGCCGCCCCTCCGGGGCCGGCGAGGACCTTTCACCGTTGGCTTCCATGCGTATAAGTCACCGTATTGGGTGCCCACCCAAGCATAGTCCAGTGTTTGTAATATAACCAAAAGCTAAACAAAAATCAAACTTACCCTCATAGCCGGGTCCTTGAAATTCTGACAATGGTTAACAGTCATATGCTCGAATCGATAACCCTTGAACTCTTTGTCCTTCGGGTATTGATACCAGCATATGACTTCCAATAGTCAGAAATTTTTGTAGCTCCTTGCAAAATTCAGCTCTGAATTACCTCAGCCAAAACTTTCTGGTTCCTATTTTTCACCTCAACCATAAAACATTTATCCGTCCCTCGTTCAAGTCCTCCAAACACCCATTTACCCTCCAATTTCTTACTCCTGTTATACTTTCTTTTGCCAAATTTTTGTCCTATCTTTCTACATTTCCACTCCTACCTATCACCAGCATCCTTTCTCAATGTTAAAATCATATCATTCTCACATGAAAGACATTTCACCCTCTTCCCAATCAAGCTACTACATGTTTGCAAAAAAAAAAAAAAAAAAAACATTTTCTAACGTTCAATAACACTATCCACTGCTATATCAAATCAACTAAGGGGAAATGAGCAACCAAAAGGGGAAAAAAATTCTAAATTCCAATCTGCAATTTCAAAAATCAAATTTAATCCAAATTTTTTTTCGAAATTTTAATTAAAATTTAAATAAAGTGACAAATTTAAAAAATTGTAACTTACAATCTGCTTTCCAAACTTATCCTAAAAATTTTGAAAATTAATAAAACAAGTCGATTTTATAAATCAAGAGCAAAATTCATATGCACCCAACAATTTCAAAGACTGTCTAAATTTTAATTCCGTTCTACATTAAAAATAAAAGTGGAAAAGCGTATTTTCTTCCTTAACCAATCATGAGACCCGTTTATTATCGTCAGGAGAAAATATCTAGGGTTGCCTTAAAACTAAGAAAAACGCGAAAACGGGAAGGTTACCACAATTGGCAATACATCGCTCGAAAGTTGTAACGTATCGGATACTACATACCATCCTACACAATGACTTGGCACCTCGCTGTAGCTCACTCCTTGCCATTCTTCTAAATCAAGATAGAACAAAAAAAAATTTTTTTTTTTTTTATTTGCAACATTTGATTTTTTTACACTTGGTCATCTCAGTAAATCACTGATCATTCACTTTATTGAATGAGCCAATGTCGAAATACTGAACAGTTTGGTAATCCAAGGTTTTACAAGATGTTTTATGAATGTTATAGTGACTTCTCTCCCGGATGAAGGGCTTGCGTTTCTACGTATAAGATTTCATTTCAAACTTCTTGGATTGGGATTTTGTCCTTTTCTCTTTTGCCTAGCTTATAACCAAAGAGGCTTGAATAAAAATGGATAGCACAACTTCGGTTTCATTTTTGCTCTATGGTCATTTAGTTTTTCACTAGAGCCAAACAGATTGGCACAAGAATATCTAACACAATCAAGTCTTCAATGTTGTTTCTGATACTGTTAATGTGTGGGTAGTGGGTGCTGTAATTTTATGTCATTTATTGAACTTTCAATCAGTATCTCAATTTTTTCAAGATAGAAGCTAGATTTACAGAAATGATTCAAAAGTGGCAAAAACTTTCTGCTGAGAAGTGACCATCTCAACAAGTAAATCCCTCATAGGATTTTTTGATGCGTTCTGGTGCAATACCACTACATTCAAAATTGGGTGTACATTTTTGCTCAAAATATCTCCATACATTGTCTAGTATTTTTAGATGATACTTTTTTTCTTTGGAGCTGTCATAGGCCATATTATTTATCACCATTTGAATGCGAATTTTTGACTTTTGCCCCGTTGGAGCCATGTTAGCCGACCTATATACTTGGCCATAACTCCCGGAAAAATAATTCTTTTTTAAAACCGCTTGGGGATCCTGTAGAGCATCCACTTTCCTAAAGAACTGCCAGCTTTGGATGAATTCGCTACGTATTTTCTGTCGAAAATCGCGAAACCATTGTAAAACGCTTTCTTTCGTGGAAAGGAGACGTTTTGTTACATTTTCGCAACTTTGGTTGCAATTTCTGGATGAACCCCTACAGATATCGATATACCTTCACTTCGAGCCTAGGTGGGGTCCGACCCTCTACCTCTATGCGTGATTTCATCCAAATCGGCCCAGCCGTTTTTTTTTATCGCCATGAATCAGTTCATCAGTAAGTCAGAAACTGCATTAGCTGCTTTTAATTTTAACATTTAATTAACAACTTGAAGATTTAAAAGTATGTTGTCTTTAGGTTTCTTCTGTCAAGGATAGAGAAAACCCACAGAGCCCTCAATCTTTCCAGTGTTGATGATTTATTCAAACTGGGAAATTGTAGATAGCATTAGTTTTACATTAAAGGGTAGTTGATTATCTTAATATCAGAAGTTGACAGATGATTTACTTTCAATGTTTTATGTAGTAAAAGCAAAGTTTGTGATGAAAGACTGCAATTTGGTAATGATTCAACAAAAATTTAGATAAAATAAACAAAACTTAAGTGTTATGCTAAAAACTCATAAAAGGACCAGAAAATGTCCTAAATATTTTAAGTGATTTAAAATACGACAAAAACATTAGAATACAAAAAAAGTAACAATATCTATATTTCAGAATTGGGGAATTGCAAACGAAATTTTGGTCTATTCAGGCATTGTTTACAAAGTATGAATGAAAAGACCAAGAAATATAAGCCCTGCAGCTTTGATGAGAAGACAGTCAACCTTGGGTCACCCGACTTTTAAATAGGCATGGAATAACGTTAGGAGAATGTAGCTGTATACAAAAGCATGAACAGCAATCAGTGTAGATGCTTCTTCCTCTGTTAACTAATCAATACTATCACTTTCAGCTCCATGCTAAAGGCGACAATTGTGGCATAAATATGTTACCATCAATTCCCTAATTTGACTAGTATACTTTTCAAAACCATGTGACTCAACTGGCTTATTCTGGGAGCCCCCATTATAGCCCGACAACAATTCCGCTACAAATCAAAATTTTAAACATCTTTCAGAAGCAGTACTTGTGTTGAAAATAGCTTTCTATGGGAAGACTGAATAGCTCAGTACTTTTCAGATGCAGGGACGGAAACAATCGAAAATTCCCATTGAAGGGATTACTGCTAAAATCCTGACATCCTTTTCACTTTTCATTGCACAGCTGTTAAATAAGCATTATTTCAACAAATATTGAAATGCTGAATATGAAAAAACTGAAAATTCTCTGCAAAGGTTTTTTATTATTTATGAAGTTCCATGTCACAGTTTGTTCAATTTATAAACACTGCTCCTTTTATGTGGCATCAAGCAATTTTTGTTTTAAATTTATGTATTGATTAGCGCCAACACCAGAATCTTTAGTTTGGGGGCTTGATGCGGAAATTATTTGCATTATAAAAAGTATATTTGACTACTAACTTGATTTGTATTTTGCAATATGGGCACATTCATGGATTGTGAGTAAATTTGTTATATGTTTCTTTCCCATGAAAGTTTTTTCGGAAAGTACAAATGTTCTTTATTTCTGGAGAGACTAAGATTTGGAGAATATTTGGGAAAAACCTTAGGGGTTGAACCCTATTGATAATAGGCCAATGATATCACTGATCTATTTCATTGGTTTACATCTGGATGTTCATATTTAAACTGGGTTTCCCATGTGTCAGAGACTGCAATTTTGACCTAGTAACTTCTCCTTTGACCAGATCAGCTAGGCCTTTTTCAATTCAATTATATGTAAGAATAACTATAAATAATTTTACTTCTACCTGTTTTATTATAGTTTTCCTTGTTACGAAAGTTAACAGTTTCTTTTGTTACAATTTATTAAATGTATATTTAAAACTTCTATATTTAAGGCTATCATGTCTGAAGAAGGAAAAATGGATGATGGTCTAGAATTTAGCCGTTCACAAGAAGAAGAGTCTCGCACTGCTCGTGTCATCAGGAAATGTAGTTTCCTCTTCAATAAATTCATAACGTAAGTCAAAGTATTTAGTTAATATTTAGTGAAACATGAAACTCATGCCTGTGTTACTGAGAAAATAAATCCATGTTGGTATTTCAGAGGCTTAGATACCTTGCAAAGAGAACACAGTGAAGCTGTTCAGTTCACTGCAGCAGATCTGGAGGAAGTCATTCATTGTTTGGAGGATCTCATTGCCTATTTTGCGCAACCAGAAGATGATATTGGTGAGATTTAAAAAATATCTAACCCTTTATATCTCATGCAACTCACATAAACTAATAACAGAAATTCTGTGGCACTCAAAAAAATATTACACTTTTGCCAATCTGACCAGAAGTACCATTTCGATTAATTCACAAAAAATAATAGTAATTATCTACCATTTTGGCATACATAGGCTTTTTTGTGATAATTGTTTTGTTTGACCAAAAGTTCAATTCATTTTAAAATCTCAATTTACATTCATAAATAAAACCAATATTCTGATCTTCACTGTTTTCAAAAACAACAAATGACATTAAAAATTCTAGTTGTGATAAGGTTTCTTGTCATTGACTGTGTAGGTAGAATTTTTTCACTTCGTTTTAATGAAATAAAAATCAACTCTTGTATCAATCAAAAATAGTTTTTACTCTGACATGTATATTTTTGAAGATTTGACTAATCCTTGGGCTGAGCATAGTTACTATTTTAAATAGGATAATACTGTTTTTATCATATATCTCAGCCATCTTGTCGTTTCTTTTGGCAATGTCGATTTTGTCCCATTTTTAAAAAAATATTGATCAATAAAAAAATTATTAATAATCGATAATCATACATCAATACTATGGTTACCAGTAATTTATTTTTCCATAGTCACATTATTTGATGCTATGTATCACAATATATTTTGTGATTTATTTAGAAAAAATAAAAAATACATGTTGGCAAAACATGCACATCTTGGACGCAATGTCTGTTCTATAGTGCTCGTTTTTGCTCCTGTATGCCAAACATTAGTTTTGTTATTCAATGCCGACAGTTTCAACATCATATTTTTTTAAGCATTACATCTTAGTTCTTTAATCTTTAAATCTATCCTTGCAATGTCGAAGGGGAGAAACTACTGTTTTATTGACGATTACCATTACAAATTTGTTGTCTTGACTTTTACATTAATACAGAATATTACATAGCCCCTATGTCCCATTTTTGTCTCAGTTAAATATGGTCAGCCAAGTTAAGTCTTAGTTTTAAAATTTTTATTTTGAAATGTACCTTAGTTTCTGATTTCTTACACATATTGACCTTTATTTATTATTTTTTAGCAAATATTTTCACTAACCATCTTAACCTTCCAAGCAACATGCTTGAATACAGTTCAGAAAATTAAGTTTGAATATGGCCCAGAAAAATTTTCCACATTGGAAATGGCAGACCCTAAATATTTAGCCATTTTGAATCCATGACATCTCACTCCTCAAGATATTTCGAATCTACTGCCATCACAGAAAATCCTCTGAGCTATACTTGGGCATGCCTATTGGAGGGTTAAACTTTTCCCATTTGTTCTTTTAATATTTATTTTTCAGCCAAAACTTTATGAATGAAAAATAAGTTTTGAGGGACAACACTGCACAAAACTATTTGTGTATGTTTTAGTGTAAATGAAATTTTGTAATATATTCTACCCTACAATAATGGACCAGACGCCAGCATATTTCCATAAAATACGACTACTTGTTTGAGGGTGTTTTTCGTGGTATGGCCTGGGACCTTTGAATGTTGTTCCTGGTAAATTGAACGCCAATGCCTACATGAACATTTTGGACAATCGGGTTCTTCCTACGCTCTGGCAATTTTATGGAATGGACGAATGTTACTTTCAGGACAACAACGCTCCATGTCATGTTGCAGCCCCTGTCAAGTAGTGTTATCAATATATGGATGTAAAACGTCTCCTCAGAGTCCCGACCTAAACCCCATAGAATATTTGTGAGATGAGTTAGAGCTACGCTTATGAACCAGTTAGCCATGTCCGAAATCTACAGCTAAGCTGGCGACATCTTGCAACAGGAATGGAAACAAATACCCATAGCTGTGTATCAAAGCCTTGTTGAAAGTATGCCCAGAAAGGTTGCTAGTGCAATTGCAGCACATAGGGCACCATCCCCCTATTAAAGCATGTATTTTCCCTTATACCATCACACATTGCTATCCGGTCCATTATTGTAGGGTAGTGTGTATATATATACTAGGGGGCTCCGCCCCCTGCTCGCTTACGCTTGCCAACCCCCGGGAATTGCTGCACAATCCCATTTGGTTTGCTTCGCAAACCAACACTCCTGTCACAGATGCCATTTGGTTTGCTTCGCAAACCAACATTACTTTCACAGAGTGAAACTATCTGGATAATTCGTATTATGCTGATTTCACTTTCCGGTTCATGACGTCACAGCGAGGGCTTCGCTGCGTCTCGCTTACGCTCGCCGACTCCGGGGATTGCTACGCAATCCGTTTGGTTTGCTTTCTCAAACCAATACTTCTTTCGCAAGTGATTTCACTTTTTTTTGCTTTAACACTTAATGCACCCTAAACTAATAGCCGCATCAGTAAAAAATCTTCTGCATCTTGTTCCCTGTACAATTTTAAGTAAACATTGTTAATATCCAAACTTTACGAACTGTACTTTGTCGGTAAACTGTCTTGAGAACAGAGGGAAAAAAGCGAGCCTTTTTCCTCGCCAAATAAAAAGAAATCGTTTTTATGGCAATTGTTGCTACGATAAATTTGATATCTGACAAACCCGATAGTCAAAAGTGCAACCCACTACTGCTTGCAGAAGCAGCTATGCGAACTGAAAAATACGAAATTTGTGTCACCAACTTTTGATTGCATCGAATTTATTTATGAACCAATTTTAAAAATAATTGTACCGTAAGAAAGAGTACATCCTGAGGTATACTGCAATATTTTAAAATTAAAAACTAACAGTAATACTATACAGATATGACCATTTTAGTTTTGTATCTGAAGTTACAATCTGAAAGTTCCGAAAATTGTATGACCAACTTTTAATTGCATCGATTTTATTTATTAACCAATTTGAAAAATAATTGTACCATAAGAAAGAGTGTAATGTAATGTATTCAGTGATGTTTTCAAATTTAAAAAATAAGGGTTTTTGCCGTAGACAAAACGGTTTTAACAATAAGTAGCGAAAATATCCAAAGATTCCGAATTTTGTATGACGAACTTTTGATCGCATCCAATTTAATTATTAACCGATTTCTAAAATAATAGTACCGTAAGAAAGAGTATATTCTGAGGTATACTGCGATGTTTTAAAAATTAAAAACTAATAGTAATTAGATATACATACGGCAGTTTTAAAAAAAAGTAACAAAAATGCCCCGATTTTTCCTGAATTTCAAAAAAATATTATCAAGAACCAAATTTAAATTAAAAAAAAAACTTGACGAGCTGCAAAAATTTACGTTGAGAGGTACTCTTAAAAAAAAACTCACGACTGAAGACTGAAAATTTGAATGTGTTTTGCTCTCTCGCGGAAGAAATTTCACTTCTTCAACTCTAACACTTCATAAAACCTAAACTAATAGCCGCATCGGAAAAAAATCTTAATAATTATCCAGGGAATACGATGAAGAACAAAGCATGTTAATTTCATTTTTTTCCGATCAGTACTTTCTCGGGAAACCGTCTAAGAATCGAGCTAAACAACACAGTTTTCAATCCTGCGGCGGCGGTAACATTTTTTTAATATAGAGAGATATATATATTAGTGCAGATTATATTATAATACATATTTTTATACTTTGGGTACAAAGTTATGTATTAAACTATGTGATTAAAGGAATATAGTTTTCTCTCGTATTTTGCTGTTTTTTCTGATATAATTAAGTTATCAACAACTAAATTGTAAAGTTTTTTCATTTTCTCATAAAACTTTTAGAGCATGAAGAGAAACAAAACAAATTGAAAGCCTTGAGAAATCGTCAGGATCTGTTTCAAGAGGAGGTATGCAAAATTATTGTATTAGATTAGACATATTTTTGAACACATACATGTTTTGAACTGTATGTAGTTAAGCATTTTTTTTCCAGGGTATTTTGAATCTTATTCTGGAAACAATCGACAAAATCAATATGATTTCCAGTTCTGGATATTTAGTAGCCTTTACTGGAGAAGATGCTGCTCAACTGTGGGATGCTATTTCTGGTTACCTGTACCAGCTTTTAGGTAAATTAAATTATATATACATCAGTCATCTTAATAATTTTTATCATTTAAAAAAATACACAAGTATGATTTGCATAACTTCTATCTGTGATGTTTACATATAGCAGACTTCTAAAATATCAGAAGTGATTTTCTTTAAAAATTAGGAATTTATTTAAAATATGACATATGTATGTGATTACTTTAATTACATTGTGTGGAGATAAATAAATAATATTCTGTCATAAAAATTTTAGTCCATAAGCAAATTTTGTTATGATGTGCTATTTGCTGCTCTCTGTTGATTTATATATGATTTTAGCTGCTGTGATCAAGGGAAACCACACAAATTGTGCTCAATTTGCACAATCAAATAGATTGGATTGGCTCTTCAGTAGACTTGGCAGTCAACAAGCTGCTGAAGGAACTGGTAAATTTTTTCTATTATAAAGGCTTTAAAAATTCATTACTTGAGATTAGGATTTTCTTGTTGGTCCCAAAGTTTTATTCCAAAAAAGATTTTAACAGTTTTGCTGTTAGTGTGTGTGCGTGTGATGGAATTATGGTTTACTTTTGAAAAATCAGTGTTTACTGTTGAATATTTTTCTATTTTCATGTGGTGTGTAACATAATTTTTTGGGTATCTTTTCACATCATTACAAAACCTGTTTTTTAGTTTCTGAGACCAATGTACTCGATATTCAGAATTAAAGATAAAACGTGTTACTTTTAATAAACATTGATAATTTTCTGCATGACATTCCTGACATTTAATTTATTTTTAAATTACATTTTTACGTTCAGTACCAATTGTAATTCATTTGTTTAATGAACTTAAATTAATTTAAATATTTTTAATTTGTTAAAAATGGTTATATCTCCCCCTCTAACAATTATACAAATTATTACCTCAAAAAAGATTTTTGATAAACCTAGCTAAATAGTTAAAATCTTTGTAATTATGTATACAGTTGAACCTCAGTATATGTCTGCTTTGTATAAATTCAACTTGATATACGTCCTGTTTGAACGAGAAAAGTTTTGTTTGGAATATGACTCGTTTGTGTCAAATGGTGGGGAGGAGGCATTTTGGAGAGGGGCTAAGATCCACCATCTGTATGACTGCCCATGAGGAAACCATTTAGGAAAGTTAACTTACTAAACAGCTGGGGTGTAATCAAACAGAAAACAAAAGTCAAAATTAACCAGGCAAGCATGCCTTGAAGCTGCAAACATAACATGGTAAGCAATATAATTTCAAGAAAAAAAAAAGGAAATTTAAATTAAATGTAAAAACTAAAACGAAAATATAAAAAAAAATTCGAAAATGAAAGTGTAGGTGGATAAGGGCATCATCAGGGAGGAGTCTGACAAAGACAACACAAAATGGTGTTTTCTATGTATGAGCAGCAATACACTAAAAAATTAATCACACGCTCCAACAAATACCATTAAAAAGCAAACAAACAAAACAGTACAATTTTAAACCATAAAAATGGAATAAGAAAAAGTACAATTTTAAACCATGAAAAAGAATAAGCTAAAGAATACAAAGCGTAACACACAACAGCAGCTGGGAGTTTAGTGATGCTTAGCCTGAACTGAGAGTGTTTTGAATTCTATTTTATAAAAATTGAATATAAGAATATTGAATAAGATTGTGTTTGTCTTCAGCCCAAATTTAGTTACAAATTAAACAAAATTCTATTAAATTGTAACAAAATAAAATTTAGTTACAATTTAATAGAATTGAAAGGCAACTAATATGCGCACACTCCAGAAGTAGTAAATATTAGAATTAATCATTGGTAATCTAATTGTTGATATAAAATCCTTCAAGAATACTATTGAAGATAGGAAAGGGTATTACTATTGAGAAGTTGCTTTTGAGATTATTGCATTGCAAAAAAAAGTTGGATTCAGAGTTACAAATCCTTCTAAAACGCACCAGTGAACCATCAATTGTTTTATAATACATTATTTTAGAAATATTAGAGTCTCAAAATTTAATAACAAATTTAAAATTATTACGTTTATCGTAGACATTAATAGTTTTTGTTATATGAAATAGAACTATTCAAGTCGAGAAAGTCTGTTTTATCATTAACTCAATTTGTTTTAACTAAATATGTCATCTGGATATATTGATTTCCAAATGTTAGAAAAGTTACTGTTATTAAAAACAATTAAAACATCAATATATCTAATGGCAGAATTTACTTGTAGGCAAATTTTTTTCCTCAAAATTTCCTAAAAAAAAAATTTCCTCAAAATATACACAGGGTGGGTAATAACGTGTACCTACAGTAAAGGGACAATGCTGAATTTATTGAGGCAGCTTACAGCGCTCAATCCGACATGACATCAGATTTTATGCAAATCTGCTGGCGTCCAGTCCATTATTGTAGGGTAGTGTATATATCCATGTATATATATATACACTCACTACACTACAATAACGGACCAGACGCCAGCATATTTGCATAAAATACGACTACTTGTTTGAGGGTGTTTTTCGTGGTATGGCCTGGGACCTTTGCATGTTGTTCCTGGTAAATGGAACGTCTACTCCTATATGAACATTTTGGACAGTCCTGTTCTTCCTACGCTCTGGCAATTTTATGGAATGGACAAATGTTACTTCCAAGACGACAACGCTCCATGTCATGTTGTAGCCTCTCTCAAGCAGTGGTATTAAGATATGGATGTAAAATGTCTTATTTGGCCTGCCCAGAGTCCCGACCTATACCCATAGAACATTTGTGGGACGAATTAGAGCGACGTTTACGGACCAGGGAACCACGTCCGAAATCTACAGCTGAGCTGGCGACAATCTTCACGCATGAATAGACACAAATACCCATAGCTGTGTATCAATACCTTGTTGAAAGTATACCCAGAAGGGTTTCTAGTGTAATTGCAACGGGACCATCCCTCTATTAAAGCTATTCTTTCCCTTATACCATCACATCTTGCTGTCCGGTCCATTATTTTAGGGTAGTGTATATATATATATATATATATATTGTAATGTACTAATGGCACATAATTTTATGACAGGCATGTTAGATGTACTCCACTGTGTACTTATTGACAGTCCTGAAGCTTTGAATATGATGAAGGAAGATCACATAAAAGTCATTATATCACTTTTAGAGAAGCATGGTAGAGATCCTAAAGTAAGAATAATTTTATTTCTTAATCTTAAGCAATGGTTTATATTTATTTCATGATTAAATGACATTTTAAGTTTGATTTTTATTATAAAATGTCAAATGGTTCACAGGTTAAAATTGTAACATAAATTCATGTAACAATGTATGTAATAAAATAACATTCATTGTAATGTAAAAATTAATTTTCATGACATTTCATATTCTCAAACATGGTACCATTATTAAATGTCTTTTAGGTTTTAGATGTTCTGTGTTCCCTGTGTGTTGGTAATGGTGTTGCCGTCAGGAGCAGTCAAAACAATATTTGTGATAACCTTCTTCCATCAAGAAGTTTGTTACTTCAAACTCAACTTGTGGACCATGTTGCAAGGTAAACTTAACATCTGCTCAAAGATTCTGTTTATCATGAAAAAAGTTAAGTTATTTTGATTTCAAGTACAATTATCTTGAAATGGATAAACATTTACCATGTCTGATGAAATCTATTAAAACATTTTTTTAATCAATTTTTATATTAAATTACTCTAGAAAATATTGAGATATAAGGTTATTATACTTTTTTTTAAAGAAAGGCAATGCTGAAATATAGTATTTGTCTTTTACGTATGCATGGATGGATTGTCAGAAATTTCTCTGGAAAATTGCAAAGCTCTGAAAAAAGCATCAGCTTGTGTCTAATATCACAAAATGTAAAATAGTTTGAACAGTTTTATGTATATAATAAGAGAGGCTCATTTAATCACTTTATACCTCTATGAACATATAAACCTATTCCTTTTTTTTTAGATAATATCTTTTGGACATGTATAATGCTATCTACAACATTCTTATGAGCTATACATGCTTTCATCTTTCTGCCATCAGTTCCATACCTTCATAGCTACCGAAAAACATTAGGATTTTAATCAGATTTATATCATATTGAACTGGGGATATTAATCTAACAAATGTGGGTTATGTTAGATGCGGTTCTGGTGTTACTGCCACCATAGTTATTATGATGTTATGTAGGCTTGAATAGCCTTAAAAGCTTGAAAGGCCTTGCATGTCCATTGAAAAATTATAGCATACTAGGGGCTACCGCCCCCTGCTTGCTAACTCGTGTAAAATATCCATTAAAAACTTTAACAATAGAAAAATATTTACACTTTAAATAAAATTGAAATTCTTCAAATAACAGTACTGCTTTTAATTGTTTTGTGTATTTTGTTAGATGTGGTGAAATTTGCACCCTGGTTATACAACAGTACCTATTTATGTATTGATGATTTGTGATTATATACATAAATGGTGTTTTAGAAATAATGCTCTACAGCAGGAAAAAATGTAGTGAAAAATACAGGGTCTTTCAAAAAGATCATGTACTGGATCACCGGTCAGGAGATCTTGGAGTAAGTTAGGTGCAGTGGAAAGTTCCAGCAATTGTACTTTGCCTCCATGACAACATTTGGCATATTGGCCGCTTGAGTTTTTTTTCTTTAGCCCAGTATAGTGCATGAGAGAGAGAGAGAGAGAGAGAGAGAGAGAGACAGTATTCACATATTTCGGTCATCGAACTGCAATCGTGCTCTGTAAGCAACGTTATATTGCAAATTCTGGTACGTACTGCACACCACAACCTATCAGCTTCTGTTCGATTAGTTCGACGAATGCTAGCTTCCTCTGGAGTTTCACTCCCTCTGAGAATCCTTCGGTTCTGACAATTTCGATAATACTTAACAGCTCTTCTTAAATCCATTTTGGAGAAAGAAATAATGCTTAACAGCTCTTCTTAAATTCATTTTTTAACTAAAACTCTTGACAACATTTGGCATATTGGCCGCTTAAGTTTTTTTCTTCAGTCCATTGTAGTGCATGACAGTATTCACATATTTCGGTCATCGAACCTCAATCGTGCTCTGTAAGCAACGTTATATAGCAAATGCCGGTACGTACTGCACGCCGCAACTTCTTAAATCCATTTTGGAGAAAGAAATAATGCTTGTGATCTAAACCTCGTGGAAAATATCAGTTTGCGAAATGTAAACATAAACAAACCCATCGTTGCCAAAGCTGTAAAAGAAATACAGCCAAATTTGGGCGATACGTAAGAGAATTATATATATATTAGATGATTATTGCAATGAAATATTTTCTGAATTAAAGAACCCATTCAAATATACTGAAATATGTGAGATTTAAGGATTGCTTGAAAACACTCGGAAAGATTTTAATTTTAAACAATTTGTACACTTATTCTTGCACCCTTTTATACCCTTAATACCATTAAAGAAGATGAGTGCAGAATTACCAGGGCAGAACCTAAAAGATCAGTGTCTACTGATGTTCATTATTTAAAAAACAGCCCATTCATTATTTGATTATATAGCACAAATCGTTCAATTAAAAATATGCTTCTTAAATTGTTTCATATTTTCAGTATGCATCCCAACATTTTTGTTGGAAAGGTTGATGGTTCAGCAATGTACCGAAAATGGTACTTTGAAGCTATGGTTGATCACTGTGAGATGAAATCTCATTTGGAGCCACATTTTCGAGTTGGTTGGGCCAACACGAAAGGTTATGTACCATATCCTGGTGGTGGACTCAAGTGGGGTGGAAATGGAGTAGGTGATGATATTTACTCATATGGTTTTGATGGAGCCTTCATGTGGGCAGGTAAGAACTTATAATTTTACTCCTTATGTTTAATTGAACTTAATCCTCCAAGGCAGCATACCCGAAATCAGCTCAGAAAATTCAGTTCGAATACAGTGCATAAAAACTCTCAATAGACCTGAAATGTACCAATATCTAGCTTTTCATGTTTTCGGTCTTCCGCCTGCTACACAAAAACTTAGACTGTACTCATGTGTGCAGATTAGATGGTTAAGCTAAACCAAGGTACTAAAACCTTCTTAATCAACGATTTCCTTCTGATTTCATGAAATCTGAATTAAGAAAATGCTTGTAGATTCATATGAAGTATCTTCTCTGAACAAAAAAAAAATCTTGTTTTTGTGTTGTAAGGTCCCTAGTTTAGATGCACTTAAATTCCATGTTGAAGTTTAAGAATGTATTATCAATCAGGCCCAATAATAAGGGAATTTCTGAGTTTTCGTAATTTCATAGCTTTATTTTTATAAATATTTGTGGTCTGAATATTTAATTTGAATAAAGATCCAGTAAGTTCTTTCCTTCTAAGGAAGATTTTCTCATCATCAATATTTATAACATTTACCATACTACAAAATAGCTCTCTGTATAGCAGTTACATTCTACGAACAAAATTAATCAAACATGTGCTTTTGCTCCATTTTGCAGGAGGAAGATGCAACAAAGTTCGACAAATTGATTCAGCCCCATTCATTCAAAAAGGAGATGTTATTGGCTGCATTTTAGATTTGACTGTTCCTCTTATGTCCTTTACTGTCAACGGCATTAAAGTCAAAGGCTCTTTTCGAAGTTTCAATACTGATGGGATGTTCTACCCTGTCATAAGCTTCTCAGCAAAGCTAAGGTGAAGATACTATTTTTGATCTATTTGAGATATCTGTTTTCTGTGGTCTAGCTGTCTTCTTATTTTGATTTAATTGAAATGCTTGCAAATCTCAGTAATATTTATCAGTTCATATTAAATCGGTAAAAAATCATCTAAATATTCATAATTCTCATATTATCCATATCATTGTTTTAGGTCTTTAGTCGTTATCAATTTTAATCTTTTCTTTTGTTCAATGTTAATATTTTTATAGCTTTTGTCAGTAGATTGTGTTAAGTAAAATAATATTATACATTGTACTGGACTTTCTTGACATCAATTTTATTTCCATAAGTAACTTTTATTTAATAACCTATATCATGGTCTTTAGCTGCTGTAATTCTATCACTATTGATTGTTATTCAATAACAAAACAGGTGAGACATTTTTATTTTAACTATTTTTAGTCTTGTTTTCGTTGGAGGCTGGTTTATTGTTTGGTAAGTTACATTGATTACATGTACATGTTTTTAAAATACAGTTTCACTACTTTTCTTCAGTGTTTCTAGTAATGGTAAGGGGTGTCATATTTGGAGGACCCTTGCATCTGTATAAAATTATACATTTACTCTGAATGTAGATGATGTATTATTATGTTTATCTGGTAACTGGATTTATTTTGTTTTTTGAAAATGTAAAACGTTTTCTTGATACTTAATTTTACATTCTTTTACAGGAATACTTTTACTCCCCCCCCCCCCCCTTTTATAATTTTTTTTATGGTTTTTCTTGTAACCATCCAAGAAGTATTTATGGCAAAATCAAATTTGTGGGCTAATTTTCCTTTTTCAGTATAAAAAGTTATCCGTATAAAACTTGAGGACACTGAACAGGTTTTTTTTTTTTTAACACAAAAGCAGAAAATATTTTTGAATGAAAGATCTCCAACTATACTAAATAAGAAATTCAAGAATGACATTTTGATTGCAGTAATTAGTGTAATAAATTATTGAAAACATTCATTGAAAAACAGATAGTTGCTGCAATTAAAAGAGTAATACAATTTATCCACTCTTAATGAATAAAGCAGCATTACATATCTAGTCACCCTAGTTTTCTACTATCCAAAATTCATTTCCTACTGCCTCCTGTTTTTCAACCGGGAGGTCTAAAAAAACTATCGTTCTTGGACATTTTCCCTGGGTATCAAAGGTCCAACACAAGTGCAATCACTGTCATCAGTTTAGAAATGACACTCCATTATACTTAAGAATCAGAATCTGGTGATCATTCCCATTGTGCTTTTGTTTGTCTCAGTCTGATACTTCTGATTTTTCATTATCTTATTTTATCTCTGTTTTTTACTGCCGAAATTTTAGCCTATAAGCAATGAAGTTATATTTCGAGACTTAGGGCTGATAATTTTATGTTTTATACATATTCCAAGTGTCTAGGAGATGTGAATTTCAGACTCTCCAATGCATCCTTTTTAAACTTCATTACAGGCTCAACTGATGTGGCTTCAGTAGCACTTTTTGGATACTGAGACACCTCAGAATCCTTAGCAATGAACTGGCTTCTGCTGCTGCAAGAAATGCTGTGACTAAATTTAATATCCACATTCAATATGTTTTCCATAATATTGTGTGAGATATTTTGCGAAATGGATAGCAAGAAGACTCGAAGGAGTAGAGCAACAAGCTCATGCTCTGAAACATCCACTCAATGATCTCACTCCTACCAACTTTAACACTTCAACAGTACCATGTTGTTTTTACACATCTTTGTATTTGCCATTCATGATACATGCATAGATTTTTATTGGTCATGGAAACTGATACATCGTGCCAACATTGCTAAGAGTCTCTATAAATCATATTTTAACTTCATGTACAAATCTCAGACATTTTTATCAGTTTTTTTATTCTTCATCACCAACTTTATCAGAGTTGCCGCAATGATCACTCTTTACTTTTTTATATCATTCAGGATTTTTGTCACATTTATAATTAGGATCTTTCCCTTCAGGTTTGATCCCAGACCTAATGCATCGCCAATAGCCCATTGTGTTGCTCCAGTGCGACGTTAATTAAATGCCTATCTAGTCGCATTATAATCAACTTTTAGTTTCATCTGATATTCTATTTTAACAGTCAACTAAGATGGGAATATCCCAACTTAGTCTCAATTTTTCTCAAGTTCTATTTTGAAGTTACGTTTTTATCCTCCATACGCTTGCGTGGTTTTCCTATGGGTGACCTATTTGTTTTTATATCACTTCTACGTAACTTAAACTGCATCCATATCATCTGTTTCAGAAACGATTTTTAAATCTACTTTTCACTGTTGGTTACCCTATTTCAACTTTTAAAAAAATCTATTTTCATTTTCTTGAATTATGTTTTGTGTAACTTATCAAATCAACCAAACAATATACTGGCTCCTGCATGGTTTTCTAAGATATGTCCTACTATAGTCACAGATATTCCTGATATTCTAACCTTTATTTTTAATTTGTTAAAGTAATTGCTTTTCTAATATTTTTTATAGAACTGGATTTGCATGCTTCAGAATGAAAGATATTCAACTGTGCTAAATGCAAAAATTTTAACAATGTTTTGATTGACGACAGTTTCTACTGCTACAAACCTCCCTAAAGGTTCTCTACATCTTCAAATACGAAAGTTTTGTAAAGGTTTTGCCAAAATCTGATGCAAATTGCTTTGACAACTCTAAAAATCTGATGAGTAGTTTCACCAACACATGAACAAATAATTATTGCAAAATAACTAAAAGAAAAAGAGTAACATGACTCATGTCACATGAACAGTAAGTTTCCAGTAAACTGCCAAATTGAATTTTTTATTTCATGCATTCCTAAAGTTATTCAATCATTCCAATTTCATTTGGCATTTCACACCATGTATGTTCCCAATACCACGCTTCACATTTCTGAAAGTCTCCATATTCCCTAGATCATTTTCTGTTTCTTGAAATCGAAACCACTTGAAAAATAGAATGATCCAAGATAATGAGGCTATTGTACAACGGAAAGAAGCTGTTATTGGCTATTTCAACGTTGGTACCTTACAAAACTATCTAGAATTGCAAACATTACTGTGATAAGTATGCAGGCTTTAGAAGACTACTTTAACTCCTATTAAGTTTTATGTCTCATTTTTGATTTGGTACAAACTCAATCCAAATACTTCGATTGCACCTTGTGTATTGCTTATCAACAGCTCAAACTCTGCATAACTCCTATTGTAAACTCAACTCTATATTACTCAAATACCTTATAACTACCTCAGCATATGCCCTAGTACCTATTTCTGTATTCAGATTTAACCTGTTTAATATCCATTCAAAGAGCTCCATATTTAAAAAATTCACTCTAGGAAATTTGTAAGACATAATTCTTTATGGAATCGGATTTTATCCTTATAGAATTGGAAATTGCTTTGGAGTTTTTATGAAGTTTGTTGGAAAATTTCTTGTAATGATTTTTTAATTCAGTTGGACACTTTTTTGTGTATTCAGCATTCTTTTGTTACTAATTGTAAAACCAGTTCTTGTACTTATAATAAATTAATAAAAGTATAGTTTTAGTTTTGTATCTTTATTTTAAAATTATTGTTTTATAAACACATTTTAAAGATTGATAAACTATATGTCCAATATATTAACTTTTTAGTTTTAATGGGCTTAAAATTTATTATTGATTACTATATCTTGAGACTGGATTACATACACGAAGACTAGCTATATGCATGGTGTATTAACGGTTTAGAATATGCTTGTAATATGTAATAATACAAGAAAATAATTGTATGAAAGGTAAGCATTAGAACTTTTGTTTTCACATGCATTATTTTACCTCTCTTGTTGGGTTAATTACATTCTGTAGAAATTCTTATGATTTTATTTCACATCCTCAATTTTGTAGATGTTTTCCTATTAAACACATAGATTTGGTCTGTCACTCTGGTCATCTTTTTGTTAAATGAGGGCTAATTAGGCCAGGACCATTGGTTTAAAGAGAATTCTAAACCATTGTGAACATACATATCCATACTGGAATTCGAACCCAGAGCCTGTGTTGGCAGAGGGTCAGAGTGCTAACCACTCAGGTACCAGGTTGACATACATATTTTATTCAGAAACTTAGTTGCTTGAAATATCATAAACAATTTTTTTAGCATGGAATATTTGTTACTTGATTGAGATCATTGAAATAAATTTTGCAGACAATGAATGAA
Organism: Metellina segmentata; assembly: GCA_947359465.1. NCBI lineage: Eukaryota > Metazoa > Arthropoda > Arachnida > Araneae > Tetragnathidae > Metellina > Metellina segmentata. Next base: position 26,803,606 of record OX375884.1, read on the forward strand.
TATATCTACTATAATAAAAGGAAGTGTTTGTGTGTATGTGAGGTGTCCAGATAAATCTATAGCACTTACAACCATGAAATTTGGCACACAGATAGTCCTAAAGGTGACTGAATGCACCTTGAAGCCCGAATTTTAAAATTTAATCTAAAACATTTTTTAACTAATTTGTTAGTTTTTTACTCTTACTGTTTCTCCCCCCTCCTCCCTCCCGAACGTTTGTTTTCCTAGCATTCTCTGCGCGGGGCATGATGGTTGTCCATTGATGTCACTGGTCCAATAATATTGTTTCTTGCTTTATTTCTTTCTCAATTTCAACATACCTTCTGTATTTAGTGTTGATAAGTTTCAGGGTATTCTTAATTTCTCAGTTATTCGCAGCTTAGTAGGCAAACTTTTGGAAGTTAGGGAATGCCTAATCGTTTATTTTGTGTTCTTTTATATCTGGATAAGCAACTTCTGTTGGATTTCCTAAAGGAATCAGGCTTGCTTGAATCGGAATTATTTTGCGAAAAGTGCACCACTCCTATGAACGTCTGTGAAGTGGGTCCAGGCTGTTAAAACTAATTACTTCCCATTGAAGATTATTACTTTGTTAAAACTACTTGCTTTCTGTTGAAAATTTTTTTTTTGTTAAAGCTTATTACCTTTGGTTTTGATTTCACTGACATTGTCATTCATTTACTTCATTTGTAGGGTAGGAATCGGTGAAGTTTAGTGTTACACTTTTTAAAAGCATACCTTTCGAATTTGTAATATTTCTGCAATTTTGCGGATCAGTGAGGTGCAAGGAATGAGGCAACATGCCCATGTCATGTCATGTCATGGTGGGACTCATTAAAATTATTGTTTTTTCTTTTTAATGTTTTCAGTATCAGTAAAGACATGAAAAGAATGCCTTGATGGGCAATGCCGTGCGGGTACTGCTACTTAATAATATGGGTGCAATATTTTTGGAGTTTGTCATAATTGATTGCAGACAACCCTTAATTTCATACATTTTTCTCCTTACAAATGAACTCTGATCTACTTTTTGGTCTTTTGTGATCTTGCCATCCTTCACATTTAGTGTTCTATCATATTCCATTTGATTATTTATTGCTATTAATAAATAAATTAAGACTATAATTTCTTAGATTTTTATACACCAATTAATTACATTTTTTAAATGTTTGATTTGGAAAAGGAGATAGTTTCACATTTTAATTTTGACTATCTCAACATCAGCAACATCTCAGTTTTCTGTTTGTTGCTTATATGCATCATCTATTATCTTAGATTTGACATTATCAATTTATAACATTTTTCAAACAAGCATTTTTTTCAATACCTTAATTTTTATGCTATTCTACGGAACTTTTGTGTTACACCATTTTCTATGGTGCATTCATAGCATCTTGTTTTATATTGTATCTTCTATTTGTTTCCACGTTAACAAATATGGTGATGTGCATTCGTATTTGGAAATGTGTGCATAACAACAAAAGTGGGGAAATGTATATTCACAAATATGATGCTTGCTACAAATTTTTACATTTTTATGAAAACAATTAAAGTCTAAATACTTAATCATGTCTGGAAATTTGTACTATAATACATACTTCCTGAAAATGAATAATGAAAACATAAAGAGAATTAAAAGCCTTTTCTTTTTATAGTTGTCGCTTTATACTTGGAGGTGATCAAGGAAGACTTCGCTATGGACCCCCAGATGCTCATTCCCCACTTGTGGAATCATTACAACCAAAGCAGATTCTTTCTGTAGATCCTTGTTTTCAGTTTGGGGAGCTGAGCAAAGGCATAATATTTGGACCTATGCTCGAATTAGATGATACAGCCTTTGTTCCTGCTCCAGTTGACACTGCTGGGGTACATTGTGTTCCATTTGTAGTTTTGAAAGTTGTTTCAATTATGATCTATTAAAACTAGAATATACACCAGAAAGAAAGCAATATTCTATTTAAATCATTAAATTTTGAAAAAATTCATTTACTTTTACAAATGAATACTTTTTAAGATTTAATATATGATAGCATTTTTGTTATCCGAATATTATCTATTTTAGTTTTGAAAATTGATAAACATTAATAGATGTACAGTAGCATAGTATATATAGTAGATAAAACGCACAGGAAAATAAAAGTCATTTAGAAAAAAAAAGTCCATTATATTCAAATTCATGAAGTTTTCAAAATTCACAAAAATACATTAAATCATGGAAATAAGCCCCATGTTCTAGATATGTCCCTGTTTTGGAAAAACTCCTCTGTATTTCTAATGTTTCACATTCCATGTTTTCATTTTCTGTGTAAGATGCATACAAAATCAGCTGCATGGTGAATGCTGCCAAGATCCCCAAAGATCTATTTTGTGAGGAATGTTTTGTACAATACATTTGCACAAATTAATATGCAAGATCAAGTAAAAGTTTAATTGCTTGTATATGATGCAATTTTGCTGTACAGTACCCACCAAAACATAAATAAACTTTTGCATAGACAAGCATGTAAAAGTTGTTGATGGCAAGTTTTCTTTTGCAATACTCTTTGCCACATTAATCAGTCATTTGGAGAATTAATTTCATAAATGTAATTCATTTTAAGAAACTTTGTAATTTTAAGGACTTTTAGAAAAAAAAGCTGATTTTTGAAAATTAGTCCTGATATACAATCTCTAGTTATGTGTTAAATTTTCCTTTTTTAATTCAGAATTGGAAATAATATTCCAATTTAAAAGTTCCAGATTATAACTACCAAACTTTTTGACAGAAGCAAAATATATGAAAAATAGATCATATGAAACACTTTGAATTTCATATAAATGTATTTTTTAACAAAAATTAGGTACATTAACATGATATTCATTTTCACAGGTGACGCTCCCTGGGTATGTTGAAAATGTTCGAGATAAACTAGCAGCAAACATTCATGAAGTTTGGGCAATGAATAAAATTGGTGCTGGGTGGTCTTATGGAGAGGTATGCAAAAATGGTTTGTTTTGTTGTGAAAAATAAGCTAAAATTTATGTATTCATAGTTCATGGTATACATACATGTATATTTTAGAAATAAATGTGAATTTCACTTTTATTTACCTATTTCAATTCGTACATAATAATTTGAATTTAAGTGAGAGTGGAATAGTGTAGAGTAACAGTTTAAATTTTTCTGTGGTGTATTTTCTTTCTGGCAAAATTGTAAATCGCACACTAAATTTATCTTAACCCACATGCTATGAGCTTACCCAATTCTGCATTTAAAACTTTATTCATGCAAAGATACTAGATTATAATATAGAAATGTTATTCAATGTTGACAGATGCTAAAATTATGTATCCAGTTTAACTTTAAGACAGTGTAGACTCATAAGATTAAGTTCCATGTCTTTCATGGGATGTTAATGTTATCTGGATATATGGGGTATCTGCAAATTAATTCCTCTCAAACATAATGAGGTTTCCAAACTGGTTGTCTTAGTAAAATTGAAAAACATAAGCAGCATAAAAAATAAGTTAAGATTAAAAATAAAAGTTTAAAAGTGAATGAAATTAAAAACTTGAAATAAGTAATAACTTCACAAACAATTTTTGAACCAGTGCAAAATGCTGTTATTAATATAAATAAAGAAATGTAATTTATCAAAAGATTTTGTTTTTATACCTTTTTTTTACGATTAGTCTCAACTTTAGTTTGGAATTAGGCATGAATCCATCAGTTTTCTTTTCTCAAAAAAACACAATTCAAAAAATATTTCATTCAAAAGAGTGGTTTGCATCAATTAAAGAAAGGTTGTGGAACAGAAATATAGCTCTGACATATAGAAGTAAGCACGACAGATTTGATTAAATATTTTGAAATTGATAAGTAAAGTAATGTGAATAAATAAATTCCTTCTGTACTTATTTTACTTTTTACTGATATCTAAGAATAATTAATGATAAGCTCATTTTGAATATTTAATGGTTGCTTTTTATAAATTATTATCTTCATTATTTTCCATTAAATTTACATTCAGTACAATTCCTTAAAAATATTCTTACAAATTACGCGTCTTCAAATTAGGATTTTAGCTCACATGCTTGCATTCATTAAAAAATAAGAATGCTTCAATGACATTTTTTGTTTTATTAAATGTTTATAGTTATAAGTTAGATTGCATGTTTTCAGAATTTTAACCTCACTAACTCTTTAGATACGAGATGATGTCCGGAAAAAACATCCTTGTTTGACATCATTTGACAGACTACCCATGGCTGAAAAAAGATATGACACAACCCTTGCTTTACAAACATTGAAGTAAGTAATTTCTCTGAAGTTATTCATACAAATTGAAGTTATAAGTTTGTTGTGATTTGTTTTTTCATCCAATTTGTTATTAATACTTTTATAACAAATGTATATTTTTAGGACCATCATGTCCTTGGGATATCACATTACAGTTGATAAGCCACCAGCTAGGATTAGAAATATTAAGTTACCAAATGAGTAAGTTATAAAATTTTGTAAATTTATATTTAACTGCTGTTCTTGTCAATTGACACCCATGAATAAAATGAAAAAGCATTATAACAGGATATTTATTTCACACTAAAAATAATTGATAGCACTTCCTTGACAGGTATTTGAAAGAATCCTTAAAAATTGTGGTAGAATTTGAATATATTAAGAAAAAAAAATTTTTTTTTGCTTCCACTTGATTTTTGAAGGAATCAAATACTTTAAGAGGATCTGGAATTACCTGCTTATCTAACTGTTGGAAGTTTTGTGATATCAAAGCTATCTGATACATTTTTTATCAATGTAATTTTTATCAAATAATTTTTATGACAGCTATCAAAAATTTAACTAAATGAAGATAGCTTGTTAGTGAGCCTAAAAGCTTCCAATTCATTGTCTTAGTTTCTATTTGTTATTCTTATACATGAAATAATGGTAAAATATTTTTTGATGTAACCTTTATCTTTTTAGTCCTTTTATGCAACCCAACAGTTACAAACCAGCTCCTTTAGATCTCCATGCTATCACCCTCAATCAAAAAATGGAAGAACTTGTTGAATTATTGGCTGAAAACACACATAATGTTTGGTCAAAGGAAAGGATTCAACAAGGATGGACTTATGGATTAAGCGAGGTAAATTTATTTTAAATAATGAATTACTTAAACTTAATTCATTAATTTAGTAATGTAATTAAGCCCTTTTTAAAACATTTACCATTTGATGTAATAGCTAGGACAATCACATGCAATTGGAAGGCTGCACTAAATGATCAACTGTCAACTGAGATACAGTGGTTAGACATGATTGTAAAATTTGTTTGATTGTTTTGTCGTAATTTTGCTAAATTCATTGTTTCCCAAAGAACTTAAAAATTGAAAATTACTTTTAAAAAAATTCTTGTTTTTACCTTCATGAACTGGATTTTCTACATTATTAGGGGGCAAGGAATCATGGGTCAACTTATGTGATCTTGACATTCTTGCCTTTTGTAAAAATAGGAAGTTACACATTATGCATTCTTTATTTTTTCAAATAAGTAACATCAGTCGTAATTTTTCTTTGAAGAAATGTATATAATTGTGTTTGAAAGGGTTCCTTTGCATTTGATCACATCAATAGCATGTTTAACTCAGATTGATTACGTTATAACAAAAATAATTTTGCTTGTCTGTTTTAGGATAGTGCCTTAAAGCGGAGTCCTCATTTAGTTCCTTATAAGAATGTTGATGATGCCATTAAAAAAGCAAACAGGTAATTCCATTACTACATATTGGTGTAATATTATAAAAAGGTTTAAGTTGTATTGGAAAAGAGGAATCAAGGAATAGCTTGTTAATGAATAATAAAGCAATTGCTTGCCTAAATATCTCTTATATTTAATCACTTAAGTAGTTTATTTGACTAAAATTCTTATTTTCTTAAAGTTTTTAAATTTGAAAAACATAAGTTTATGTTCCTGGCATGTGAACTGTGAAAAATTTTATGAATATTTAGTGTAGTAATTGTTCCAATATCTTTTAGGGATACAGCAAGTGAAACTGTTCGAACACTTCTAACATATGGATATGTTTTAGATCCCCCACCATCAGAAGCTCTCGAAGGTATCAATTGTTACCTATTTCATAAAGAGTCTTTTATTGATTTGTAATAAATTACACTAATGACACAATGTATTCTGAATCCTGCATCTTGCTTCCCTCAGGTGCTGTTGGAAAAAAAGATCTCGTCAAATATGACCAAAGAACCTACAGAGCTGAATCTACTTATGCTGTTACAACTGGAAAATGGTAAGTTTCGAAATATTTTTCTCCTTACATCAGCATTATTCTAACTAGGGAAAAATCATGTAGAAGCTTATGTGATGAACGCAAAACTCTGTATGATGCACTTTTAAATAGTATCAATGGTAAAAGTGACTTTTTGTTTTAGGTATTATGAATTTGAAATTATGAGTCCAGGAGCTGTCAAAGTAGGCTGGGCAACGCTTTCCTTTATTCCATCTGTGGAATTGGGAGGAGATGAACATTCTTGGGCATATGATGGACATTTGGTATACTAACTTTTCATAATCAAAGATATTTTGCAAAACAATTAAGTAGATACATTTATTTTAAACTATGGTTTTGATTTAGTTCCTTTCTGAAACAAATGAGTGTATTTCAAATACTTTTTTCCCTGTTACTATTTACTGATATCTTCAGTAAATGGCAACAAGGTTAGAGGCATTTATGTTGCAGAATTTAAATTTGTATGATATGATAAAGTTTGTTTGCAAAAAATATATAATTGTATATTTAGTTTGTTCTAAAGAAGCTAGCATTTTAGCAATTATCATTAAATTTTTCTTCTATAAAGTCAGGTTTATTTTTAATTGTTCTCTTGTGTAAGCGGCCTGATCTACTGGACAAATAAAATACCAAGTGTGTTATAATACTTGAGGTGAGAAAAGACAAGAAACAAGTTGATTGGTAGGTCTAGTTGTGTCTGATCTTGTGGCCAAATGTGCATGATTACTTGACTTGATTCAATTGGTCTTGTGATCTCTATATCAGTAATTGCAATGAACTTCTCAACTTGTGCCTTCAAAAATTACTATGTCAATAATTAATATTAATTTTAAGGGTTACGATAGCATTCAATATAATGACCAATTTCCCATACTTTCGCAATTAGAGAGAAATATGATGCCAGGGAATAACCTGGACACCTTGCATGAGTGTTTTCTGTTAATAGCTTTGGGGAGTCATGTGTTATTGTGCTCAAAATGAGATTTAGTTTATCTTGTAGATAGCATAAGAAGTCAGGTTTCAACATGTCATTTTCTATTCATGACACATACGATAAGTAACCAGTGTTGTATGGATAGCACCCAAGAACGTAATTCCATACTTAGGAGTTATGCAACTCCAACAACTATGTTATAATGTGTCCAGCCTCTGAATCAGCAAAATCATCAGTAATTGTTCAATGAGAATTCTTGCTTTAGTCTAAAAAATTTTCATTTCATTATCTGGTACAGCACTTCAATAAGATGACAGGAACTACAAGGGATAGTGGAAATGCAAATCAGTATCAATCAATTTACTAGTAAAAATCTGTTTTAACATGGGGATATTTAAATACCCCTGTAGACTTCATACTTCAAATATTCCCAAAAATTTGAAGCATTGTTTATCATGTCACGTTATCCTTTCTTAGTCTTCTGTTCATAAATGTCAAACAGAATGATTAGGTTTTCATAAAGTTGTGGCTATGGGCAGATATAACCATCTGCCTCTCATCTTTGATTAAATTTGTCCTAGAAAAAAGAGCAATATTAGCTGAGAGACTTAATTTAAGTGGCATCCTACCTCTGTACCTCTGAAAATATGTTCAGTGTTGTGTATCAGCTTTCAATGAAGTCTGAAGAGATCTTCCTAGCTATTATTGATATGTATTTAATGCACACTTTTCATGGGAATTCAATCACATAATTTGCTTTTATTTATATAATTTTGGCTTAACAAATCAAAAACTATTCCAACTATTACTATTTTTGCCTTTATTTCAAATTTTTCATAGTTCTATTTTTAAAGAAGTTATTAGATTTCTATTTATCTTCATTATATTGAGGATAGAATGGAACTGTAAAAATTTGCAATAGGTAATTACAAAAACTGAGTGTTACAGTAACCAATACAATTAGAACATAGTTATACATCATTACCAGTTTGTTAAACAATTATATCTTTAAGTTGTGCATTATAATTTTTCTTATTAAATTAAAAACTCAACCATCAATAATAGAAAAAGCAGTGTTTTTCTTTAATAATCTTGATCATTAGATTTTATTTGAATGATTATGCCTTTTAGTATTATGAAATTTGAGTAAAGTCAATTATTAAATATTTACTATATTAATACGTTAAACAGAGAAGAATATATTAATATGTTTATACATGTAAGTCATTTGCTTGCACAGGGGTGTAAAAAACATGCAGGTGGAAGTGAAGGCTATGGAAAACAGTGGCAAATTGGTGATGTTATTGGCTGCTTACTTGATCTAAATGACAGGACTATAAGTAAGAAACAGGACATTTTGAATGTTTTGAAGACCTTTAAAAATTACTTTATGAAATGTAGACTAGAAATGGAAAATGTAGCAAAAAAAATTTTTGTTTTTGCTTTAAAACGTAATAAAGACTAAGGTTTTCAACCTGGGAACGATGTAAGTGTCCAATACACACTAAGTAGTTGTAAAACGCATTGCTAGATGTTCCAGTAACATAAGTACTACAAGGAGCTGAAACTTATTGTTTGCCCTCCTGTAAAATTTGCAATTTGGCACTAAATTACATTTTCCATTTCCAGTCATCAAATGCTTCAAATTTCAGTTGTTGGAATAAAGATTTAATTGATTTCAGTTATTTAAATGTCTAACTTTTAAGGAACAATTATTCAGATTCCTAATTCAAAATTTTGTATTAGAAATGTTTACTTTATAGTGAATAAATCGTTGTTAAATGCTATAAATTCCTTACAGTATGTGGCAAATCAAAGCCAAAGCATTTATTTTTCACAACAAAATAATTCCATGTTTTTTTGCCATTAAATTTGTCACTCTAGGTGGCATACTCAGCCTGTTTAAAAATTAGTAGGACTTCATTTTACAAAATTTTGCAAATAAAAATGTGTGTTTAGATGAAATGGTTATAAAATTCCGTAAATAAAGCATTTCTCTATCTTAATGATGCCGTGTAAAATTACACAATGATAAATCGGTGCATAATTTTATGATTAATAATTTGTGCTTTGATTTTATTTTTATTTGAAGAACAGTTTTTCCATTATACATATTTTTTTATTAAAAAAGTGAAATGTGATTGTGTTTAAAGTTAATGTAGGAAGAAATAATAATGGTGCAGTACTTTCAAGTTATTTTCTGAGTAGAGAAAATTTATATTTCTAATTTTATTCAGGTTATACTTTGAATGGTGAGCTTTTACTAGATGCCATGGGAAGCGAAGCAGCATTTAATGACATTTCTTCAGAAGAAGGTAATGACTCAACTTCACTTATTAACTGTCAGAATTGATTGTATAAATCTTTAAAGAAATGTTACTTATATATTTTTTCATGTTTTACTTTGTAGGCTTTGTTCCAGCTTTTACATTTGGTATTGGACAGAAAGCAAAGCTTGTTTTTGGACAAGACGTAAATCACTTAAAATATTTTACAATGTGTGGTTTGCAAGAAGGTTTTGAACCATTTTGTGTGAACATGAATCGCAACATGACATTTTGGTACAACAAGGATGAGTCGATTTTCACCAATGTAGATGACATGACTGAATCACCCATTGATGTGACTAGAATTCCACCTGGTACTGACACACCACCAGCTCTCAAGATTTCACATCGTCTTTATGAGACTGTTGATAAAGTTAATTATGAATTTCTGCGACTTAGTCTTCCTGTCACCTGTAATGATGAGTACATTGAGTAAGTAGTTAAGCGCTCTAATAGCATTGAAATTCAGCAGGAATTGAATTTATAAAGCTGCTGTTTTGGCTGTTCAATTTCTCTTGTTATATCTTTTGTTTGACTTTTTATTTTAGTGAGTTGGGTAAAGCTCAAAATTGGGAAGAAATAAGGAGACGGCAGAGAGGACAAATTGCAGGGCGAGTGGGTTCACGCCATCCAGGTTAATAATATTAAAGCATATTAAAATTATATTTTCCATAAATGTGTAGAAATTAGATCAACCAAGGGTGTGTTTGTGAAAAACTATTGAATTTAATGTGATGTTTTTCACAATTAGAACATATTTATCCAGATTGCATTATAAGCTAAAGTTTGTTTTAATTTGAAGTATTAAAGCATATATTAAGTTTTATTCAGTGTTGAGAGAGCTAAATTAATATGGAAATAATAAAATAACTATAAATTTTAAACTATTTGATTCATGACATTAATGTTGTAATTTTACAAAATATCTCAACCTTAAGAAAATGCTCATTTTAAATTGGGTATATTAATTCAGGTACTTATTTTCTTCCTTTACACTCTTTAGCAAATCTCGAACAACATATGCTAAAAAGTGGTTTCAGCCTTTCTGATGTTAAAGGTAAGCCTGATGAGAACACATTACATTTATAAATGTTTGTTCTAACAATTCTTAAAAATTTTTAATAAACATAATTCAGATATATTTCTTTCTTTAAAATATTTTTGCATGAGTTGTAATTACTTTAAGAAAATGGAATCCTTTCTAATTGAATGAAATAATTTGAAGGTTTATATACTGGCATACCCTCTTTGAAAACAATTAAAAATTTTACTATTTGTTTGCTGAATGATACTGAAAAATATTACAGTCAGTATTGGTTATATGGTCAGCTCAGCAGCACAGAAAAATCAGACCATATATGCGAAACAATACTACACTATTAAATTATGGCAGTATTGTATTCACCTATCAGAATATAGTGCTCACAAAAAATAATTAAACTTTTAAGAACATTTAAAAATTAATTCACGAAGTAAAAACTACAGTAAGAAATATGCAATATTTTTTTAGTGAAATTTATTAGCTTTCCTTACCAATCTAAGTACAGTATGCATACGTACGTGCGTCCCTATTCAATGCACTTATGTCTACTATTATAAAAGGAAGTGTTTGTTTTTCATTATCACAGTCCTGACAAATCTACAGCACTAACAATAAAGGGATTTGACACAAAGGTAGTGCAAATTTTGGGTCGAGGCGAATTTTAAAATTCAATCTAGAACATTTTTAAATGAATGTAATGGAATTTAATTATTATTGTTTTCTTTGGAATGGCAACAGCATAAAAAATCGCAAATTCTAAATTTATTTTTTCTTTTCCATTTTTATTTTACACAGAGCAACAATTTGTTAGCAGACTAAAAAACAAATTAAAATTTGTAACACAAATGAACGTCCTTATTCGTCACGTATGATTCTAATGAAACAAAATTTTCTTTTCTCTTTTCGTCTCAATTTCAACGAACTTTTCAAACAGGGAGAGATAACTTCAACCAATAAACAGACAGATGTACGCCTGTTGTGCTTGGGGAGGAAGGGTGGGTAACGCCGACGATGATTCAATGCAAAAGAGATATGTGAGGAAGTGGAGGGAAATAAAGGCGTAAATTCAGGTCCTCTCGGGAGTTGCACTTTTTTTTCTTCTGGTCATTCCCTGTGGTGCTCTCCACCTCAAGAAATGTTACACCAATTACTATTAAAAAAAACGATAACCTTATTGAAAAGTTAAAAAAAACCGACCATATAATCAATAACCAGGAAAATGAAATGACTATATAAGCGGTGCGCTTTAACACATGTTCCCTATTAAGTTAGACGGGACTTTAGAAAACTGACCATATATGCGTGGTGACCTTATAAGAGGGTGACCATATAGCAAGTACTGACTGTAGTAACTGTTTCTGCAATATTTATGTCTGAAATCTTTCCTTAAATCAGATCTACAAAGAGGATACTCTGAAGATGCTGCTGAGGATCATCGAGGGGCTATGCCAAAGCGTCACTCGATGGACATGGCTATGAGTTTGGCTGTACCAGATGCTTCAGACCCTTCCAAAATGCGTGCTACTTCAAGTGAAGATTTGCATAAGAAAGGAATTGAAAGTGGAGCAGAAAGTGACGCAGCTGGAATGGAGCCTGATCGGCCAAAAAGGCGAGGTCGATCACCCTTTCGTTTCTTCAAGAAAAAAGATGAAAAAACAACTAGTCCTCAGGATCCTTACTTGGATCCCCCACACTTAAGAAAACCAGCAGATGCTCCAGGTACATCACTCACAGTGAGAGATCCTTCTATGAGAGCATCAGCAACTCAGTTGGTACCTCCAGCTGTTCCTGATCGACCATCTGCTTTAAGCCCTTCTGCAGCTGAAAGAGCTGGATCACCTCGTCGACTTTCAAGAATACCGACTGAAGTTTCACCCCCAGATGATGGCAGTGATTATTTAGATGCTTCTTCCTTAGATTTGGTTGATGAATATTTCTATGGAATTCGTATATTTCCTGGACAAGAGCCAAATCATGTGTATTGCGGTTGGGTAACGACTACTTATAAGCAATTCGATGCAAGTTTTGAGACCAACCGTATTCGAAAAGTTGTGTTCCTAGGATTGGATGAGAACAGTATGCAAGACGTGTAAGCAGTTTCTTTTAACACTACCTTTATAAAAGTTTTTGTACATAATTTTTTTTCCCATAAATTTCAGAAAATTTGAATAATATTATGCAAGTAATATGTAAACTACTGTGAGACCATACATTTTTTAAACCTATAAATGGTTTAAATGAGTAATAAAACATTAAATGATCACACAACAGATATATAACTAGACATTTTTAAGACTGGGGCAAATGATGCTGACCCTCCCTTTATCCTAAACTAAAATTGTGTATTAAAAATGTAAAATAGGAATATATTAAACTGATACATATAAATTATCCTATTTAGTAACATCAAATTCCATTAACTAATCAAGCTGTTATAGCCCAGTTGATAGTCACATATTAGCAACAGGAGAGTTGCGAGTTCAAACCTCGATCTACCCAAACACCCAATTGTGAATGTGAGGCAAGCACACGTTAAATCTATCAAATATCGTCATGTTGATATGGTGTGGATTTTAAGAGAGTGTAATGCCAATTCACATGTGGACCTCGTCATCTAACTGTGATTCAAAATTACACTGTTATTCAAGATATTAATTATTGGTAACAAGTAATTGTAATTTCGGTTCTGTTAATATAAATTCCGTTTATCCTTAATTGTGTTTGCTGAAGCGAATTTACATTCCTATGACTTTAATATGACTGAAGACTAAGCAATTTCGACTAGTGTGTTCAAATTATTGACTTTATTCTTAATTGAAAGATAGAAAAAAAAGCATTGTAAATATTTGACATGCATTTCACAGATATGATTTATTTTGCTAAAAGCTAGTTTCATGTAAAGATAATTTCTAAATCAAAATTCCTTTGATATTTTTCAAGAACACTATCATAATTATTTCAATAAGTTCAATATTGCCAATGGGAAAACTAGTTTTATGTGCCGTTTTCTTTAATTAAAAATCCCACAATTTACATATTGTGATCCTCATGCGATAAAGACCTACAAAAATTATCCAGAATTTATCATTGAGTTCTGCAACGAATTTGCTAGCAAGAAGAAAAGCTGTTCTCTTACAAATTCGACATTCAACTGAGGAAAACTACTATCACTCTGAACTATGTTAAGACTCCTGACTGATGGGAGAGAGTTTAGATAATCTACAAGATTGTCCCCTGTTTATGTGAAGGCGGATCTTTTGTGGTTCATAATCATCCATATATCCCCCATTGAGGAAAGGCTCATATTAAGTGTTCTGCTCCCATGATGTTAGCAAAATGATAATTTTATTTCATTCAGATGTATGAAATCTATATGAAAATGGATTCTACATTCCTTATAAACATATTGAAGTAAGACATGATATGTGAGTACCAACACTGACATTAGAGTAATTAAGAGAACGTTTAGTGCATATAAAAGACATTGAATTGTACTTCCTTGAAAATTCCATCCTATGGACACAAAAATGAGTTTTTTAAACCATTTTATTTCTACCATCTTTCTCCAAGTCTTTTGTGTTTGCAAGGCTTTGTTGTATAAAATGACTTTCTCCCATGGCCAGTTTCATGTTCACATGTAAGCTCTCCTGACAGCCATGTGATTCTCCAACCAGAGGGATGAACAAAAAATGTAGTTTACCAGGAAGTTTTATAAAAAAAAAAGTCTTTTGCCAAATTTGCTGTTTATTTAAAATTTATGTTGCTACTTATTTCTTTTATAACTATCGAACAAGTTAACTACTATTTCTTACTACCTAAAAGCAATTTTCTCTAATGATCTTAAAGAGTCTTCTGTAGTTAAGCATAGGTATTTAGCTAGTATGCTTATAAAGCATGATAAATCAATCTATAACGTAAATCAGTGCAATGGTTTAGATCTAGTTTCAAATGTAGTAATCATTACTCTATCTCTTAGATCAAATTCTCCTTTACACTGTATTTGACTAATAAGAATCATCCTTGTGCACCTATGAGATTAAATTTCTGCACATGTTATCATTAGGAATCTGGATGAATGTATCGATGACAAATACACTCTATAACAAAAAAATCGACGCACCAAGAAGGAATCATCCGACTGCTTTGAAATTTCGTATGCAAAAATGTTTTGACCAAATATGCAAATGATTAAAATTTGGTGTCCAATGAATGAATAGTGCGATCTCCAGCGCATCGGAACTGCGCATCCAGCAGATGTATATAAGGAGTTGTTCTTGAACTGTTGTTAAAAATTTCTGCTGCATTGCGATTTAGGATACCTTTCAACGACTGAAAAAATGCCTCGCCGCAGGATTCGAGCTCGTTACGAGCAACTTTCAGAGTTTGAAAGAGGTCGTATCATTGGATTGAAAGAGGCAGGTTGGGCAAATCGGAGAATCGCTTGTCATATGAGTCGAAGCGATGCGGAGATTAGAAGATGCTGGCAAGAGTGGGTGGACAATGGCAGATTTCAGCGTCATGATGATAGCGGTCGACGTAGGGCCACAACAGATCGCGAGGACAGAGTGATTGTCAGATCTGCTGTCACAGCGCCTGATTCATCGCTATCAACCATCAGTCGTGTGACCCACACACGAGTGTCCACCATGACCATTCACAGACAGCTGAGAGAGCGAAATCTACGCTTGTACCAACTGTTACGCCACCTGCCACTCACGCCTGCACACTGTCGAGCCAGATTGCAGTGGTGCTTGGCTCGATCAGGCTGGAATGATGCTGACTGGGGGACGTATAGTCTTTAGCGACGAATCCCACTTCCAACTGTGTCCTGACGATCATCGAAGACGTGTCTGGAGACACCCAGGGCAGCGTGCCGATCCTGCTTTCACTATTGCACGCAACACGGGCCCTCAACAAGGAGTTATGGTCTGGGGTGCCATTTCCCCTGATAGCCGGACCCCTTTAGTCATCATTAGAGGTACACTTACTGCACAGCGGTACGTTGACGACATTCTGAGACCTGTTTTGCTACTGTTCCTTTCGCAATACCCTGGGCTTATTTTTCAGCAAGACAATGCCAGACCACATACGGCACGTGTTGCTATGAACTGTCTTCAAGCTTGTCAAACACTTCCTTGGCCAGCCAGATCACCAGATCTCTCTCCCATCAAGCATGTCTGGGATATGATGGGAAGGCGACTGCATCCGGTAAGGAATGTTGATGACGTAGTCCGTCAATTGGAGCAAATTTGGCAAGAAATACCGCAGGAGACCATCCGGGAGCTTTATCGGTCTATACCACGCCGTGTGGCAGCTTGCATCCAGGCTAGAGGCGGGTCAACACCTTATTGAGCTCGTTACTGTAACTCTGAAATAAATCATTCAATCGTTCTGAATATTTTAATCATTTTCTATTCTGTACATCATTTTCCTATACACCAATTTTTGTCTCCATTGGACAACTCCTTCTTGGTGCGTCGAGATTTTTGTTATAGAGTGTAAAAGAACACTATTTGTTTCATTTTTCAAATATTCTTTTGAAATATTGAATTTTTGATTAATTTATTTGCAGAATGGATCGACAAGACTGTTATATGGTTTGTGCTGGACAGTTGCATTCTGATGTCTCCCAAGGAGATGCTAGCTCTCGCAGCTCTAATCAAGGAATGGTTGTAGGCTGCCATGTTGACACTGCTATGGGAATCCTAACTTTCACAGCAGAAGGACAGCCTACTCGTTATAGCTTTAAGGTAAACTGAAGTTTTATAACGACTCATACCCCATCATACTCTATTAATATTTCAACTAATATGTATCCAATAGACAAGACCAAAGGCTATAACTGTTAAAATTACAAAATTAATACACATTCTGTATACAGAGTGATTTAACATATGAGTCGTTATTTTTTAAAGTCGTACAAGTCCATTTTTTATACATCGATATATTTAAGGGTTTGCGTTTAAATTAATTTTAAAAAATTGGCAAACGTTACTCAATTTGGATGATGTTTTTAACACTATAAACCTGTTAAATTTTATTATGCAATAATAATTATTAAAATTCTTAAAGAAAATAAACTCTTTTCTTTTTCTAAGTGGACTTATACGCCTTTCGAAATAATGGTTTATTATATATATATATATATACATACACACACGCACGCACAGTAATCATACTTTTTCGTGTCTTCATAAGGACTCAATTGATATTGAAATAATACAAATTGTGTATAAATATAAGATACATATATTCATTTACAAGATAGTGTATACGTAAAACATGAAATGTAACTTGTCCTAAACCTTTTTTAGAATCTTTCAGTTAGAAGTTTTGTTATTTCTAAAAAGTCAAATAAGTATTTTATGTTTCTAAGTGTAATATTCAGTTATTACAATTAAAATTTTGTAGCCAATTAGTTAACCAATAAGAAATATTTTCTTGCTCTGTGTTGGGAAATCTAGAAATAAATGCTACTATAAAAGATTGCATCTAACCCTCTTGGTTGCAAGCTTCTGAACTGTATCCACAAAAATGGCTCCCCATAAAAACAAGTTCACTTTAAAAGTGTCAATGTTTGGACAAAAGGAGTGCTTTCCCCTTTGGTTAATTGGTCAGAGCAGTAAGCAATTAAGAGACTGGACCATCAAAGGAGAGCATGGCAGTGATAGATAGCAAATCTACAGGCTATTTCCAAGTTCAAGAATGCCCTAAGTATATATAGATTCTTCTCAAGGGAAATGCTTGTAGAATACCTTTCAATTAGGGCAGTAATTCATAGAACAAGACGCATTCGACTGATCCATACGAATATCTTTACACGTGTTTGGAAAACAGATATTTACTGTTACAAAGGGAAGATTTGCAATTAGAAATTTATGTATATTTCTTTTAATGAGTAGTTTTTTTATAAATGCAAATAAGTTAAATTCTTGCATTGATTTTCTTCCGAATAAAAATTTTCCTCCACTACACAGATTAATAGAATTGTTTTGTATAAATCAAGCAATGTAATTGTTTATCATGTTTTAAAGCAAAGTAAAACCAAAACATTTTTCAATACTTCCTTTGATAATGTAACATAGGTTAAAATATCCAAAAGAAATCACAATGTATAATAATACCTCAAATATACTTTATTTTGGGTGTTCACAATAAAGAAATGCGTAGAAATAAAACTGTACAAATACATTAAACTGAGTTACTTTGCACCAAAAACTTAACAAACATCCCATACTTTTGTTTGTTTTTTTATCTTGATCATGATTTCGAATGATTATTTTTCATTACAATTTAATCGTTTGGTTATTTCACACAAATCTCTTGGAACCTCAATGGATTGGAATGGCATCGGGACAACCAATGATTCATAGGCACAAGATACAGAATACAAAAATCGAGGAATTAAGTAAATTCCAAAACATTTGCTATTTGTTTCATATTTTAGTTTAGAAGTTCATATAAATACTTGAAAATTATTTTATAAACTTGTCAGTGATAATAGTGTGATGTAGCCTCAAATGGCTTTCCATAATAAAACCGAAATTTGAACCAGCCCTTTTGAAGGTTTCAGTGTTTCTCAACCATCGGATTGCAACATGGTACTGTGCCCTAACATTAATTATATTGGGTCATAAGAGGTTATTGTGGAATTTGTCATTTTGGATATCTAAGGATTTGTGTGATGAAATATTTTATAGATGTAATATTCTAAGAAAATATTCTTGAAAATGCTTAAATAACATCTGTATAGCAAACATCACTGACCAAGGAAACATGAAGAACATATTTCCTCTGAAAACGAAGATCAAAGTAGTCTATCTAGTTCTCAAATCTGATAATACTGAATACTGTTTTTTCACGCGGTCACATTGCAGTGTAAGCTATTATTTAGACAATCAAGTGATGTGTTTATTTAAAAAAGTAACAAGCCTAAAGATTTAAATTTTAGTATGAATAAGAGATACAAGGGACTTCATTTAACTATGATGTTATTAAATCTTATATGGATGGTATTTATGACTCAACAAATATAAATTTTTGGTGATCAGATTGCAATATGAAAATTAGTACAAATTACTTTAATGGTGTTGGCCTGAAAACTACAATATGCTACCAGATTTCGTTAGTTCAATGATTGATAGCTAATTTAAATGTAAAATGTTGCATCGCATACATAAGTGCACACAGACCCCTATGACCATGATTTAATTAATAATTATGTTTTTTTAATGCATGCACTTAAAAAAATTCTAAAGGTATTTACAAGTAAATTTATTGGAACAGGGCCCTTATCTTATAAAACACTAGCTGAATTACCAGGTTTTGCTATGATTGAATTTTTTTGTAATTCATCGTAACACTCAATATTAGTCCTATGGGGATTTTGAATGATTTTGAGACCTCTTTACAGACCCAGGACAAATCGAACAGGGTTAATATCTAGATTGATGACCCACAGGTCACCTGCTTCATCAAACCTATTCGAATTCCGATAATTACTGCACTTTGTCAAGTTTTCACTACATACTGAAATATTAAATTAAATAATTGTGCGTAGCTTAAATAGTATGTCCTGTGGTTTTGACTGCAGCATAAATCATACCTTAAATTTTTTTCAACATTTTTCTCTGAATTCATGTCATTCTGTGTTAATTGTTTTTGGTTTCTTTGTGTTTCATAAATTTTTAATTGTAATTCAGATGATGCATTTTGAACTGTTTTCATTTCAAAAAGTAAAAGCAAAATAGCAATGATAATACTTTTTCGAAAAGCTTACATGCATGACTGTGTTTAACATTCCCGAAAAAAACCCAAAGGTAGATGCTTCCAAAGTGCACTTAACAAGGAAAGCCATTGTGATGCTTAATGTAACATGTCAAGGGCAATGAATTGTTGAAGGGCCTATTTGGGATTGTTCAGTCTCATCAGTATCCCTCACACAAGTCTCCAGCCTCTCTTCCTCAGTGAATATGGGTTGTCCATAGGACAGATAAGTGGTTAATTGAAGATTTTTGTGGACACTTAAGTTTACATTTTGGTTTCCGAGATATCTCAGTTCTGCCGATTGCTGTACAGAGAGTTGTTAGCTGAATTCTTGGGCGTGTCACTTGGAGGGTTAAATAAAAAATTTGAATCTATCTATGTTTGATTTGAATATTTTCTATTAACCCTCTTGAGTGATGCACACATTAGCAACATGCAAACTTCCCTGCAAGGCTTCTAGCCAGTTTTGACCTTCTTGACTAATAGAATATTTCCCTGGATTCTTTGAACCAGTACAGGTGTAATGTTTTGTCATTAAATATGGTGTGGAGTAAAAACAATACTCAGAAATCTCCTGGTGCTCAGAGGGTTAAGAAATAAGTTTCTATGACAACTATAAAATTAAACACCATAAGATAAATATACCTACTACCCACCTATTTTTAACCAATCTGCATGTTTAATTTGAATCAGAATTTCTTATAAGAGATCTTATTTAGGTGGAACCTGGTACAAAATTGTTCCCCGCTGTTTTCTTTGAAGCAACCAGCAAAGAAATCCTTCAGTTTGAACTTGGAAGAACTCTTACTACCCTTCCTTTATCGTCTGCTGTTTTGCGTAGTACTGAAAGGCATCTGACTCCTCAGTGCCCACCAAGGTTGAAAGTAAGTTATTCACTATCTAATAGAATTTTCAACTGTATACTGTGTAGTAATGACTTAAAACTAATCTAAAAGTATGATATTTTAGACTCCATTTCGTTATATTTAGATAAATTTAACATAACATGGGATCAATGTGTAGGAATCTGTAGCAATAGTGTTTCTTTAATGATTGGTTCTATTAAAGGATTTAATACTTTTGCAAAGAAAAATCCTAATATACACTGCTGGCCACACAAATTGCAACACCAAGAAAGACAAGAGATATCACAACAAAATTTATTTTGTAGATAACATGTTGACCTAGTATCAAATGATTAAATTTATAGACTTCTGTGAAGTGTGGTTCCTGCCAAAATCAGTAGCCATAGTAGCCGCCATTGTTGGAGATCACCGCTGCCACGCGCCTCGGCATTGATTCAAAGAGACTTTGGATGTGTTCTTGGAGTACAGCAGACCAAGCAGCTTCCACATGTTGCCAAAGTTGATCTGGTGTGGCAGCTGGGGATGTAATCTGGGTCAATCGTTGAGCAACCGTGGACCACATGTTTTCTATCAGCGAAAGATCCGGAGAGCAAGCTGGCCAGGGAAGCAATTCAATCTGGCAATTGACGAAGAACCCTTGGACAATGCGTGCCACGTTTGGTCGCGCATTATCCTGTTGAAATATGTCTGTGGGCAAGTCCTGAAGGTAAGGAAGGACAACTGGCTCCAACACCTCGGAGATGTAGCGCTGGCTGTTTAAAGTACCGGCAATGCGTACTAGAGGAGTGCGAGAGTGATATCCAATACCGCCCCATACCATAATACCCGGTGCAGGACCAGTGTGGCTGTACATAACGCAGCTGTTCAGCATCCTCTCTCCACGGTGTCTCCAGACTCGAATCCGACCATCGTGGTGTGGCAGACAGAAGCATGACTCGTCAATAAAGACAATTTCATTCAATTCTGCCGTCCACATCCTTCTTTCATCGCACCATTGGCGGCGGAGACGTCTGTGGTTCTGCGTCAAGGGTAGACGAAGCAATGGACGTCTTGCGGACAGACCACTCTGCTGTAAACGGCGTTGAATGGTACGCGCAGACACTGGATGATGCGTTACAGACTGAATGTGCTGTGCTATGGCTGAGTGATCCGTCACTGCCATACGCGCAATATGGCAGTGCCTGTCATCACGTGAAGTGGTGCATTGAGGTGGATGCGATCGAACACGTCGGTCCGTCGTACCCTCCTGCATCCAACGATCACATATCCTCGTTACAGTTGTTTGGTTTCGTCCAACACGACTACCGATTTCCCTGAAAGATAATCCACAATCTCGGTAGGCCACTATCCTTCTTCTGTCGAACTCGGATACTTGATCAAAAGATGATCGCTGTTTTCTACGAGACATAATTTATCGGTTTTTTTTAAACACAATTGACGTACTTGAAATTGTCGAAATCTTCAAGCCTTAAATAGAGCTTTGAAGTGGTGCCACAGGCGCGCGTGATGTGTGTCTGTGCTGAAATTCTAATCATTTGCATATCTCACCTCCGCTAATGCATGTTGTAAATTTCATATTATTTACATGCTTCCTTCAGGTTGTTGCATTTACAGTGGCCAGCAGTGTATATACATACACTGTTTTTTACATCAAGAATCACTTGTCTCAAAAACTTACCTTTGGCATTAAAATCCGTATATGACCAAATTATAAATATGGTAAACTACATCAAATCATGACTCTTACAAACACGCCTATTTAAAAAACTGCATCTATGGAAGCCCAACACGAATCTATATGTTTACATACTGAGGTAAGGTGGTTATCGCGAGGTGTGCTGAACCGAATTTTGGAGCTAAAGGATGAATTGTCAACATTTTTTCAAAGCGAAGGGAACAATATTTAAAAAACTTTTCTTATAAAAGTCAACACTTCCAGTTGTGAATTTTTCTTACAAGAAGAATTCATATATTGTCAACAAACTATACTCTCCAAATGAAATTTTCCGAAATAACATTTCAAGAATTTTGGATTTGTGTTGAAATTGAGTTTAAAACTATTTCTGAATAGCATTTAGAATTTTATTACAATTTTCAACATCGTGCTTATGCCAACTTGGTTTTCAACATTAATGAATATTAACCCGGTAAGATGCGCACCTCCTGAGGGAACGTTAGGATGCATGAGTGTCATAGAATGACCCCAAACTGAAATGCATTCCTACGCTGTTAAAAACATTTTTTTTTGTCGGAACCATAATGCTTTAGACTTTAAGACATAAAGAATGTTTTGCTTAAAAAAACAAATTTTCTCCATTACTTTTTACGATGAGAAATAATAGATAAAATTTTATCATATTTTCTTCTTACACATTTGGTACACTATATATCAAGTCAATGCAAAGACGAATTTTAATGCTATTTAATTTAAATTAAAAATAATAGAAGTATATACCTACCAATTTTCAGTTATACTTTGTTTTTATGGAGACAATGATTACATATGGAGATTAAGTGTTCCTTGCAAACCAAATTTGTACACAAATTGCAGGTTCCAGTAGTTTTTATATCCTTATTTCTTCCCTTTGAGGCAGTTCTTGATTTCTTTTTCGGGGGTTCTTCAATGGCAGGGCAATGATTTTTGTCTATTTGCACTTGTACTTTTTGAGTTAAACTTGGATGATTCATTCGTTTGTTGGTGTAATCACTAATAAGTGAAAAACTAATGTCTTTGAAAAAAAAACGTCTTTTTCGATAAACAATTGGTGGATTTTTGTTAGATAGCTAGGCGATTCTTGCATTTATTGCAGCAACATTCAGAATATAATAAAAAATGACAATGACATCCACAGCTCCTTTCGTACAGTCGTAGAAAGTAATAATTTGTGGTTTCTTCGCATCTCCTGTTTGCTCGTCAATTGCATCATCGTTATGCATTGTTGAAAGTAAAGTGACACAATTACTTTTTTTTGTAATATAAGAAAGTAATGTTGCGTCTTGCTGGATTCCAAAGATAGATGAATGAGTGTCTCTTCCTTTACATATTTTAAATTCAGCAGGGATTTGCCTCTTATCTTTCCACATTGTTCCGACAAGTGTAATTTTTTCTGAAAGTAGATCTTTCACAAGGTCATACTGGTGTACCAATTGTCAATGGTGAAGTTTTAACCAGATTTGTACAAAGGTTTCATAAAACCTTTCACTATATCGCTTGCTGAGTTTCAGACTTTATAGGGTCCCTCTGGTTTGACATCCAACGTTCACTTCCATATTACTTGCGTAAAATGTCTGTGTATCCAGTACAGCAAATATTTTGATGCCATATTTTGTGGGTTTCTTTGGCATACATTGGCTAAAACCACAACGACCTCGAAAAGGTTCTAATTTTTTGTCAATAGTAACATATTCACCCAGTGTATAATGTTTCTGACAGTTCATTACAAATAACTAAAAAAAGTCCTTTATAGCAGCAAGTTTGTCAAATAACTGCCTCTGCTTCCTGTCATTTATGTTGTCAAATCTTATGCAACAGAAAAGAAACAAAAAACGTTTATGAGACATTGTAATGCTGAAAATGATGACGAACTGTCCGTATCAGCCACGCAAAGTAACTGATCTGTCGAGCAAATGGAAAGACGTGCGGGGTTATTCCATGACCCCAGAAAGTAACCAAACCTGGATTGAGGGATGAAAAATTCCTGAAATACCGATTTACTACTCACAAAAGGCAGATGAGGGTGAAAAACTCAGCTACTGATAAGAAAGGAATGAACATGTGGCTAGTTTTCTAGGAATCGAGGTTGAACAAAGGCTTGGGGTCATAAAATCACCCCTGCCCATCCTGCCGGGTTAAAACAAAGAAACGAGAAAGGTTGACATATATAGAAGAGACAAATGAGAGTAGCTATTTCACACATAAGACCAGATATTAAAAACATTGGTCATCAGGCACAAATATCCCATTAAAACAGTGACAATTTTATTTATTTTTTAAATTTTAATTAGCGATTGTTACTTGCTACAGACTGATATGTAAACTGTTATGTATATAATTTTTATTTATTATGCAATGTAAAAAATATGTAGTATACTGTTTTATTCTACTACCGTGTTCCGCACAAATCTTGTAAAATTGTTAGTTTATCGTGATTTTTAAAAGGGTTAGAACTACTACACTAGAGTGTAAATTATTTTGTGAAATTGTTTTCTTTCTAAAATATTATTGTTATTTTCAGGTGCAATGTTTGCAACCTTATCAATGGGCTCGAGCTCCAAATATTAATTTGAAACCACATGCCTTGAAGCTTTCAGATATTCGTGGGTGGAGTATGCTGTGTGAGGACCCTGTTTCAATGCTTGCTGTACACATTCCAGAGGAAGATAGATGCATTGATGTTTTAGAGCTCATTGAGCGAGAAAAATTGTTGAGGTAAGAATTGACAGTTTACTATTTTGTCAAATCCAATTTTCGTTATTGTACAGTCGCAGAAAAAAAACGAACCACCTCCTTAATTTTGAACACTATTCAAACTAGAGAAAATTCAAAAGTATCATTCAATAGTTATTAACGTCCTCTACAAATTCAAACCAAATATAATTGCACAAGGGACGTCTTCATATCAAAATTTGCACAAACACCGACATTTCTAATGGAAACACCATGTTCCAATGTTTTGATGCCATAATCAAACTCTGCATAGTTTAATTAGTCGAAATATGAACTTTCATCACTTTACTATCTTTATATCCAGAGATATTCTATGCATATCCATTAGCATACTAATTAACATTGGGACATGTAATATTTCCACAGTACATACTGCTTTGCTTAACGATCTGAAAGAGCTTGGGGAAAATATGTCTGAACTAGTTTTTCTATTCACAGATTTTTTAATCAGTGGCCTAAGCAGTGGTCAACATACAAACAAATTCAAAGAGACTTGAAACTTCCCACTCAGTATTTCATCAAGCATTGTTCAAGCAAGTGGCTAAGCCTAAAACCAGCTTCTGAAAGGTTGCTTGAACAGTGTATTGCAGTGTGAAAGTATTTCCTTTAGTACATTACAATAAAGAAGCCAATCATGATACAAGACCAGGCTATGAAAATTGTTCATTTACTTAGAAGAATAATTCATTTACTTACTATGAAAGCTGAGGTGATATTTATCGTATCAAGTGCAATTTTATTTAATTGTGATTGAATTTCTTCAGAAAACGGAACGCCTAGTACATGACCTTTAACTTGAATTGTTGATAAGAACAATTTTGGGTAGGATCTACAAAGAGGAATTCATTTGAGATTTGAAGATGGATGAAATGGAAGTGGTGAGAGTGTACGACAAGTTTTAGAAGTTGCAAGAACAATTCCATGGGAAGTCTTAACAGACATACTATTGAATGAGTGGAAATTACTCCAAAGAGGAAGAAGGATCTGGAATATGAAGCATATTGATGTTAACTGGAACCAGTTCTTCAAACTACGAGACATTAATGGTGTAGATCCTAAATACCCAGTTGTGTCAAAGCTATTGAAGACTGCTCTGTCACTTTCTCATGGTGGTGCTGACATTGAACATGGCTTCTCAGCCTCAGGAAGAGCTTTGACAGGAGACATAGCATCAATATCAGAGTGCACACTCAATACATCGATGACAGTCAAAAGTAGTTTGGCAAATTTTGACAATCAACCTTATTTGGGGCCGATCACATCAAAGCTAATGGATATGCATATAAAGCCTACAATGCCTATTTAAAAGATATGAAACAGAAGGCACAAGAAAAATCAAAAACTTAAATTTATGCAAAAGGAAGAGCACGAGGCGTTGGACAGTGCTTCAAAATTGTTAAAGAAAGCCAATGATAGGTGATAAAAAAATTAAGATTTTAAGGAAGCAACACTTGCCCAGGCAATGATTGAAGAGGCAGTAAAAGTCTGATGCTGGTCAGGAAAGACAGGCTTTCGAAATTGCAAATTGCTTAAAAAGAAAGAAACAAAATTATTTTCAGACTTTTTCAACAAAATAAAATCGCACATAATCTTTCAAATAAAGGAAGAAATTCTTTAAGCTATGTCAAAAATGAACAAGATATTTAAAAATCCTGTTTACAAAAATTAAATTTTTTTGTTTATATTGTTTCAAAATAATATGCTTTTTAAATGAAGAAAATAAATATTCTTCCAATGAAAGAAAAGAAAAAGATTAGGGTAGCTGGGGAGGATCTTTTTTTTTATATCTTTACACTTGAATATATTTGGCATTAATTATTGTTTATTTGTCACTTATTGTCACTTTGCTTGTTCGATCAGTCACTTTTTTACACCTTGAAACCTGTTACAACCTTTGAGGAATGTAAGGAATCTGTAGCAGTAGTTTATGAATGCTTGGTATAGTTTGTCATAGAGCATAAAAGTTTTGTTTGACTCCATGTTATGCCTTATCAGCATGGATCACCATCAGAAGCGCTTTACAGCTCACTAATTTATGACCTTTCAGATGTAATTTTACATTAAGAATGAGTCCTCTAAATTTGATATTGTGATAATTTCATTATCTCTTCATGTACACCACTTGCTAAGATTCATTCCAATTGAACCATGGCTTCGAGGTTTTTTTTTTTTTTTTTGGCACAGGATATTTTTAGTTGAAACTTTTTGCAGAACTTAGCATAAAGTTGTATGCTCTCAATTTTTCAACAACTCTATTAACATTAACAGAACAAGGCAAATTGGTTTCAATACACTAATATACTTTTTTCCATAAGAAAATTATATCTTCATTTGAAATTGAACTAAAAATTAATATTTATGTGCAAAAATTTTAAAAACTGATTTTTACATGCTTGTATAGTATTTGTGTTAAAAATTTTCCCACGTTAAAACCCATATGAAACTGATCAGTATTCAACTTCTATGAGCTGAATAGGGATTAGGTACATATTTATATTTCAATACAGCTAAATAGGTTTCATAGGAATAATAAGTTATAATTATGCTCTTGTATGCATTAAAATCCATCTTTTATTACAGTTTCCATGCTCATACGCTTGCCCTGTATGGGGCCCTCTGCTTTCAAGGTAATCATAGAGCTGCTCATACAATTTGTCATCATGTGGATGAAAAACAACTTATGTATTCTATCCAATCAGAATATATGTCTGGACCACTGAGAACAGCTTTCACTGATCTGTTGATAGCTTTACATTTAGAATTCCATGCTTATGCAAGGTAGGAACATTTCCTCAACTGCAATTATGTTATAAGACTTGTCGTCTCTTAAATTTATAAAGACATTTTTAATTCTATATAACTCAAATTTGCTAAAACAATTTATGGCTATTTTTTGTTTTATTTGATTTTGCAGGAGCTTAACTCAAAATGAGTTCATTCTGCCATTAGGATCTGATCTTCGTTCTATGTATGAGGACCCAGCATCCGCTCATAGCTTGTCAACAATACAGTATTCCTCTATTAGACCAGAAATGACTATGAGTCCTATTGCGTATGTATAGATTGGCTTGTGATTGATTACTTCAACATTATTTGAATCACTAAGATGCATAAACTATTATTTATAATTAATTGCATAAAAATAAAAGTTATATGAGTATTTATGTTTATACACTTATACAGAGTGGGGTTCCAACTCAAGTGTTGCCTCGTCATCTGACCATGTTTCAAAATTGCATGGTGTTGCCCTCAGATCTTTTCCTTGGGGTATTGATCCTGGACCATAATCTATAGCCTGCTGTGTTGCTCTAGCATGACTTTAATTAAAATACCTACCTTATACAGTAAAACTCAATAAGTTATCACTCAAGGGACCAAAAAATTTTAACGACTTAAGTAGAATGGGGTCTTTAGCTGAGTGTAACGATATTTATAACAATATAAATTAATGAAAGTGCTGTAAAGTAGTGCAAATGTTAAAAATTTGATATCTTTATATAGTTTTAATTTTATTTAAACTTTAATATTACTCAACATACATATCAAAATGCTAAGTACTTGCTTAATTTTGGATGAAACAAACACATCATTACAATCAACTTTTCTCTCATAATTTAATGATTTGAATTCATCAGCTACATTACCCTGAATTGACGATAGGTAATGTTCAATTGTTTCCGAGACATCTAGAACTTTTGTTGTAGTAAGTAGAGAAGGAATTTCCTCATTTTCTCTCACTTCTATTATTTTTTTTATAAAAAAACCATATTTAAATCGTTTTCGGTCACTCGAGGACATGTTTCACATTGTAATCAATATATATAGAAATCAAAAATTTTCGAAAATGAAATCGTTGGCGGATCAGGGCTTCATCAGGGAGGAGCCTGGCCCGACCCAGAAAACACAACATGGTGTTTTCTATATATGAACAACAAAACGCTAAAAAATTGCTCATACACTCCCCCAAACACCATTAAAAAACAAACGTACAAAACAAAACATTATAAAAAGAGTAGGAAGAAAATGAAATTAAACCCGCAATAGCATTCGGGAGACCGGCAACAACAAGCACGAAGATCGCCACCAAATGCCACTATTCACTTTGTCCAACAAAACGCTAACATTAATGATGCATTGAAACTATAAAAAATAAAAGTGGTAGTGTTCGCAAACGAAAAAAAATTTACTGTTCGTGTATAGTTATGAAGAACTGACAGTGTTCCGATTTCTATTTTAAAGAAGTAGAAAATAAAATCTCCCGCCCCCAATTCAAAAAAGAAATTCATATACAGTATTGTAGAATTGAAAGACAACTAATACAACTCAGAAGAAATTACAGAAGATTACATTAGAATTAATCATCGGTTACATAATTGTTGATATTATTAAATCTTTCAAGAATAGTATTGAAGAAAGAAAAAGGGTATTTATTATTGAGAACAATTCGTTTTCTTTCTACTCTTTTTATATTGTTTTGTATGTTTGCTTTTTATTGGTGTTTTGGGGAGTGTATGAGCAATTTTTAGCCTTTTGCTGCTCATGTGTAGAAAACATCATGTTTTGTCTGGGTCAGGCTGCTCCCTAATGATGCCTTGATCCACCAACACTTTCATTTTCAAAAATTTCCAAATAGTTTTTATTTAATTTTTTTTTTTTTTTTTGCTTTTGAAATTATATTGCTTAATTTGTTATATCTGCAGCTTCAGCGCTCTTGCATGGTTTGTTTCTAGTTTCTTTTTCTAGTTTATTGCACCCCGACGTATTGGTTCTTTGTTTTTTAAATGTTTTGCATGTTTTATGTTTTATATATATATAACTTAGTTTAACTTTGTTCTGAACAGATTAATTTTACTAAGCTGTAAAAATTCTAATAACCACTAAGAGCCTTTTGTATCATAATACAAAAGACTTATGAAAAACTCTGAGCTTAAATGGGATAGGAAACTATTACATCTACATTCTACAGTGCAAGAGATGCAACATTCCACATGAAGGAGTTACATCCACAGTTAAGCAGATGTTACATTTTACATAGTGAAAAATAGTTACAATCGCAGTTAAGGAGTGTTTTTATTCCCCACATATTGAAAGGAACATAGTTAGTACTTTTGAGTTTGAATAGTGGGTATTAATTTAGATTTAAGGTGTTATAGAAACTCATTAATATAAGCTATTTTAAATAACTGCAATAATATATGTTCTAAGTAGCATGATACTGATATATTTGTGTTTCCAATTCACTTATTTTGAATAGAAACAAAAAGTTCACTTTCTTTGCATTATAGATTTTACCAATTACTTGCATAAATGTAAAAAGAAAGTATGACTTATTTACATCCTAAAATGTCTCAAATTTTAAAATTAAGATATATATGTTTTAGAGATAAAATAACATCCCTGAAGGATTTAAGCACTCCATATTTCCCAATGGAAAACCTGAAATTATTCATTATGGAAGCCTTAGATGATGCTGTGTGCAAAGGAAATCGACCCAATCGGGATCCCATTGGCGGAAGTAATGAAAATCTCTTTGTGTAAGTATAATTTGCTTTTTCTTTTTCTGTCACAGAAGTTTCATAAAGTTATTTAAACATTATGTGAAACTATGTATTCTCAGTCAACAAAGTGTCATTGGTCTTGTAATAATAATTACTATAAATAAATGTGCATTGCTTTTTATATGTATCCATCTTCATATTTATTCAGATGTTTCCAAAATTTCAAATGGCCACTTTTAACATTGTTGAAGGATTTTCCCATGTGTGTTGTAATTACTCTAAATATAAACTTTTTTGCAAATCTGATCATGACTTGGAAATCTTGAAGAAAAACTAGTCAGGGTCTGTCTTAATATGTAGAATTGCTAAATAAAGATAACATACGTGCAATCGACATTTTTTGTGATTAGTTAATCACCATAGGTGTTGCATTCATAAATCAGTATTCACCTTGATTATTATCCTAATAGTTTTGATTACGTTGAGGTCTCTAGTAAGATTCGCTGCATTGCTTCTATCCAACACGCATTTTGGTGATTCAATATTCTTGGATGTCCAGTATTCCCTGCTTTTTGATGCTTTTTAAGTTAGAATGCAACATGGTTAAAATTTGCCAAACTGAAATACACAAATATTCATTTGCCTATATTGTGGCATATTTTATTAAGAACTTCTATTCACCTTTTCATCTACACACAAAAAAATTGTTGATGCACTGGCTTAGACTACACAATTAATTTGCTTGACGCTTTTACCAGATTCGCAAAGCCTGATAATTTGACCTTTTGCCCATTGTCTTATTCATGCAGCATGGACAAAGTTAAAGATGAATTTTGCATATCTAGGTTTAAGACTTCTGATTCAATGGCACTCAAAATTTATGTTTCAATTCCTATTTTTCTAATTATAAGATAATTAATAATAATAAATTGCTTTTTAAATAAAAAAAAAGGATATATTTTGATAGGGTTAATTAATAGTTTACTGTAGCAGAAAAATTACTTTGATTAGCTTATTATTTTTGAAGGCATAAAGAAAAAACTGAAACATTCATTTAACATTGGGAGTTCTGAAATTCAGTCACTTATAACTCACCATAAATTTAACAAAAGTATTTATATAAATTCTATATTCTCGAGGGGTTACCCTTTAAAAATTGAGCTGATACAAAACTTCAATATGAGAATTGCCCTTTATATGAATTTAATGCACCTTTATATATAGGTGACACTATTCCAAGTCTAATGTTAGGGCCCATTGTGTTGCTCCTGTGTGATGTAAATTCAACTACCGAACTTGAATCCAATGACACTTTTGATTTGTTTGTACGACTCCAGAGATGGGAATAACAATAGATGTTCTGATACTTTTTTAACCTGTTTGTAAAACTATCATTTAGAGTAGCAAATGCATAGAAAAATATCTGAAATTGGCCTTATAATAGAAATTATATACTATGCATATTAAAGTTATGTGATGTGTCTGCACCATTCATTTTCAAAGACTTAAGACAGTAAAATTTAACTTTGAAACAATCTATAATACCAATGGAATAACAATAAGGATTTTGTATTTGAGCTAACTCCCTGAAGGTTTTTGAAAATTTATTTCTTAGCAGAAACTGAAGGTAAATAATTTACCATAATGCATTTTATTTTAATACATTAAATAATACATTAAAATTGTGAAATGATCATGAAGTAATATTTTTGCACATTTCTTGTAATACTAATTGTGTATATTTCTTCTATTAAATGATTATACTATTAAGTAAAATGGCAGAACATGTAAAATTACATATTTTAACAGTTTTGAAAATTTAAAGCTGCAAGCGAACAGTACAAAATATTCTATTGAACATTTTGTTCTATTTGCTATTTACAAAGATATTTTGAATTCTTTAATTTAGAATGTTAAGTAATATTCTGTTAGAATCAAGTACTTAAAACAAACCACAATATTTTTTGTATATTTGTTTTTGTTCTTACAGGTGTAAAATTTAAAATAATCGGTTTAAAGCAGAAACAGAGTTTAAAAATCAAAAATTGATTAATTGATTGGAGCAATTGAAAATTGATTAAAAGCACTTGAATTCATGAAATAATGAAATTCAATAATACAAAGCAGTAAAGAAAGTTTTTATATCTCTCCCTACAATAATAGTAATACATTACATTAATAAAATTCTATTTTTCAATTTCTAATGCTTTTAAAATTTTTCACTCATGTTTTAGTTTTATAATAATTTATGGTGGAGGATAAGGATAGCTTTATTTTAATAACAACTGGATTATCTTTCAGACCAATCATCAAGCTGGCTGATAAGCTTCTGCTTATAGGTTTACTTAAGGATGAGGAGCTTCAATCGCTGCTTCGTTTAATTGATCCTGAAAACTTTGATCCTGACTTTAATGCAGGTCTGAGTTCTTTTTAGTTTTAATTAAATTACTACTCACAGTTTTAATTGTTTTTATAATGTATATAGTATAACAGATTACATCAGTGGAAATGAACAATACAGGGTGATTTGGAACTTATGGGACAAACTTAAAAAGGTGTTAAGGCACACTAAAAGTAACATTTTTTTTGTAGCATTGTATGGAT
The DNA here is from genome assembly GCA_947359465.1 of Metellina segmentata. Classification (NCBI taxonomy): domain Eukaryota; kingdom Metazoa; phylum Arthropoda; class Arachnida; order Araneae; family Tetragnathidae; genus Metellina; species Metellina segmentata. Next base: position 26,836,371 of record OX375884.1, read on the forward strand.
GCAATGATGTGTTTTTGCACAAACAAAAATAGCACAGGAAATGAAACAAATGTTTGTATAGTTACTTATTTACAGCAATTTTTACAAAGATGCAACCACCAAGCTTGGAAGCATCTATACATGGATTGGGGAACTTTTTTGCTGCTAGAGTGCGCTGTTTTATTTTTCATGCATGCTTGAACATCAATTTTTTGCTGGAACCCAGTGGTTGAAACATAAGTTAAGTGTGTGTTGGACCAATTCACGAATTCAGTGAAGCCAGGCATGCATCTAATGTATGGGGCTGCCAATGGTAATGAACAAGCAGTGCTAAGATTGTACCAGTAACACTTCTCCAACAGGAGAGTGCCAGACCAAAATGTTTGAGCGTTTTCATCACCAGGGCTGGTCAAAAGCCCATGCGACTGATGTGATTGCATCGGGCGGCAACACAGGGGGTGCCGGCCAGTGCCATATCTAGGCCATAAAGGGGCGCCAGTTGGCACAATAAAATCGTCCACATAGAGGCTGTAGAAATTCGGGTTTTTTTTTCTTTTTCAACGAAGATATAATAATGAGAATGATATAATAATTAAATGCTCTAGTCGGAGGAGGAAAGGAATTTGGGCTTCAGTATTTAAAGGATTTTAATGTTGAAGACTTAGTTAATGAACTTAATGTTTCAAAACTCAAGTTGTGGAATTCATTGAAGGATATAGAGTCGGGTACCAACTTTGACTTGTTAAAATGTAAATGCAAATATCCGCTTAACAATCCACATTTGACTATAGAAATTGCCCTCGGGACTTTTTTACCTTGCCAGTTATAGTGGTGTCCTGCAAGCGCAGTAATAGTAAGTTGAAATATTAAAAATTACATCTGGTCTAGCATAGGGCAAGAACGTTGGACAAAACTTGCTATTTCATCCATTGCACAAAAGGTTTCAGAAAATATGGACTTTTATGACATAATCACAGATATTGCCTTGCAAAAAACAAAAAAGTAAAGTTATTGGTTTTAGATTTTACAATTCTCCATGTAGTTTATTATAAGAAATTTTTTATTATTAATGAAGTAGTATATATGAAAGGAAGTACTTATAAATGATCCAGTTACACTTTTTATTTTTACTCCCAGTTCTGCCTGTATACATTTTGACATTGGGCCACCAAATTCTACCTTTACCAAGGACACCAGAACCCTATGTGGCACCCAAAACGCACAAAACCTGACACACAAAAAAAGTTAATTAACTTTAAGGGCCATTCATATATGATATCAATTTTTTGTGATTTAAGACCCCTTCCTCTAAAATATCAAACGATATCAAGGACCACAATCTCTCCCATCCCTCTAATTTGATATCATCCCTCAACGAAATTTCAATTTTCTTGATCTTCGAATAGCATGGAGATGATCCCTGAAATTGAAACTAACTTTAGCATTGAATATATCGGGATAAAAAGATAGTAAAGTCGTGAAATCTCTTATTTAGACTAATTTAACAGTGCAGAAATCTGATTATGGCATCGAAACATGGTGTTCCCATTAAAAATTTCGTTGTTTGTACAAAATTTGATATGAAGACACGCCCTTATGCAAATGTTTTGGATTTCAAATTGAAGAGGATGTTATTCCCTTTAACGATAAAGTGCTCGAAATAAAGGAGGTGGGTCATACTTTTTTCACGTGACTGTACATTCACGTGACTGTACGCAAAAAAGAAACCCGACTCACACGATCACAATTGCACAATTTACATCGCAGAACAAAACGGAAAGTAGCAATCGATAGGTATGAAAGTGCTTGCTCTGATAATGTCAATACGAACCCCTCCCCCATCTTTTATCACAAATTTGGATTCTACACACAATGTCAGGTGGAAATAAAAAAAGTTTCCCAATTTTATTGGGTTTTTCATCGATTTGTAATTGTTTGAAAATTGGATCTCCTTATGTTAAATTGGTGTTTCACGTTTTTTGTGATATTTGCTAAAAACATTAATTTTCTTTGGAAATTGTTTTTCCATCCTTTGCTACCCCAAAACACAATCTATAAGCAATTTAATTATCAAACTAAATTTTACTATTTTTTATTAATTATAAAATTAATATGAATAGAAAAGTGGGCAAATTTTTATTCCATGCAATTCACCTGTTACTGAAACGTCAAAATTCTAAATTTCAGCTTATTGTGTGCATAATTAGTAGCACAGTGAGACTGTTTGAAAAATTCTATGATTATTATCGTTCTTGGGGATTGTGAAAACTAAAATTGAAATTGTAGTAAGAACAAAAAAAATGCAATCATAATGGATTCTGACTTTGTCACCAACTTAATGGACTCCACACCACGTTGCAGTCAATGACCGTGCCACAGCGCTGGTCATTGACTGTGACCGCCACTACACATCGTATTAATATTTATGTGATTGTACAATATTATTGAGTGATTAATTATAAAACTTTTGTATGAAGAGTATTTTATCCTGCTTGCTATACATAATTTAACTTCATAATTCAGATATTTTTGAAACATTATTAACAACCTTCTTATACTAGTGTAGGTTAGGATTGTAACAATCCACTTGTTGGATACAACGACACTACCTATGTGTCACTCTAACAAACCTTTCTCAAACAGTCGTTGAAAGTGACACATACTCATGCAATCAAACTATCCGATCAGAGTCTGCCATACTGCAATGATTATCCCTCAATGGCCTTTATGAATTTTCTCTGTCAATTTTACACCGTTTTTCATTATATTTTCAACAAAACTGCCTGAAATTGTGTGTGCCATTCAAATTTGCGATAAAAGATGGGCGTTTGTATTAAAATTATCAGAGCAAGCACCCAATTTAATGTGAAGACGGCCCCTTAGACAAATTTAAAATATTGATATTTGTAGAAAACATTTATCCATATCGATTGCTACCTCCCGTTTTGTTCTGCGATGTAAATTGTGATTGGGTGAGTCGGGTTTTTTTCACTGTTGTACATATTATGCTACAGTTTACATGTAATGTTGAATTTACTGTATTAAAGGATTTCTAAATGAAAGTACCATTGACTTTTTTGTAAACCAATCACCATGGCATAGCTATTTTTTAGTACAACAGATGTGTTTAATATCACTAAATCCATTAGCTTGTGAAGGCCTAGCAGAAAAAATAAAGTCAATAGTAAGTTCACATTTTTGCAATGAAATAAATTAATTTAACAGTAGGCTATTCAAAGGGGGAAGTTAAGCAATACGGTGAATCTTGGGGCGCCAAATCATCATCTTGCATCTGCAATAAATTTCTCTCAGACTGGCCCTGTTCACAACCAGCTTTATGAAGGGGGATCATTTCAAATCAACAGACTTGATATGGGTCAGATGATACATTTACGAGTTCCAGAAATGAAGATTATTACTGGGAAAGGTTGAGATCCAACACAAGCACAAGAGCTATTGCACATAGCATAGGTGTGAGACAAGCCACCATATGAAGAGTATTACACAAAGACACATTACACCTATTTCAGAGAACTCAGCACTGAGAGTGGAAGATTATCATTAGCACATAGAATTCTGCCATTAGTTTTTGCAGCAGAGTGCATTGCAGACGGACTTAGCATATGTGCTCTTCACAGATGAGGCCAGTTTTACATGGGAGAGTTACTAATTTTCACAAATGTCATGTATGTGTGTGAGCAAACACTAACTCCATTCATGTGCTCAATTACCTGGATGTCACATTTGGACCTCAATGGATTTGGTTAGGTGGATCACACTTGCTTGACCATCACAATCGCCCAATTTTTCCAGTCTTGATATCTGATGGTTACATCTGAAGGCACTTATGTATGAGACTCCAATTGACTGTTGAGGACCTCTTCGCTAGACTTTGGTTGCTGCTGCAAGTTTTTAGGAGATATCTGGAGCCTTTGGAAAAGTCCTCCTAGGTACAGCTTCAATCTACGTATATAGTGATGGCAACAGTCTTGATGCTTTTTTTTTTTTTTTTTGTGCATTTCTAAAATTGCCAAGGAAATAATTATTTCAAAGAAGTAATGAAATCAAACAACAGTTTAATGGATTTTGAAAGATCTTTCCAGATTATTCAAAATCAATATTATTACTTTCCACTTGCCAAGGTTGCCATAAAAACCGCAATAACCGTAATACAAATGGGTTGTCTTAACCTGCCATAACTTGCTACTAGAAGTGCACTATAAAAAAAACGCCATGGTTGTTGCCATCGCTATAAACGTAGACTGAAGATGTACCGTTCCCCAATCGATGCATTGACATTACCAAGCTTGCATTAACATTGATGGTCAGTTACTGAAACGTCGAAATTCTAAATTTCAGCTCCATTACATGTATAATTAGTAGCACAGTGAGACTGTTTGCAAAATTCTATGATTATTATCTTTCTTGGGGATTGTGAAAACAAATTGTAATTGTAGTAATAACAGAAAAAAATGCAATCATAATGGATTCTGACTTTGTCATCAACTTAATGGACTCCACACCACGTTGCAGTCAATGACCACACCACAGCACTGAGCACCTGCACAGTTTGGGGTGGGTGAGAGAGAGAGAGAGAGAGAGATTCCTTTCTAAAACACGTCTACAAAAATCATCCCAAGCATGTTTAATAGGATTTAAGTCCGGTGAATACGTAAGCCATTCCATGCGCTCAATATCTTCGCTCTCTAGTGTCTCAGAGACATCAACTGTCCTGTGTGGGCATGCATTGTCCACCATGAACAGAAAGTTTGGATCCACTGCACCTCGAAATAAACTAACATGATCCAGGAGAATCTCTGTGCAATACCGCTGTGATGTAAAGGCACTAGCGTCAAAGATGTGTAGCTGTGTTCTGCCATTATGCATAATGCCTTCTCACACCATGCCCCCCGGCCATAACGATCAACCTCATGAGCATTTCGTGGTGTGTAACCCTCTTACTCCACAGTAGTTGGTGTCCTGAATCCCTCTTCACGATGAATCGGGATTCGTTGGAGAACATGACTCTGGACCACTGTTGATGATTCCAAGGAATATGTTCTTTACACCAGCGTAACTTTTCCCGGTGATGGCGTGGTTGTAACGGAACACAATTAACAGGCTTCTGTGCATATAAGCGAGGTTGATTTAATCGCCAAGAAATTGTTTTGACAGATACACGAGTGCCGATAGCGGTTGCAAGCTCTGAACTAATCATCCTGGAGTGAGATGTTTGATCCTTATTTCTGTTAGGGATATATGTACATCATCTCTGGGTGTGGTGCTCCTATCACGACCACCAACATGCTTTCTCAAAGCATTTCCACCTTCCTTGACTCTTTATTACCGCGAAATAACGCTTTTTGACACTCATTGCTGCGGCAACTTGGGTGAAACTTTGCCCAGCTTCGAGCCACCACAACTGCTGGCCCACTGCCAAATTCACTCAAATGATGCCTTACAGTCATTCTCCACTTGACACTTGTATCACAAGACGGAAGTTATCTGAACGGCTTTCAAAATCTTAAAACGTAATTTTCTGTAGATACTTTACTGTTTGAAATTTAAATTAATAAACAGCTAGTTTGTGCTGTCTTTTACACAGATAAGAGACCTTGCTCTATAGCACCCTCTGCACTTACTTACATTTTCTATGATTGAACGGCTTTTCGAATCGCAGTTTTGCATAAATCGGCAGTTCCTTAGCAATTGTCAAGCAGTGTAGTTTGATGGAATTGAAACATTATAGGCATGTCTACACTTGAAATTTTTTATTTGTTATGATAGTTTCCCAGTGAAAAGTTGAAAAGTTATCTTTGAAAAAGAGGCATTCAGCCAAACAACTTCTGGAAACTATGCTTTTGGGTTTATATTTGAGTATGCATCGTAACTCTGTTTTTCGTAATTAATTTAAATATTATCTGTTCTACACCTGTTCTGAAGGAAATTATTTTCATTTAAAACATTTTTATTGTTAATTGTATTGTTTTATTCTATTTTGAACATGATTAGGTTTTATTGATAAGTTTGTTTTTCTGCATGACAGGCATTAGTAATTGAAGGAGTGAGTGGAAGAAAAGGTTATGGGACATTTGTTTACATTTTGAGATTATTGCAGTTTTGAAGTTGCCTTGGGGTGAGGTATGACTTGTACTAAAAATATGTGTAAGAACCCCTATGCTGATACTTACAGCACTATCACAATCTATAACTCCTTCCAACTCATCTAGTAAAAGTACTAATGACTTCAGGGCCAAGTATCTTGAAACTACAAATGTCACACAGCCCCTTCTTCCACTCACCCCTTCAATTATAAAATGCACTTTTTTTAAAGTTGAAATCAAACTAGCAATACCAGGCAGCATTTAATTGAGCAGTTTCATTTTCTAATAACAGAAAATTAGCATCAGTCAAACTGTCATAGAAAGAAAGAAATACAGAAGCCATATTGCATAATATCTAAATATATATTTTATTTTTTAACAGAAAATGAAAACCAGGTGCGAGGATTAATGGCAATGAACATCGCTGAAGGAGTGAAACTTCAGATGTGTTACTTATTGCACCATCTTTTCGATTTGCAGTTGCGACATCGCATTGAGTCAATGATTGCTTATTGCGATGACTACGTATCCGAACTTCAAGGTGTAAGTACACCCATTAGACATGCTACTTTGTCTGCTTATTTATTCTTACTCTATAACATAATTTCTTATCTATAGGATCAACTACGAAGATACATTGAAATTAAACAGTCTGATATGCCTTCTGCTGTAGCTGCAAGGAAAACAAGGGAATTCCGATGCTCTCCAAAAGAACAAGTAAGTTACTTCATGCTTCTGTTGGTTTTAATTTTTTTATTGGTGGAATTAAGTACATGTATTTAGGCCTTTATATTAATATTCTTATATTAGAACTGTAATACAAAAGTTTTAGATAAAATTGCAAACAGTAACAGTAAGTAATTATGTAAATTTTATTCTTGATTGAGAAAAACCATTTATGATTTCATCAGTACATCAGCTGTATAAAATTTGGAGTCCAATTAGGAATATTTCAAATATTCTTTTTTTCTGCTCTTAAAGCATGGCTGCAAAATGTGTTTGTCAAATTTTCAAGTTCATGACACAAAATTCTTTCTAAAATGATCACTTTTCACTCTTTGTGTGTACATTGTCTAATGCACTACTTATATGCTACTTTACTATATATACACTGAAGAGCCAAAACATTATGACCACCTACTCAATAACGCATTGTGCCTCCTTTCGCCTGCAAAACAGCTGCAACTCTCCTGGGCATTGATGCCACAAGTACTTGGTACATGACTGGAGACAGGTTGTACCAAATGTCTAAGCAGCGGCCATGCAAAGTCGAGATATTCATACATGGTGGTGTTTGAGCTCTGACCTGCCGCTCCATGACACCCCAAATGTGCTCTATCGGTTAAGATAGGCGATTAGGTGCCCAGGACATTAAGTGGAATTCATCAGTATTCTCCTTGAACCACTCCAACACAATCTGGGCCTTGTGACATGGGGCGATGTCCTGCTGGAAGATTCCTTTTCCAGTAGGGAAGACAGACACCATATAAGGGGGCAACTGATCCGCAATGATGTTCATATTGTTCGCAGTGTTCATGGTCTGTTATAACACAACTACAGGTCCCAGAGTCGCCCATGAGAACGTCCCCCAAAGCATAATACCGCCACCACAAGAAGGAGCAACTGTTCGCCTGGCAGACGGCGTACCCTGACACGACCATCGACATGATGAATGAGAAATCGGGATTCATCTGACCAGGCAACTCTCTTCCACATATCTATGGTCGTCTCAATGTTTCCAGGCCCACTGTAAGTGTAATTGATGATGATGCTTGGTCAACAGAGGTACACAAGTGGGACATCTGCTGCACAGTCCCAGATCCAACAGTGGCTGCTGAACTGTGTGTTTGAAACACTTGCGCTTCGATCTGCATTGTATTGGGCTGTCAGCTGAGCCACTGTCTCATGCCGATTTTGCTTTACCAAGCGGGACAGTCTCCGACATCCTTATTCTTTGATGATACATGCACGACCAACACCTTGGCGTCTACTGCTAGTGTCACCATCATTTATCCACTTTGCATGAATTAACGGCAGATCGTGAACAACCTACCAGTCATGCAGTTTCGGTGATACTCGTTGCAAGTCTTTGGGCCATTACGATTTGCCCTCTATCAAATTCGCTTAGATCAGCAGCCTTTCCCATCACTCGCAAAAGTAAATGCGAGAATGATTGCTTACCTTCTCCAGCAGCAGGTAAATACCATTCTCACTGAATCGTGTGCCCTCCGCGTCATCCAGACGTGTTCATTAAAAGTTGTGGGATGGTCATAATGTATTGGCTTGTCAGTGCATATATATATACATGGCAGTGTTTTTCTCATAATTTTTTTTATTTATGGGATTTTTGTATGATTTTATTTTAGATGAGATCAATCTTGTGCTTTAAAAACTTAGAGGAAGATCAAGCAGATCAATGTTCTTGTGGTGAAGATTTGAGAGAAACTCTTGCTAACTATCATGATGAACTAGTAGGACGAGTCAAAACTGTTTGCTCATCAGAAGAAATAGAAGAGACCGAAGAAACGGCAGAGGAACCATCAAAACCTCTTACACAAAGATTGCTGAATCTTGTAAAAATGGTTAAGGCAGCAGATCAAGAGCAGGAAAAAACTGAAAAAGAAGGTCCCAGACCTGAAGGTAATACAGATGCATATTCCCTTGTACTTAAAAATACTATTTCAGTTTCATCATCCTATGTACATTACCAATCAACTTGTATAATCTGCTTGAGAGTAAATTAATGCTGTTTTTTATACAACAGAGATGCTACAGAGGAAAATGGTAGGTACAGCTGTAAAATGGGCTGAAGAGGCAGAAATAGAAAATAGAGAACTGGTACGACAGATGTTCCACTTGCTTCTTAGGGCCTTCAATGGTATTGGTGAGGTATGAACGAAGGACTCATTTTGAGTTTTTTTCATAAATTATTACCTTTACATTTCATTTTAGCATGAAACAAATTTCCATTCTTAAGCTATTGTAAAATGTTTACCAGAATAAGAGAAATTATTTTTCATTTATTCTCTATGCTACCAAATCCTTAACTACAAATGCTATCTTGGAATTACATTATTAGAATTCTATGAAACTTTAATAAATTATATATTAGTTTTTTTAAATGACAGACATGCTAACTATTACAGCTTTTCCGTAATTGTTACGGATTTTGACCTTAAATTCTGGAGATGACTGAAGTTATTATAGAAAATCTGATTTAATGGAAAATACTGTGATAAAAAATCATCTTATTGCCAATCTACTGACCCTTTTTTCATGAGTTTGCCAAGTTAGCTCCTTATAACCTTCCCACGAAAATTCTGATCCATATTTTATATGCATCACAATATGTCATGCTTTTTGAACCATTGTTATAATTTTACAATGCCTTATGGCAAAAATTTAAATTTCCAAGGCATTACTTTAACAAGGTTTGTACCTAAATAGTCTTTTAAAGGCTGTTACAGACTGATCGCAGATTTTCTAAAATGAGTAAAATATTTGTCATCCAATTTCCAGTCAAAATATCTGTTAAAGCTCATTTAACTATTAATTACCTAGATGGTTTTGAATTTGTAATCATTTCGCCAAAATTATATGTAATCATAATGAAAACATTTAACAGTCAGCCATAGGTTTACAACTACATAGTTTGATGATATCATAGGATATGCTACCATTATGTTGCCTTTGTTTGAATCATCTAGAAAATGGACTTTCTCAACAATTAATGAAGATTTTAAAATTAAAACATGCACTGGAGAAATTGTCTCTTTTTCATGCTATACTATGCTAGGTAATGGGAAAGGACTTGATATGAAATTACTACATTTATTAAAGATAAATGCAATCAATCTAATCTTATGAAATCAGCAAATCAATCTAATGTAATAGTCAAGAAGTGTTACTGTTATTTTATACATATTGCCACAAAAATGCAGCATTAAATATAAAGTATGTTAACGTCAAAGACATGATTTTTCAAATATATTATTTGGATGAAAGTTGTAAAAGGAAAACTGGCTTGAAAATAAGCCCAAGTGTTGTGTTTTGTGAAATATATCATTTTAAACACCAAAAAAGTATCTGCATGCTGATTTCTCTTCTACATAGCAAACAGTATTTGTGAACAAAGGAATTCCCTTGAGAACTTTTTAAAAAGCTTAAATCGTGCAAAGAAAATAGATTTTCCATTTGGTGTCTTATTTTGTGTGTAAAGTAAAATTTATCTATTATAATATGTATTAGAAACAATTTTAGAGTCTAATTAAGGGCTTTTTTAATAAAAATTTTCTATGTATTTACAGAATCGTTTATAATATAAAGATAAGGCACATACAAAAACTAGTTGTAGATTTCTTGAATAATACAATCCTATTTTCATTAATTTGTCTGTTACAATCTTTGTCAATGGCACAATTAACTGGTATTTATGTTTAAATATCAGTTTTAAAAATATTAACTTATTATTCTACACAATCATTACTGAAATTCTGTGTTTTATTACTGAAATTCTGTGTATTATTGAATATGAATCATCTCATTACTGATATGGACAGCCAAAGATTGGCATCTCTGAAATTATACTATTGGAGTTTATTATTCGTAAGTAATGAAATTATTTTTGAAAACTACTTTTGGTAGAAGCTTTTATACATGAAGTTTAAAACATAACATGCTTCAAAATTTCATGTACTTATAAACTCAAGTGAATTTTGTTTGAATATTGGATTTTGGTACATTTCAAATAGGATTAAAAGAAGAATTAAGGGAAAAGAGATTTCCTCCAAACTAAAATTTAAAATCTAACTGATATTAAAATTTCAATTGTTTTAAGTTTATTAAAATACAAAACTTCTTTTGACTTTTCAGATGATGAATGCGATGGAGAATACCTATATCATCAGTACTACTAGCAAAGATGATGTTGTTGTACTTCTGGGATATTTGCAGCGAGTTAGAGCTCTGTTACCTGTACAGATGGGTCCTGAAGAGGAAGAAATCATGCGAAATAGTTTATGGTATTATATATTTATTTCATGTTTCAATATCAATTTCAGTATTAATTTGTTAACCTTAAAATTCTAGCATTATGAGGAACCACAGATTGATAATTCTATGAAAAACTGCATGTAAAATTTCAACATCTTACCAATCTAAGGTTGAAATAAAGATGTTTTATGTGCTACACTTGTTTCAGTGTTCAAACTACTCTTTACTAAGAATTATTTCATAGACAAACAGAACATAGTATGCACTAATAGAAGCCTGACCTATTACATCCTCATATATGCATCAATGTTTTATATTAGAGACAGCCTGCTCTCAAATTATGAAATAGGAAAATAACAGTGATATATGTATAGCTGAAACTTCATATAGTGGGCACTCACTGGATCAATCCTTTTCATTGATATATATATGTATATAAAAATGATTTAACTTTTTTCATGGGACCGGAAGGAAATAATGTTATATGCAGGAAAGCGCATTAAATGTTGGTCGGAGAAAATAAAACAAAGCATGAAATATAGACTAATTTAAGTAACATACCTTTTATTTCTTCCTTTACTCATACATTCTCATTTACTCATTACAATAGTTCATTGTTAAAAGAAATCTGTTATTTTGGTTTGTGTTTTGCTTTTACTAGACAAATCATTAACATCGTTCTCCACAGATATGAGTTTTGTAAGTTTTTTAGTTATATCTTCTTAAAGTTGTTTTTTTCTTTTAATATTTTCAGTATCAGTAAGGACATGAAAACAACTGTCATGGTCAATGCCGTGCTGGCCTGCTAGTATCTGACTATTTAAGGAAACCGCTTTCTCCCTGCTGAAAAAAAAACATTAAAAGCGTGAAATATTTAGAAGTGATAACGTTAAAAACAGGATTTTTTAACATTGAAAGTAAAGGAAATTATTTGGGACCAATGAATGCATTAAATGCGGGTTACGTTAAATCGGGGTTTCACTGTATATACACAACCCTACAATAATGGACCGGACGACAGTGAATTTGCATAAAATCCGACTACTTATTTGGGGGTGTTTTTTGTGGTATGGCCTTTTGCACGTTGTTCCTGGTAAGTTGAACACTGATGCCCACATTTACATTTTGGACAATTAGGTTCTTCTTATGCTTTGGCAAATTTTTGGAATGGACAAATGTTACTTCCAGGATGACAACACTCCACGTCATGTTGCAGACTCTGTCCAAGCAGTGGTATCAAGATATTGATGTAAAACGTCTTCCCTGGCTCAGAGTCCCGACCTAAACCCAAGAGAACTTTTGTGGGACAAGTTAGAGCGACGCTTACGAAATCTACAGCTGAGGTAGTGACATTCTTGCAACAGGAATGGACACAAATACCCATAGCTGAGAATCAAAACTTTCTTGAAAGTATGCCCAGAAGGATTGCTAGTGTAATTGCATCACATGGGGGACCATCCCCTTATTAAAGCATGTATTCTTTCCCTTATATCATCACATCTTGCTGTCGGATTCATTATTGTAGGGTAGTGTATATTAACTTGAGAAATTGCCACAAAATTTTGCAAAATGCATTCTTTGAAAATATTAGGGGGCTCCACCCCCTACTCGCCAACCCCAACAAAACAATTTCTCAAAATAATTTGTGCACCACTGGTTTGATAGAAATGTTTCAGAATCTATCAATAATTTATGTATCTGTATATGTCATTATTTTACTTTGATTATAGGGCTATGGTTAGCAATCGAGTGTTTTTCCAGCATCCTGATCTCATTCGAATTTTAAGAGTGCATGAAAATGTTATGAAAGTCATGATCAATACATTGGCCAAAAGAGCGCAAAGTGATGCTGGTCCGGTAAATACTTTTGATAAATAATATAACTTCATTTCCTATAAAGTTTCATAATGTTTTTACTGTTTACAACTATTAAAGTCTGTTAGATACTTAAAAAATAAATATGTATATGGTAAAATGAAATTAAAATATTCTATAATGGAATAATTTTCAATTTTACTGTACTTAAATGTTTAAGAGGATGATACAATGATGCATAGAAGTCAGTCTAAAATATTATTTAAACTATTATGAAACCAGTGCTGTATTAGAATAGTGGCTAAATAAATGCAGAATCCATTTTGACTGTATTATAACTTATGTCACTTTACAAGCATCAATTTAAATTTCATGGACTAAATTTTCCACCATCATTTATAAGTATTTAGTGTTGTGAAATTATAAAATATTTTTTAACTTTTAAATGTTCAAATTTTTATAACTTTTATTGAAAATAATACAAGTACCATGTATTTAAATTTGAAAAGCTTTTCAAACTGTAAATATTAATCTTAAATGTTAATTTAATAATATATCATTAAAATATTTTCTTTTAGCTACTATATATTTTTACTTTTTAATTTTTTTAGAACACTTCTCATGAGATGGTGGTAGCCTGTTGTCGATTCTTGTGTTTCTTCTGTCGTACAGGAAGACAAAATCAGAAAGCTATGTTTGAACATCTTGGATTTCTTTTAGAAAACAGCAATATTCTTCTTTGTAAGCTATGTGTCCTCTATAGTCATCCAGGAGTTGCATAATCTATCCTTTACTTAGGTACAGCCTGTCAAAAGAATATCAAAACGACTCTTGTTATTTTGCTTTCCTGGAGTTCCATTCTAAAACAAAAAGTTACATTAAATTTAATTCCAGGGAAGTGATGTTCAAGATAAAAGGTGTTTTGATATTTTTGCTGGCTGTACATCATACAGTACCTGCAAGCACATGAAATTTCTTGCATCTTGAGGTACAAAAATTACTCAGTAATGCTTAAAACTTGAACTTTCTTACAATTATAATTATTTTTTTACAAAAACAAACTTAAATATTATTTCTTTATCATGACTTATTAAATTTATTATAGTATTAATAAGCTTGACTTTTATTTACTATTTAACAAAGAATGTGATTCCATTATTTTCTGTACAAATTTATTTTTCCATAAAAAACTATCCAGCAAGCACAATTTTAAATCGATTTAGGAGTAGAGTAGTCATGTTGGTGAATTTATCATAAAATATTGGAAATTTTTTAATTATATTGGGTCATCCGGAAATCTCTGCATGTTTTTTAAAATAAATTTCAACGAATCAGTACAAAAACATTAAAAAAAAATTTTATTGAATCACATAAGCGCAATTTGTTCTATAAATTTTTGCCATCTTTCCTGCAGCTGGAAATTATTATTATTTTTTTAAATCATTAGACTTATTTGTAAAGAAATTGTCGAGGTGCTATTTAACAGTCTCCAAAGTATTGGAACTCCAGTCCGTTCAGAGAATTTTGAAGTGACCTGATGAGGTGAAAATCTGTGGGGTAAGGTCTGGTGAATATGGAAGTGACACAAAACATTTCGGCCATACGCAATCAGTCTTTGTCTAATATATTCAGTGAAATGTGATGCCGTTCATTGTCATACTGGAAGAAAACACTGCGACGATTGGTCAGTTCTGGGCCGCTTTGCTTCGATTTTTTCTTTTAATATTGCAATTTGAGAATTGTTTTTTCCTAATTTATTGTCTGATTTTGTGGCAACAATTCATAGTAACCAATTCCTTTCTAGTCCCACCATACAGAAAGCCGTTTACAGAGGATGGTCCTCCAGAGCGGGTATCATCTTCGAGGCTGAAATTTCCACGTTTAAATTTATCATATCACCTTCAAACTGTGGCCTCAGAAACAGCACTATGTCCATATACAGCACACATTTTACGAGCAGTCTGACTAGCATTCTTTCCTTTCTTAAAATAAAAGAGCATAATAGGAAGTGAACTTTCTTTTTCTCCATTCTTAGCACTGCAGTGAAACAAAAGTTATGCCACTACACATGCATAATTATGCAGTGTAAGCAGAAAAGACCGAATTTAAACATCTGCTTCAATCGAGGTCACTCCTTATCAGCGGTAGCAAAATAATAATGACAAAGCTAGCTTCGATTTGAAAGTGCGCAGAGCTTTCCGTATGACCCATTATACATATTTGTTTTGGGTTATTGCAAATTACTTTTGCCCCTTCATATTTCTTACAACAGCATTCAGTTTGTTTTCAGTGTAAGTTATTTAACTTAAGTATCATTTGGGAATTACATTCATGCTTTCGTTATAGCTCGTCCCTCTTTAAGAGGTTCAACACCTTTGGATGTAGCTTATTCATCATTAATGGAGAACAGTGAGCTAGCTCTTGCACTTCGGGAACACTATTTGGAAAAAATCGCCATATATCTTTCTCGCTGTGGGCTTCAATCTAATCAAGAACTTTTGGATCGTGGATACACTGATGTTGGTTGGGATCCTGTAGAAGGAGAGCGTTACCTGGATTTCTTAAGGTTTTGTGTTTGGGTCAATGGTAAGCATAATTCAAATACATTAATAACCAGTTGTGTTACTCCAGTGCAACTTTAATTAACTACCTACCTACCATTACAAAATACAAATTTATAAAACATTCATGATTAATAATATTTATGAGTATTCACAAGATTTGTTTGTATTTTTTTTACTTTTAATTTGATTTCACATTTATGTATGTGTATATCAAAGCTCTTCCAACATCCATCAATTAAATTCCTGGACGGACAATCGTGTGCTCATAGCATATATGGGATGTTAGCAAAATCTGGATAGTTGGTTATTTTAACAATTTTTATGTTGGTGTAAGAGATTATATATACACTACCCTACAATAATGGACTGGACAGCAAGATGTGATGGTATAAGGGGAAGAATACATGCTTTATTAGGGGGGTGGGCCCACACATGCTTCAATTACAATAGCAACCCTTCTGGGCATACTTTCAACAAGGTTTTGATACACAGCTGTGGCTATTTGTGTCCCTTCCCGGTGCAAGATTGTCGCCAGTTCAGCTGTAGATTTCGGACATGGTTCCCTGGTCCATAAGCGTTGCTCTAACTCATTCCACAATGATCTACGGAGTGTAGGTCGAGACTGAGCAGGTCAGAGAAGAAGTTTTACATCCATATCTTAACACCACAGCTTGACAGAGGCTGCAGCATGACATAGAGCGTTGTCGTCCTAGAAGTAACATTCATCCATTCTATAAAATTGCCAGAGTGTAGGAAAAACCTGATTTTCCAAAAATGTTCATGTAGGCTTCAGCGTTCAACTTACCAGGAACAACGTGCAAAAGTCCCAGGCCATATCACGAAAAACACCGCCAAACAAGTACACCACCATGACCGAACTTGACAGTTGGAACGATGCACCCGGGTAACAAACGTTTGTCTGGTATTCGCCAAAACCAAGCTCTCCCATCTGACTGGAACAGCGTGTAATGTGACTCGTCGCTTCATAAAACAGTTTTCTAGTGGTCCACATTCCAGTTGCGAAGTTGCAAACACCAAGCGAGTCTGCCAACTTTGTTGGATAAGGGAAATGTATGGTTTGTGTGGGTCAACACATCCGTGGCTATTGTGTGCGTACAGTTCTTTCTGCAAAGTATTGGGATGCACCTTAACCCCTGCTGCCTGTTGAAACTCACTGTTGATGATTTGGAGTGGTTTCTTGTGGTTCTTACGAGGTGCAGGCATTCAATTTACCAAAAACAACATGCAAAGGTCCCATGCATGCCCCGAAAAAAACAAAACATGTTGTCGGATTTCATGCGAATCCGCTGGCGTCTGGTCCATTATTGTAGGGTAGTGTATATATATCATTCAAATATGTAAAACAATTGAAAAGCAAAATAAATTGGATAGAAAGTAAAGTGGAAACAGAAGTTAAAACTAACCATGCAAATGCGCTTATAGCTGCTGACATAGCATGATAAGCATTATAATTTCTAAAACAAGAGGAAATTCAAAATAAAAACCTAAAGGAAATTATTGAAAATGAAAGTGGTTCTTACAAACCTCACGCTTCAGTACAAGGCGATCCCGTTTGGTCAGTTTACGGGGATGACCATGTTGTAACTAGTTACTCTTAGTGTTAACATGTTTTGTTATAGCTGTAACTTCTTTGTATTAGTTCTATCTTTTAAGTGGCTTGTGCTGTTTTCACTTGCTTTAATTATGTTCTCTGTTTTTTTACGGTTTTTCTTTTTCAATAAAGTAACGTTAAATTATCTTTACTAAACAACATCGTTTACAGAATTATTCAAACAGGGTATGGGCCATCAACTCGCTGGAACCTGTGCTAGTAAGTTGATCGATGAGTTTTTAGTAGAATAATAGATTCACTACACTTGGAAGCAATTGCTACCGCTATTAGACTTAGCTAAGACCGCTAATGATAGACTGCTATTGCTTAGCCAAACTTGTGTCTAGTTCGACAGTATTTGTGATTATAATTAAGAACTCCTTTCACCTCAAGCAAACGATTCCAGAAAGAATGGATTTAACAAGACACGCTAAATTATTAACTCTAGAATCTGACTGGCCAATTTGGAAAAGGAAAATTAGAGACTTGCTAGATTACCATGAAGGAGCTCTAGAAGTGATTGATGGCAAGCTAGTCAAGCCCAAACCTTTGCTCAACTCTGAAAATGCAGATGCAATCAAGGATCACAAGCAACAATGTGAGATTTCTACCGCAAGGCAAATAGTTATGCCAAGTCTATGATCGCAAGTAAGGTTACTGATACAGTGTATCAGAAAATCATGGACAAAGAGACTGCATACGATGCTTGGAAAGCTCTAAAACAGCAGTTTGAAGCCACTTCAAACTGCTATTCAAAATTTGTACAGAATTTTTTGCTTTTAACTGGTCACTTGGCAATGATGTTTCCACGCACATTGCTAAACTCAGAAGTCTGTGGAACAAGCTGAACAACAGTCTCAAAGATAGAGGTGAAAACAAGCTACCAAATCTAATGCTCGCTTGCAAATTTTTAAATATTTTGCCAAGCAGCTTTGAGACTTTTAAGTCCAGTTGGATGTTGTTAGCCAAAAATGAAGACCGGACTTTTGATGAACTTACAAATCAACTGTGCATGTTTGATAGGAATTTTGCAAAATCTGAAACAAGTGAAAGAACCATTCAGGAAGCTTTGCCAGCTACTAACCAAAACAGGCATAAGCAAGATGGCAAGGGCAGATTCCTGAAACAATCAAGGAAAGGAGACATCTGCAACTATTGCAACAAAAGGGGGCACTGGGTGAAGGACTGCCGAAAGTGGATTTCCGATGGAAGACTGAGCAGGAAAAAACCAGTGAATGGAAACGTGGAGACTGCCAATGTGTCCCTGATGTCCATCTGTGGTCAAGTCTGTGGTTGTGCTGCTGAAATGGATTTATCGTCCTTCTGGGTTGATAATAGAGCAACTCGTCATATCACAAACTGTCCAGATTATTTTGTAGAGTTTACGAGTTTCCATAGTCCTTGTGGCATTAAGGCTGCTGGAAAAGAAACCTTGGCTGCACTCGGAAAAGGCACTATTCGTGTAAAGACCATTGTTTATGAGAAATGCTAAGAAATTCAACTACAAGATGTCTGGTATGTGCCCAAGATAAGCAGAAACTTGTTTTCTGTACTGGCTGCTCAAGATAGGAATGTCAATAGTTAATTCAGGTCATCCTCTACTGAGTGTTGGCTAATAGTCAATGGAGTAGCTTTACTATATGGAACACGAAGTGTAAATAGAACTCTATTCAAGGCTGCTATTGAACCGATTGTGCCTGAGTAAGAGCAGAAGTAAATGCAGTTGTGGAAGACAGCTCCTTGTTGCTGCTGTATCATGAAAGATGGGGACATCAAGATAAACGCCACATCAAAGATATGCTGCAAAAAGAATTGGGAATCAGTGTTTGCCTAGATAACGAACCCTGTGAATCATGTGTTTATGGCAAAGCACATTGATTACCATTCGGAACCAGAAAGAAAGCTTCCAATCCTGGTGAATTGGTTTCAGCTGATGTGTGTGGACCCTTTGATTACTCATTTCAGAAGAAGCGATTCTTGGTTGTATTCAAAGATAGTTATACCAAATTTCGCTATAGTTTTGTAATTAAGGAAAAATCAGAAGTAATGAATGTGCTTAAGCAAATGCTCGCTCATGCTAAAAACTTAGGGCATTCTGTTAAAGAATTTCTCAGTGACAATGGAGGTGAATTTGACAACAAAGAAGTTTGTGCCGTTTTATGCCAAGAAGGAATCACGCAAAGACTAACTGCACCTTACACGCCAGAGCAAAATGGCGCCAGTGAGCGTGAGAAATGTAGAAATAGTTGTAATGTCACCATTGTAGAAATGGCAAGAACATTCAAATATTCAAATCCTGATGCCAATTATCCTGCTGCAAAGTGGGCTGAACTCGTTAC
Source organism: Metellina segmentata (assembly GCA_947359465.1). Classification (NCBI taxonomy): domain Eukaryota; kingdom Metazoa; phylum Arthropoda; class Arachnida; order Araneae; family Tetragnathidae; genus Metellina; species Metellina segmentata. The sequence goes on from OX375884.1 coordinate 26,855,776, forward strand.
CTCTGCTGTATATATTTTGAACAGAACAGGCAAATCATCAGTGGAAGGTACTAACCCATATGAATTGTGGATGAAAAAGAAACCTTGCCTAAACATTTGCGGGGGATGAGCTCCACTTGCTATGTTCATGTTCCTGTTCAGAAGAGGTGGAAAATGGACAAGAAATCTGTCAAGGGCTATCTTGTTGGATATGACGGTGATGACCGTTACAGGATTTGGTTGAAAGAAGAAAATCGAGTGATTTTCTCAAGAGATGTAATTTTTCAAGAGAAATCTAACAAATATGACCACATTAAACTGATGAGGGAAAGCCCGAAGAGGAGAAATTGATTGGAAAAAAAAATCTCAAAGCGATTCTGAAGATGAATCAGAAGAAAATGAGCCAGGAAGGACAAGTGATGTCGAAGAACACAATGGTGAGGTGCTCAAAACTTCAGGTGATAGACAGTTGTGAAACCGTTCTCTATTACACCAGCCTGTGCATTTTGAGGACTACATTATGGAAGCCGAATCATTTGTTTATGAGACTGACAGTCCTGGTACATTTGAAGAGGCAGTTAATGGCAAAGAAAGTGTAAACTGGAAGAAAGCCTTGGACAGTGAATTGACTTCTCATAAAGAAAACCAAACATGGGAGCTGACTGATCTACCAGCAGGAAGCAAGGTTATACCATGCAGATGGGTTTACAAAATCAAGACAAATCCAGATGGCAGCATCAACAAATACAAGGCTAGGCTTGTCGTGAAAGGTTACAGTCAACGCCAAGGCATTGATTACAGTGAAACTTACAGTCCAGTAGCTAAGTTTGGGAACAATATGTGCAATATTGAGCATTGCTGCTGAGGAGAAAATGTATTTGTCGCAGTTTGACGTATCAATAGCCTTTCTGTATGGAGAACTTGATGAATGACTTTACATGCAACAGCCAGAAGGCTATAAGGATGGAACAGGACGCGTTTGCAGGCTCAAGCGCAGCTTGTATGGTCTGAAACAGGCTCTACGTTGCTGGAACAAGTGTTTTGACCAGTTTCTGCTGACACTTTGTTTTTAAGCAAGTGATGCTGACACGTGTCTGTATACTAAAGAAGAGAACAGCAATAAAGTACTCATAGTGTTGTATGTTGACAATGGACTGGTTGTTGCAACTAACCAAGAGGACTTGGATGCACTCCTTAAAGAATTAAAAGCTAGATTTAAGATGTGCATTGGAGAAATTTCCTGCTTTCTGGGACTTGAAATTGAACGTCACAAAGATGGCTCTATTGAAATTAATCAGAAATGATATGCCAGAAAAATCCTTCAGTGGTTTGGATTTGAAGGGTGGAAACCTGCACTAACTCCCATGCTGAAGGAATCAAGGTTCCAGAAACCTGAGGACACCAAAAGACCGGATTTCCCATATCGTCAGGCAGTTGGTACCTTAATGTATCTGATGTTTAATCTTTTCTGCTCAAAATTAGTGCACCTCATTTAAAGAAACCTTTTTTCCGAGACACTTAGTCGATATTCTTCCTAGTTTAAAAAGTCCACTATGTTACAATAAAACTTACTGGAGGTTTTATCTGATATATGTACAAATGAATATCTGTAACTTGTGTTACCCAACTAGCACAACCACATATCTAAGATGTATTAATGATAATCAATAAGTATCTCATATATGCAATAATAAGATGCTCTGATGTCAATGTCATACTACTTTTTCTCCTCATCATATTTATGCGATTTGCAGCCTTCATGAAACAAGGAGCTCAATTAGTAAACAATGGAGGATTGGAACATTTGAGATATGGTTTACATGTTTTTAGTATGTCATGCAGTGAGAAAAGAAACTGGCCTAGAGCAGAGCAGCATTGAAGAAAGATTCTTCTCCCATCCCAACAGACTAATGTGGACTGGGCCTTAGAAGCATGGAGAGGCTGCTTCCCACCCTGACTAGTAGAAATAGTTGCTCCTTCTGCCATTTAGTCATAAGATATTCTCATGGCAGGTTTCCCTGCTTCCCTCACTTTTCCTTCTATAGACTTCCCCTGTATGAAAACCTACTAATGACCAATGCACATGAGGAATATTGGAAGTAATGGTGAGTTAGAAGGGATTGCCCCATGACACTTCCGTCTTAAGAATTACGCCAAAAGATAGAAACATAAACATTGCATTTCAATGTCTTTAGTTGTTGTTTTGTGACAATGCCTTGCATGTGGCATAAAAGGTGTGATAAAGACATAATAATTGGCATATTTCCATTACCACGCATGTGAGACAGCTGCTACCTTTATTGCGATGGGAAAACTAACTCTTGTGTAGGTTGGATAGTGTATGTACAGTGCACATAGTTGAGATTATTTTGAAAATGAATAAACTTAGCTTATGTTCTTTGCTTTTTATTCAACCTATCAATAAATTAAATTGACAGACTATTTTTAGCCACAGATCATTGTTCATTTAAGAAATATTTTTCTGATTAACAGGAAATATTTCAATGTTCTTAGATATCTTTCTGTAAGTCTGTTTTAAATTCCAGGTGAGAGTGTTGAGGAGAATGCAAATCTTGTTATTCGTCTGCTTATCCGACGTCCAGAGTGTCTTGGACCTGCCCTGAGAGGAGAGGGACCTGGACTTCTTGCTGCCATTAAAGAAGCCATTAAAATGTCTGAAAAAATAATGACTGAACGATTGGCAAAAGCAGAGCCTTCTGTAGAAGATGACGACGATTATATTGATATGGGATGTGCCATTCTCAACTTTTATTGTGTTTTAGTGGACTTGTTAGGTCGCTGTGCTCCTGAAGCTGCTGCTATTGCTCAAGGAAAAAATGATTGCATAAGAGCAAGGTCTATTCTGCGTTCTTTAGTTCCTATGAAGGATTTGGAAGGAGTTTTGAGCTTAAGATATAATTTATTAACTCCAAATGGTTAGTACAAGAGCTGTTATTGAATTTATTCAATAAATTAATGCATGCATGCATAAATGGAATCTCTTTATAATACTTGCCTCAGAAATAACTGTTTTATACTTGTTAAATAATCACAAATCTTGCATGTTTATTTCTGGTAAGATTACTGCAAAATCCATTGACCCTTCCCTAAACTTTTATGATAAATTCAATATGAGAGTGTTTACGATAAATCCTTTTATATATTGTTCACTGATTAAAGTTTCATAATCCATACTACGTGTATCACAAATGCATCTTGTTACACATTTGTGAGTAAAAATGAAGGACATTGAACAAATGTAATATTTTGTCGTTGATTAATATAATTTTAATAATATAAAGTAAAAAGAGGGTTCAACTGATGATTTTCCATCCACTTCACTTTTCAATTCTGTTTCATAGAAAAACCCAGTGTCACTGTAAATTATAGTTTAGCACAAAGTAAGAGCAATTAGTCAAACTGAACAGAAGCAAAGATTCTTCTGTAAAAAATTGAATTTTGTTTTCATAAGTAGCTTCTTATGTATACAAAACAATCCTCCTCTGGCAACCTAAAGTATTTTGATCTCCTCTTTTGGCAACAGTAGAATTATAGGAGCAAAGTATCTCAATTCAAATTATAAGGGTTGACTGAATTGAGGGAAATGAGTACCTCAAAAAGTGAATGAGAAGGATTTAAATTCGTTTTCGAATGTATTCTACTGTATTTAGAAATATTTTTTAAGCTTTTACTATCAACTTTGTGTTTAATTATAGCTTTACATGATTTTAATTGAAAAACTCGTAACTTAATGTATAATTTGAGTCTACTTTTAATAAAAAAAAAGTCTTATTTGATCTTCATTATATTGCTCCCCTTTAAATATTGCCATTTTCTATGTTCCCCAAGAAGTGTGGTGTGTCTAGGGGTTTTCGTATTACTTTCAAACTGCAATTTTAGATTTTCCTTTCAACTGTTTAAAAAACTCACTAGAAGCAAATTCGGTTTTGTTATAATTAATTTTGGCATGTTTTTAAGGGAAGACAAAAAAATATTAATACTTGCCCTAGTGTTAATAAATTAATTTTCATTCCAGAGGGTGACAGCGACATGCCAGTTGGTCTGCAACCAAACCATAAGCAATCCATAGTGCTCTTCCTGGAACGAGTGTATGGTATTGAAAGTCAAGATACATTTTTCCGTCTCTTAGAAGATGCTTTTCTTCCAGATCTACGTGCTGCAACAATGTTGGAGAGGGTATATATCACTACTAATGAAACAACTTTTTTGAGTTTTTCCTTACAAACAATTTAGGAAAGATTTTGCAGCTTTTCTTAGCATTTTTCTTTTCTGAAAAACAGTTACTAAAACATCACATTCACAATATACATTTTTACTAAAAAAGATCAACAACGAGAAATATTCAATGGTATAAAAATCTTTAATACATTGATGTGCAAAGATGTGTAATTTCAAACGATTTTTCAAAATAAATATTTTACCCACAATGAAATTTTAAAAAAATTATTACCTGATGTTTAAAAAAAAAGCAAGTATTATATTAGTTCCTCACTAAGGGGTTAAAACATGAATTTTTCACATTAACTGTTATAGCAATAGTTTTATATGGTACTATACTCACCATTTGACTGGTTTGTTTTTAGTTTGATGGCTCTGAAAGTGAAATGGCTCTTGCTTTGAATAGATACATTGGCAATTCAGTACTTCCAATACTCATCAAATATTGCCACTACTTTGGAGATGCTGATAACTATGCTAGCCTTCTTGATGCAACCTTGCATACAATTTACAGACTTTCCAAAGTAAAGATTCTGACAAAAGGACAAAGAGAAGGAGTGTCTGATTTTCTTGTAGCATTGACACAGTAAGTTAATTCGATTTTTATGGTATGTATTATAATCCTTCATTATTATGTATTCAACATTGTTTTCTCAGTTTTCTCAACATGACTTCTAGCTAGTAATTATTTATTATTATCCAATATGTATGTAGCTATTTAGCCATTAAGTATCTTGTAGTACAAAAGCAATGGTAAACCCTTCTTAGTAGATTTGTAATCTTCAGAAGGTTAAGCCAATACTGACTATTAGGTTTGTACAGTTCAAAGGGAAAATATTTATCCGAATCCCCAGAAAACAACTAGAAGTTATGTTTATTAATGGAAGTTGCAAATTCAATTTTGTTATATTAAAAGATTCTTAATAATTACGAATTAATATAAAAAGTAATTTTGCACATCTTAAATATTGTATGTCCTGTAACTATACCTTTTATCAAGACTTTGCCATGACAATCATAGTTTGGGAAGAATAAAAAATTGTTTTTCTGTTGGTTTCAAAAGAGTTATGGTGAAACTCAACATAGTGTTAAAAAGTGCTACAACTTTGGTTTGTACTATTTAACAAGATTCCTCCAATGTCGTATTTGTAATTACTCTTCCAAAAACTTCTATTCTAGTGGGACATAAAAAATTTTCCACAGATTCATTTTATAGAAGTATTTAATTATACTTGATATTTTTCTTGAATATAATTATACAATATATCACACTCTGTGCTAATAAACTCTTGCTGTTATTATTTTTTTTATCTTACATTACATTTCATAACAAATAGTTACAAAGGTTTTGTTCAGACTTTATACAAACAATATTGTTAAATGCTTTAAAGCTTGAATTGTTTACTAAGGAAATTTCATTGTTTTTACTTATCATAGATTTTTCATGTTTTAATATATATTTTTCAATGTTTCATTTCAGTGAGATGCAACCAAGTATGCTGGTACGCCTACTTAGGAAATTGACTGTTGATGTGTCAGTGCTTACGGAATATACAACTGTTGCTCTCAGAGTAAGATCCTTACTTCAACTTAAAATCGTAAAATTAGATGATTAAATTAATCAAAATAAGTAGCAGATATAGAGAAAAACAGTTTCATGCAAGTCATTAAGCTATATTGATGTTGTTATCCTTTTTAGCTTTTGACTCTTCATTTTGAGCGTTGTGGTCGTTATTATGGTGCTCCGGGAGGACAAGGAGTCTATGGGGCATCTTCAGAAGAGGAGAAAAGACTCACAATGATTCTTTTTACGAACATATTCGACTCTTTAGCGAAAATGGTAAGTTAGTATATATTATTTTAGTTTCAATAGGCCTAAAATATAATACTCCACAAAATAAATAAATTATACGAAAAAATCCAATTACAGTCATGTAAGTTAATGGAATCCAAATTTTTATTTTGAACATATAGATTATTAGAGTGCGTTATATGAGAACTGAAATGATGGAAGTACTTAATTACATAATAAATGAAAAAAAAAAAAAAGTTTGTATAATGTCCCACTTGTGTGTGTGTTTTAGTTTTAAAAATGAGAATTTTTGGTCAAAACTTGGTGCAAATTACTATTCATATTTCTGTTCAGCAAATTTTTAACTGACTTCATTTCCGACTTTCCAATGCAAACAATCTTTATTTCCAAATGAAATGTAATATTACAGCATAAAAAGGAATCTACTTTTTGTGTCATTAATTTACAACAAATTTTATCGAATAATTAATTGAAATAAAATCAAGCATTCCAATAATTTACTGATATCAACTGTTTTGACTGTAAAACTGAAAATTAATAAATTCTAAATATTTTGAAGGCATTGAAATGTTTGAACTTCTATGAAATATTTCACACCTAACTTATCCACCTTGAATGTATTTCATTATTTCACTATTTTCATTATTCATTTATTGAATCCTCTAGAGCATTTTTTTACTGACTGTCACCAATCATTCTGTTTTCAGGAATATGATCCTGAGCTCTTCAATAAGTCATTACCTTGCCTGACAGCCATTGCTTGTGCCCTCCCACCCGACTACTCTCTCACTCAAAGTGGAGATGATGAATGGTACAAACAATCAGGACCAACAGATGGACCCTACATGCCAGAGCCTATTACTACATCCGCGTAAGTAACTTGAAAATAAATTGCATGTTGTTTTAGTTATTTTCTTATATATACATTTATTACCTGTCTTTGGTTTAGATATTTTCATAAGTTTCTGTGACTAAATTTTTCAGAGTTCAACTTACTCCTGATCTGACTACTGTCATAGTGAAGTTTGCAGAGCATTATCATGATGCTTGGGCTAGTCGCAAGGTGAAACTTAGAAATTTTTTATTAATTTTTACATGTTTTTGGATGTAGAATGCTGAAATTAATATTAAATATTATTGGTAACTATTTATTTGAAACTGACCTTAATTTCAGTTCAGAGTGAATGTTTTAAACTAAATTAAGTGTGAATCATTAACCTATTTTCTTGACTATGTTAAGGCTTTATTTGGGAATTTATTTAAACTGTAACAAATATGCGTGTTAAGATAAAAATAAATATTCTCCAAGACAGCCTTATTCAAACTTTACTCACTGTTTCCTTTTTCTAAATGTAAATCTCTGTCTCTATAAAAAATTGCATTTTCGTTCATTGCCTTATACAGTTGAATTTAATAATTGTATTAATTTTGTGATGATTGAATTAATATTTGTACTAAATATATATATATATATGATGATAAAATAAATTTTTTGAATTTATGGTATTTGAATTGTACTAATTAAATTTTTTTATTTCTCAAAATGTGGATTTCAATTTTTGTATTTACATTTTAAAGAACTAAAAAGATTTTTATAAACTTTTTTAAATTGATGAGAAGAAAAAATATTTTTTCAGTTCTTTAAATAAGCACACAAGTATAGAAACCCATTTGCATCTTCCTTAAAGTTTAATCACAATCTGTATTCAGTCTCACGTTATGCACCTCAGATTGTATTGATAATCATCTCAACTTGCAACCCTAATTTCATAACTAAATTCCGGTTTTACAAAATATTCTCTTGGCAGCAAAGAATTTGTGATTCTCTTGTTTTTATGTTGTGGAAAACCTATATTTTGTCATGGAACACATTTTATCAGAGGTGAATTAATTTTCTGACTCCATTGGAACCAGGCAGCCACAGTTAAAAATTCTTCATTCATAGAAACTACTCTTTTTGTTTAAAACTCATTAGGCTTTTTTAATTTATATAGTTTTCTGAAACTTCAGAATTTATACATTTGATCAAACATTTCCTTACCCTTATTATATAGATGGGTAATGGATGGGTTTATGGAGACTACTGGAATGATGAAAGGAAATTACATCCCCGATTGAAACCTTATTCATTGCTAGGCGATTGGGTAAGACCTCTTTTTTCCCAAGAGTAAGATTTTAATGTGTACTGTGTATGTTCTAACTTATATTTTGAATACTTTTTACCTATTTGTATGTAATCCAAATCTTTCTTTTTTTTTTTTTTTTTAATATTCTCTTTGAACCAGAATGCATTACTGTCTCCAAATTGTGCTTTCAAACAAAGCGAAAATTGAAATAAGTGAAGTGAACAATATTTTGCATCACTTTGTTAAATACATTATGGTATTATGAATATTTCTATGAATGTAGTTTAGAAAACAAGATAATTTATTGTACTATCTGCAAAAAGGGAAAATTGTTTCAGAGTGAATAAGTTATACCTTTTAATGTGCTTTATTTCAGGAAAGAGAGCGCTATGAAGAACCAATTAGAGAATCATTAAAAGCTCTACTAGCACTGGGTTGGAAATTGGATCTGAGTGAAGTTGCTCGAAGCTCTTTGCCAAGAACTGCAAAAACTGTGAGAAACTTTTCAAGCATGAATTTTTTTATTTGAAATCATAGTATTGACCAAATTATTAATACAATGCAGTTTTTTTCTGGAAAGTTCTTGAAATTTTAACACTTTCATATGAACTCTATTTCTTTGTTTCATAAAAAAAAGTTATCATCAGAAAGACCAGCAAATGACTTTCAGTGCTTGTATGTCAACCCTAACCCATAGGAGATGTAATGCAATTTAGCCTACCCCTAGTGGAATTTGGAATGAGATTAGAAAACTATGATATTAGTTTCACAGGATTTATATCAAATTACCCTCACTTGGTTTTTTTGTTAGGGCTATTGCCAGGCCTTGAAAAAATTTCCACTCCTATTCGATATAGGGTCATAATGCAATGTGTCCATCCTTCTTGAGCATGCAAATTTGGGAAAACTTACTACAACTACTAAACTAGTTCATTATGCACACTAAATACATGCTGATTTATACATTCTAAAATGCATACTGACTAATCTTTGAACTATTTCACCCACTATATATGGTTTGATTTCATTGCAAAGAGTGGCTTATGATTTTTTTTGGTTTGTATACTTTGCATCCAGTATTTAAGAATTATTCTAATAGTTGATGAAGTTAATTGAATCTTTTAGTTTTGAGACTTTTAGATTAGAATTTCGGTTGTGGTTTACATTTGGAAGGAAATGATTATCCTGAGGAATCGCAAATCGCTTACTGTCAGACTGCAATGATATATTGAAACAAGATATAAGCTGCTTTGAAACTTCAAATTTGTCAGCTCATAATCTTTTCTAAAAGTATCTTTATATGGCCGTGTTATAGTGGCTATAAATCTTCTCTGTGTCATGCTCAAAGATTATCTTAGTGTTTGAGACTGAAAATGAACATAAACGATGCATCCTATAGGTATATTTGATTTACCTGCAGAAGCTGCAAGTTCCTAATTGATTAACCCTCTGAATCCCAAGCCACCTCAGATGGCTTTACATCCACACTCAGAAAATGCCTGTGTGCCTGAAATAGTAATCTGCTTTTCTTCTCCTCTGCCAGTGAAGTTACTCAGCCATCCCCACTCTGCAAAGGCCGTTCAAACATATCCTTGTCACCTGAAGCATTATTAAATTATCATCATATGTTAGGGTCCAGTTTCTAACTACATACATCTGTTAGTTAGTTTGTCTGTGAATCAGATAAACTTGTATGAGATTTTCGACATGAGCTGAAATATACAAAAGACAGATTGTTGCTATTTGTTTAAATTATGGGTTAAAGGAATTCGAAACCTGACAGACAGATTCTTAATTGAACAATTGAGTTTGTGTTCATGTCAGCTCCTCTTTCTACAAAACCATGTCCTCTGATCAGTAGTCAGAAATACTCCAAGAAATAGTGAGAATGCTCAGGAGTGGTCTCAGAGTAAGCCCTAACCCAGTTCTCAAAAGAACAAAATTATAAGAATGGGATGTTGTCAGCATCTGCCTTTTACGTTTTCTCTCATTTAAAGACCCAATTTCAGTCCCCTTTGGTCTTTTAGAATGAGAGTACACTGATTTTTAACAAAGGTTGTAGGACGTATTCTACACTTTTTTTATATCTATTCTTGTACTCAAATAGAGCGAAATTCTAAGAATCTACAATTGATGTGTCAGTGTTACTCTTGTAATCTGCCCTTAAACTTTGACACCTCTCAGACTCCTCAGTACTTTAGGATGGGAGTTCTCCTAAATTCATAACAATGAAAGAAATTATCTTGCACTACTATTTGTCTAACCTACACATGACCATCGCTTTCAATACAGAATTTGACTGAAGTACATGTGTCTCTTGTCTTTTCCTGTGAAATTTAATTCTATGATGTTTTGTGTTCCTTGCATTTATAATAATAGTTGTTAAAGATAAACTGTGTAAAGAATAAATCCAAAATTGAATTACAATCTAGAAATGCTAGTTTCTCGATTTATTTAGTGACAGTAGAGGTGGTAGTAACAATGTGGGACTTGTATTTCTTATAAGAAAGTTTTCTTGCATATTGGCCTTATACCCCCTTAAGTGCAATACAATGAATTATTCCTCTGTCACTATCGCACTTAAATGTGTGCCTATCTTGGTGTTTTTAGGAAAATATATTGAAAACTCTCATACATACCACCAAAGCCTCTATTTCAGGAATCTAAGTAGGCCTTGATTCTAGTGAAAATTCATTGATCTACCTAGATGTTTTGTATCAACAATTAGAAAATAAAACCATTACCAAAACATTTCACTCTGTTATGTGATTTTTTTATACAGAAGAATTATTGAAAAATGACCATTTGTTTCATTTTGCATTATTTCTCTGATTTTTTAAATACCAATTTCAAAGCAAAAGCTATTTTTGCTTTAAAAATTATCATAAATTTCTTATAACTTTGCTTTAAAAATAAAGTTAATAATTACAAATTAAGTGCTAATAGCTCAGCAAAAAAACAGAACCCAATGTATTCCCATAAGAAAAAAAGTGAATTAAATAAAATAGCTTTTTCAAAACATTTATTGAATAATATTGACTTAAAACTCATTAGAATAATGTGTTTCATCAAACAGAAAAATAGTATTCTAGTTCTATTATGAATCTTTTCTCATTGTTTTAAATCTACGCTATACTTTATCAAAAGAAAGTTCTCTGACATGCATGGATAAAATTGCTTTTCTAACCATAATTTCTTTTGATTAGTGTTTTCCTTGTGAGTTTAAAAATGTTACGTATTAGGTGCTAAACATCATCCTACACAAGCACGTATAAACCCAAATTTGACTTTATAAGTTTAATAGACCACTTTCCACTTTATGTATGCAACCCCCCCCCCCCACATCAAAACACAGTGGGGCTCCCGCACACAGTGTGGGGTATCTGGATGGAGTGTAAAATAAGTTGTAAAGGAAGGGGATATAATTTGTTGGTTATTGTACTAATGATATTCTGCCATTTGTGGTTTTTGACAACATGGTCTTAAGATGCGTACAGGTGTCAGGTTAAGTGAACCATGAGAAATGTAAATACTTTTCAACACATTAGAGTATATTAAATATGGCATACTTTTAACGAAATCCAATGTTGCCAATGTGAAGACAAAATCATAGACAGATGTATAATAGGTTATCTGCTGAAATTTATATCTAAAATATACTTTTAACCTTTAAAAATAGTTCATCAGTAAAATATTTTATTTGTCATTCATAAATGCAAAAAGACAAAAAAAAGCTGTATCATAATAATTTTTCTACTGCTGTAACTTTATAGACATTTGCTCATCATGTTTATTTTGCTTTGTAGACAGAAACAGCACACACTTACTCACCCCAACCAGTGGATATGGCCAACTTGACTCTTACAAAGGAAATGCAGGTGCGTCAATTTTCTCTTTTGTGAAATGATTTATAAGTAGTTTCATTCTTAGGTTCTAACACAAAAGCTACCTTTCTTTTTCAGAATATGTCCGAAAGGTTGGCAGAAAATGCTCATGATATGTGGGCAAAAAAGAAGAAAGAAGAGTTGGAAGCTTTGGGTACAATTCCATTCAGTTCATTGTGAATGTGCATATTTAACTCTGTACAAGTATTAGTATGAATATTCACATAAGGGTCTATTGATTTTTATACAATATTATTTAAGAGATATTAGGTATATTGTTTCTAATATTATTTTAAAGAAGAGTTAGAAGCTTTGGGTAATGTAGCATTTAATTCCGTGTGATTGTGCTTTTTTAACTTAGTTCAAATATCATTATGAATCTTCACGTAAGGGCCTATTGCATTTTATGCAATATTTTACATCATAGGTAATGAAAATGCAAAAAATTCTGCTGTACTACCTTATATTACCTTCTAGCAGTACCAGCACTGGGTTGCCCATGATTACGTTTTGCTTTTAAAAATTCAACCTTACTTATTCTGATAAAATCAAATTAAACAGTAATAAACAAAAAATTGCATAAATGATAAAATTAAAGATTGCTATACTTTCCAAAAGTCTTAAAGCTAAAGAAAAAGGCAAAAAACTAAAATATAATCGCTGATTCTGATAAACAACGTAAATCAAAACTTCAAAAAGTCTTAAAGCTAAAGAAAAAGCAAGAAAAAAAAAGCTAATAAATTAATTTTAAAATGTTCTAAACCAATTAAATCAAAGTTGAATTGGAATTCCGATGTGACAATGATAAAAAAGCTAGAAACAAATATAGATTCTGTGACTCAAATCAAACAGAATGCTATGAAAAGGGAAAATAACATTCGACCAGTGATGTCATGAAGGCCTAAGCAAAAGAAAAAAAACAAGAAATAAATAGATTCCATGACTTTGTGTGCATCCAAAAAACAACCAATGAAATCAAAGCAGAATTGGCAGAGAGTATATTCCAATTTCAGCAACCCTCCAGTGGCAGTCAGTAATGTCATTGGAAACTTGACACGGGTCCAAAAGCTCCACAAAAGAAGAAACACTAGATTTTACACTCTTAGGAAACCAAATAATAAAAAAATGCCAGTAAATTCATTTTTAAATGTTCCAAATTAAATTTTAAAATTAGGGCTTCGTGGTGCATTCAGTTACCTTTGAGACTACCTGTATGCCAAATTTCATTACTAAGTTGTATAGATTCATCTGAAGAAACACAGATAGGCACACACACAAACACTTCCTTTTTATAACAGAATAGATCATTATTAATTTTTATATAGGTTGACATGTAAACGAAAAATTATTTTAAAAAAATAAGGCATTCATTTTTTTTTTTTTTGCTTTGAAGAGTTAAGTTCCATTTTCATAACAAACAAATTGAAAAAAATTGATAATTCGTTATATAAGTTTCAGAAAAATTGTAAACATTGATGAGCCTACTTGTCTAATGGATTCTTTTGTAGGTGGTGGAATCCATCCTCAACTTGTTCCATACGATCTCTTGACTGATAAAGAGAAACGAAAAAACAGAGAACGCTCTCAAGAATTTTTAAAATATTTGCAGTATGAAGGATATAAAGTGTACAGGTAAGTAAATTTAAAATAATTGTCAGTTGGGACAAAACTTATACTTCAAACGTTCATGTTGAATTAGAACTTAAATTTGATCTGAAGGTGATGGTTGGTTGTAATAACCTTTTAGAATAACTGAGAAAAAAGCATGATGGTATCAAAACATAATGGGTTCTCTTTGTTATGTTTTACACTTTTAGGATGTTATAGTCAGAAAAAATTTCTTTTTAATGACACTTTAGGTTTTAAGATTTAGGTCCATAGCAATATGGTTATATTGAAACATACATTAATGAAATTATCATTCATTTCAAAACGTCGTTGCTTAGTTTTGAGTAAAATCACTTTGTACTGATGCAATGACAGGTGATTATCCCCATAATGCACTTTTTCGGTATCCCTCTAATCTTAAATTGACATTTCGCTTTAAAACTTGAAACCGTTTTAGGCATTAATAATTTTAGTCATAATTCAAATGCAAGTTCTATGTGTGTTGTGTATTGTTTTTAACATATTCCATATAGAGCTGTTTTTTAATTATTATATATTTGTAAGCTTAGTTTTGCTGGGTATTTTACAACTGAAACTGGGGTTTCTATTTAATGTCCCTAAGTAGCACTTGGTAAGCATTCATTTTGGTGATTGTTCCAGAACTATAGACTGGCTTTTGTTGAGTCATATCAAACATTTAAATAGGTATATTAGTTTATTTTGATGCTGTTATAAATTTGAAGCATGAAAAAAATGTTTACATATATTATATTTGTAAGATTTTGAGGGATTTTTAAAGATAATGTGTATCTGTGATGTAATTTGACTGCATTTAAACTTTTATTATGTAAACTCTAGTCAGACTAGCTGTATTAAAATCTTGCACAGATATTGATGCTTAAAAACTAAACAGTCAGCATTTGAAAGGCAAGAAGCAATATTCCAAATATACTTCTAATTTTAATTTGAACATGTGGTAACACAGTTTTTAAATCATAGATAATATTGGTTAACCTATTTCTAATATAAATATAAAAAGAAAGAAAAAGTGTTTTGTTTAAAAAAACTAGTTGTATGTAAGAGTAAGAAAAAGTTTTTTGAACAAGAATTATTTAATATTTCACAATACATTTATTCATTTTTATAACTTGTATTCTGAGGAAAATTTAATTATTTGCCATAATTAAGTTTAAGACTTCAGTTTAAATATTTAAAATCTAATAATTTTTAATGCCTTAGATAAAAATTAATATTCTGTTAATTATCGGATTTCTGTTTTAATCAAGGTGCAAGAAATACACCAGTAAATTAAAAAAATTCTGAATAGGGAACGTATAATATTTATAGTTCTTCATCAATTTATTATACCTTAGATTTAATATAATTCATTACCAATTAACTGCTATTATTGTTTTATTTTGGTCATAATAAAGACATCAGTTCACCATACTTTTTCTGCAGACTGGACTTATAATTAGAGTGGATATATATATATATATATATATATATATCAAATAAAATCCTTCAAATATGTTTGTTAATTTAAAATCAGATTAAATATATTGATTGTTCAGTCAGTAAATTAATTTTAGGATTTTATTTTAAAGTATAAACTGGACAAAGAAGCTTTGTTAGTATTTTCACAGATTTTGACTTTCACCTTATAGCTTAGGAGTTTTTAATGAAACCTCGACCTTTGTTTTCAATTATATTTTTTTAAATGTAAGGCGATACAATTGGAAATCTTGTTTGCATACAAGCACTGCATTTACTTTTGCAATATTTATAAATGTATTTAATAGAATGCAAAACTTAGTTCACTTGTAAAAGAAACATTCTCTTCGTGCTTTTAAACTTAACACAGATGCTAAATAAAAACAGAATGAATAGTTGAGTTAAATTGTTTTGAAATAGATGTAGTTTCCATTATTATGTTGCATGAACTGAGGTTTTCTTTGGCATGCTATTTTCAACTTTTTATAGTAGTCTGATCCTTTTGGTTTATTGCACCATAGCTTAGTAGCAGTGATCTCATTTTCCTATGCATGTTTTGCTTATTTTACAAGTATGTTTTTGAGGCATGGCATTCTCTTCCCTTTGATGCTTAGTATTTGTAGCATTTAGAATGTTTGTTTTTTTTAATTTAATAAAAATAAGTTAGATTTAACTCACTTAGAATGGCTTTGATGTAGATTTTAACTTGTTTGAATTGGACATGTATCCATGTCAAGACAAGATA
This sequence comes from Metellina segmentata, assembly GCA_947359465.1. Classification (NCBI taxonomy): domain Eukaryota; kingdom Metazoa; phylum Arthropoda; class Arachnida; order Araneae; family Tetragnathidae; genus Metellina; species Metellina segmentata. The sequence goes on from OX375884.1 coordinate 26,871,664, forward strand.
GATTTGATGACATGGAAAAAATACAAGTTTTAAGCTTCTTAAAGTTACTTCCAGGGAAAGAAATTTCCAGTCAGTCATCTATTGTGATCAAAATTTATTATTGTGAAAAAATTTGATTACATTCATTGAATTACAATTGTAAATTTTTAGTTGCATCATTTTAAAATCCTGCCTTACCAATATTTTTTGTAAATTCAAACCTGAAATTTCTCTCCCTGGTTACCTCTTTTTCAAGGTGTTAATAGCTTAGATAAAAGACATCAATCAAAATTCTCTGAATTTACACATATGAAAACTAATTGCTATGACAAATTCTTTATTCTAATTAAGTTTCCAAAGCTAGGTTATCGAGTTTCCATGTACTATAGGTTTCGCATTGCAAATGAATCAGCTAACTTATCAGATTGTCAACAATGATTCATTTTCTTATAGTAGCAAAACTGTTGAAGTTAAGAGTTGTTGCTTTGACTAGTTCTTGGATTTTGGTTAATGGCTTGGATTTCTGTTTATGATTATTTAACTGTTCAATAATTTTGCACATTATTTGCTCTTCCTTGATATTGCACTAACGAATATAATTTCTCTTTTCTCCCTTTCCATTGTGTTTTTCGTGGTGTGTTGCTCACTTGCTACTATTACAAACTACACTTTCCTACTGTCATTTATTCTCTTTTATCATTGTTATCTCTTCCTCCTCATTCACCATTGCTTCTAAATAAATCACTGGCATTACACTCTAATACTTTGGACTTCCGATATGATTTCCCTATCTAAAATATTCCCCTGTTTTTTTATTCCACTTTTGAACTTCATTTTGGGCTTGCTTTGTGATTAACACCGCGTTTTGCCGCATGTCAAACCTTGCAAAAATCATAGGACGGGCCTCTATTCCGACAATGCTGATTCTGCCCACTCCAATAGAATCGGAAGGAAAATAGCAGGAGACGAGGGGGCACCGTCCACTCCTGTGGCCGAAGAACGGCGCTTTGCATCCTCTCTTCTGGAGAAACTGATACAGTATATGGACATCACTGCCATCAGCATGAAACTTCTTAAACCGAGTGGCAACTACAGCAGAAGAATGAGTTTCAAAACATCGACAAGAGATGTTAAGTTTTTCAGTAAGGTAGGGTATATTTTGTAGTTCATAGCAGGATTTTCAATTCATCCTGTTCAAAATATATCAAGAAATAAAAATAATATGAACCTATCCTTATTTAAAATATCTTGATTTTGAAACTTGAATCATAAATATAATTTGTGTTAGGTTTAATTTGTAAACTCAGTTTATCTTTTACGGAACGAACCCCTAGATCCCTTACAGCCTTACACAAAACTTTGACTGTCACTCTTACCCCTATATGGGCTTGTCATATGTGTTTACAAGCAGTGAAGAACCAAATTTGTTTAAAATGGGGAGTGGTATTTCAAAAATTGTGTATGATTATTAATTATGTTGAAATTGAAATATCATGTACCCTGTTTAAAAGAAATCAAAAGTACTCTCTAAGATGTAAAACGTATATTTCAAAACATCTTTCAAAATGATTTCTGGCTATTTTGTCAGAAAACTGATAAGTTCAGAAGAATTTAGATGTGAATGCAATTGTCTATCTGGTACACCTGGTAATCTCATGGTTTTAGTCCTGGATCTAAACTGTAATCTGATATTAGTACAAATTATTTCAGCCTAATCAATTATAAAATTATCAAACAACTTTACTTGTACATCTTCCCTGTTTCTGTTTCAATAAGGTCATTGTTCTCAAATTGCTAAAAGGACCTATGAAATGTTTTGCCTTTTTTGGAATGAAATCCTGTCTATACTACGATACCAAAAAATCAAGAATTCTTAAGATTGCCCTATTAGACTTCAAAAGTGACGAACTCAAAGCATGCCAATTTTGATGTCCAGGGAATGCTCTGATCTATTGGTGCCAACTCTTAGAGATATAAACCTCATATGCTCCTCTATAACTATATGGAGAGAATCGCCCCTCCAAATGGGTGTGGTAAACATTAAAATATTACTATTATTACCAATGAATAAAACATGTGATGAGAGTGGATAGGTATTTTGTTCTTATCATATCCCATTGTATGTTTTCGTTCGTATCACTATTGTATCTCAGACTTAGTGCCACTGTTAATTGAAATATATTTTAATTAACACTGAATAATTGAAATATATATTTATGAATGGGTGGTTATGGTGCGTATAAAAATATTCATAAAACAAACCATACATATCCCAAAGTTTAAATCTTCAGAAAATGATAAAATCTAATGTAAAAATATTTCTTCTCGCCCAATCAACTTAACTAGATTTGGATGAAAGACATTAAGTATTTAAAACAGTATTCATGTATCTAGTTTATGAAAACATTTCATTTCTATCATACAACCGATTGTGAAAGATTTTGTACATTAATTATATTAGTGACACTTAGTGTCTGCTGGATTACTTTTCAAAACATTAAAAGCTTAGTTGGAGCACTTTTACAGTAATACATCAATAGAACAGTTAATTTTATTTTAGTGATAAATTTTTTTAAATAAAATCGATATGAAGGATTTGAAGCTGGAATGTGATATGCAAAAATAGAATTTATTTAGGTTCACACATAGTTCAGTCTTACGTTAATCTTGCCTTTGTTATTTAAGTGCTACAAATTTATCTACAGACAAAAGATCATGTTCTTCATATCATGAGTCAAACACAGAAGGTTCACTAGTAATTCATTCAGAAATAAATATCTGAAGGTGAGCACTCTTTTTAGACAAATAATGTTTAGAGGTGTGCATTAATTCATATAAATTTTAAAAAAATTAATGATAAAAAACAATTAATACCATTATTCATTTAAGTTATGCTATTGATTTGTACATGGATAATATGTAACACAATTGAAATACATGTATAATGGAATTTTTTTCATACAGGCTAGTTCTAAATAATTAATTACATAATAAGTATTTTAAAAAATGCATTCAATACATAAACAGAATATCAAGTTAAGTTTTTTGTTAAAAGATAATTTCTTTGTGTATTATTTAATTTTAAAACATGAATAAACTTATCAACTGTGTAAAGCTGCATTTTACTTGCAGGTGGTTCTTCCTCTTATGGAAAAATATTTTTCTTCACAAAGAACATTCTTTTTGGCAGCTGCAACAAGTACTGCTACTGCTACAAATGTTGGAATATCTACGGTTAAAGAGAAAGAAATGGTTGCCAGGTAAGTCTGTAAAGTACACTACATTATAGAGTACTGCTCTATAACTATGTATGTGAAGTATACTACTATTTTTGATAAATAACACTAATGTTTTTTATTTTAGTCTTTTCTGCAAACTGGCAGGAATACTAAGATCTAAAATGAGTGTTTTTGGCAGTGATGCTCGTATATCTGTCAAATGCTTACAAGTTTTGATTCGAGCAACCGATGCAAAGTAAGTTAAATTTAGTTTATATTTTGCTTGTAATGAAACCTTCTTACTATTTGGGTTCCTTTAACAGACTCAGTTAAACATTTTGAAAATATCTGTTTCCAGAAACAAGTTTTGAGAACCTTCAAAACTTCGTTTCATTCTTTTTTAAAAGTCTTTTATAAATATGATCGATGTCTTCATGTAATTATAAATTTATTTAAGGAATATGTCCCTTGAATTTATGCAATCCATTTCTACTTACATGTCATTAATATTTTTACTTAACAGCATTAATAAAGAATACTGATTTGATAAAATTGCAGTTCCTTATCCTTGAGTTAATTTTGCAATTTACTAGTTGAATCTTTTAGCTAGTTACTCATTACTAATTAAAGTTAGTTGATAATTAGTCATCAATGAATTACTAAACTGAAATTTTTATATTTTATTATTCTTTAACGCTATTATGCTTGATAGAGTAATGTACTAAAAGTGTTATGTGAAGACAATGGTTCATGATGTATAAGATTAATTTAACCATTATATCTATATGTGCTAAGAAAATAAAATTTTTGCAAGTGATACTGGATTGTCACTTATGAAAAATATACAAAATATAGAATATGGAGTAATTTTAATGCTAAGAATAAATCTATTTTTAAAAAAATATGAAATGAATCCTAATACAAGAACTTTTGATGGTCAATGAACATTTTTAAGAACTGTAGTTTTGTGTTTTAAAGCGATTAGGATATTCCTCTTTTAATGTTTTCTTTTCACAGAACTATTGCTAAGAACTGTCCTGACTTCGTGAAGACTTCTATGTTGACATTTTTCAATCAAGCTGCAGATGATCTTGCTCAACTGGTATCAAATTTATCCCTTGGAAAGTACAGTCAGCTTAGAGGCACAACAATGAAGACATCATCTTCACTTAATTATATCCAACTTGTTTTGCTCCCTGTGTTGACTGCGCTGTATGATCATCTTGGTGCAAATGAGTTCGGAAGTGATTTGATTTGTATGTATTCCAGTATAAAAGTATAATTTATTATTTTCTGAAGAAAAGAAAGGTTTAAATATTTAAAATTACTGTGTTCTAAATAGAATTTTTCTTTTAGTGAATGAAGTTCAAGTGGCATGCTATAAAATATTGAACAGTCTCTTTACTTTGGGTACAAAAGCTGAACTTAGCAACAATAGGTAAATCTAAGAATATTTTTAAGCATCTTAGAAATTGGATACGCAATATTTTCATTCTATAATTCAAAACAGAAAAAAAACATAAACCACACAATACCGTATGTTGTCATGTTACTTTGCAACTCTGCTTTGTTAAAATAACTTATTTACATAAGAGTATACTACAAATATTTTTACAGTGAAAAGATAGTTTTTCGAGAGAACTGTCAAAAGACAATAATGTATGATACAAGACATTTCTGTTTGTGAAAATTGCAACACCATGAAGAAATCATGCAAATTAAACGAAACTTGCAGGAAATGCAAAACAGATTATATGCAAATGATTATAATTACAAAGCAATCACGCATGTGTGGGCTGAGAAACACCCTCTAAACTTCCAAGTGAGCAGTGTATAAAAAGCACTATAAAGGTGCATTGATATGTGTGTATTGTCATTTGACTGATGTAAATGATTGATTAGATGTCAATATGCCTCAAACGAAAATGCAAAGTGCCATACAAGCAACTAACAGTGTTTGAACGGGGCCGCAAGATCCTCCTCTGTGAGTGTGGACTTTCTTTCGCATTGTGAAATTGCCATTCACATAGGGCTAGTGGCGGCGCTAGTATATACAAGGCGTAAGCAACTAATAAAGCGAGGTTCCTTCTGATAACAAATTATGACCTGTTATTGCACTCGACTTCTATAAAGTTATGTAGAAATTACATTTTCGTTAAGTGATTAAATTTAATCGTAGTTTAATTTAATCATTTCAATCATCAATATGAATACAGTCATTACAGAACAACTACAGAATGAAAAATGATTACAGTACATTGTCAACAGTAATCAATATGAAACTAGAATAAACAGCACTAATCTAAAGTATACAATAATATACTATACAGTACCAATATTCCTAAAATTGTATTTTTCTGGAAGCAAAGTCTGCTTTAATTGATAAAACAGCAAGTGAAGAAAGCCTTTCTTGAGCCATTGTTTTGCGCAAGTAATTTTTCACAAGCTTCAGCTTGGAGAAACTACGCTCTGCTAAAGCCATGCTTACAGGAATGGTCAAAATTATTCTGATAGTTATGAAGATGTTCAGATACAAGTCTTGGAGGGGGGGGGTACTTAAAAGGTACTAACAAGGTACTTAAAAAAATCCCTGACATTATCAACTACTGTTTTGATATTGTTTTTAGTGACAGTTTGAAGGTTGTCTTTCAAAATTGTTTATTCCTCAACCAATGTTACAACATCAATATCGCAATTTCCATCACCACTAAAAATTAAAGCTAAGTTACTGCATCACTTTTTGAGTTCTCTTTTGTCCATATTTTTGAGAGCAATCAAATTTTCCAAGAATCCAAAAGGACATTCGTGCTTCTTTAGTGCTTCAGATGTATCTCCCATGCCAACTATTATTCCATCTATAAGAGTTATAAAAAAGTTCACTCTAAAGTGGACCAATAAAGTAAGTGGCTCATCTCGAGCTTCATAGTCAAAATGTTATTTCTTAAGTGAAACACTTTTCTCTTCAAAATGAGAAGGAATATCGTATTGATTTTTCTTAATAAACTTGAATGTAGCTCGAGTCATTACATCAAATCCCATTTCATGGTATTCTTCAATCCATTTTCAGAAGTTATTCAATTAATCAACAGAAGCAATCATGTGTTTTTGTAAAGATTGCCAAACTTTACTAATTTTGGTAATTTGAAGTAGTAGTTCATACCTTTCATACAAAGAAACAATGAATTTAAGAGTTAACATTTCACATTAACTTAAAGTATCTGAATTCGTCAAAGCAGTTCGCAAATTATCGATACAATCAATTTTTTCATCAAATTGAAATAATATTGCTTTTTTACAGCTTCAATTCGGCTTGCCCATCTGGTGTCGGATAAAGTCTTTAACGTTAACTTTAATTTGCCTCTGATGATATCCCATCGTTTTGATGATGCAGAAAATAGAGTATAATTTTTTAAATTATCAAAAAAATATTTTTGCTATTGTTGAGGAACTAGTTGCATCCCCAAGTAATAAATTCCAGCTGTGACAGCCACAAAGTGTTAAAAAGCTCTTTGATTAATAGTAAGAATTTTGAGTTTCTACACCTTTAGCAGTTCCTACCATGTTCACCCCACTGTCATTACTCTGACCTACTGGAGTTAAAGCAACAAAAGTTTCTTGTATGATTACTGTTGAAGTGTCAATTGTTAAATTAATGATCTTTGCTCAATTCGACTAACATCACTGGTACAGTTCACCCTGATAGCATAATATTTGCCTACCTTAATTTTATCTACAACTCAAGTACGCCTTTTCCCGGTAATGTGATATCAATTCGTTTTGAATTTAATGGCTCAAGTTGTGGCTGTTAATTTTCTTTTCATTGATGCGATGGAAATGTTCATCCAATTTTGGATCATACTTTGATATTAACTTAAATACATCAATGAAGTTACCTGAATTTGTATTATACTCAATATTCAAAGATTCTCTGTGATCTCTAAATGCCAAGTTATGGCTGTCTAAGAAATTGCTAATGTCTACTAATCTTTTGAACAATGTTGCATTTTTAGCTTTTAATCAATATTCTATACCTCTACCTATATTTTTAAAGAAAAGTCTTTAAGAGTAGGCCTTGCAGAAAATCAGTAATGTTTAATATTTTTCATAATATAGAATGGACATCGCAAATTATTATTGTCTGATTTTCTGCGAGTCCCTTTTTCCAACTCAAAGGTTGATTATGCTTTCTGCTGCTACTGCTCGGTGTGTAATGCCTCAATAGTGATGCTTGTGTCGAAGAGATGGACCATGGAGAACCAGACAAGTTGAAACTCTGGCAGTGGGCCACACAGTATGATGTCATCACGGGACGACAAACACTTCATCCGCATGGTGATAACAGATCGTACAGTGTCCTCTCGTGCGTTGGCACAACATTAGAGTATGTCTACAGGTGTGTCATTGTCTCCACCCATGGTTCGTCAACATCTGCTACGCCATATGCTATATACAAGGATTCTTCTGTGCAGGATTTCCTTGACGCTGAACCACCGACAGCTCCTGTTACAATGGGCTCAACAACACAGCCAATGGCATACCAATTGGCAACACGTCATCTTCTCAGATGAGTCCCGCTACAATCTGGACTATAACGATAGACACATACTCATCAGATGCTACAGAGGTGAGCGCCTTTTCCCAGAGTGTCTTATTCAGCGTCACAATGGAGGAACGCCTGATGTTATGACCTGGAGTGCTATAGATTGGATATCATGGGCGAGAGAGAGATCCTGCCTACTACAAATTGTGGGGTCCCTGAACAGCGGGCACTACATCAGGGAAGTTGTGAAGCCCGAGGTCCTACCCCTCCTGCAACGCATTAACGGAGCTGTTTTTCAGCAAGACAATGCACATCCACGTGTTGCTCGGTGCACAACAAGTTTTGCTTCTTCCATGGCCTGCAAGTTCCCCAGGTATATCGTCCTTTGAGCATATCTGGGATTACATTGGTCGGCGAATTGCTCATCAAGCAGAGAGTACGACCGAACTTTGGCATCAGATAGTCTGGAATCTGAAATTCTATTACTCAGCATGACATTCAGAATCTGTATGATTCCATGCCACATGAACAGGCTCTCATCGCTGCATGTGGCAGCTGCACAAGATATTAATTTTCTGCATTATTTTTGTTTTATTGCTCTGTAAATTTGATCGTTTATTTATACCACTCTAAGTAATACTTGGAATAAATTTAATTTATTTGTGATGATTCTTTTTCAGTGTTGCAATTTTCATAAACAGTAGTGTATAATGTATTTGCAGATCTGATGTGAAGATTCCATTTACATATACCTTATATTGTGTATGAGATGTGTTCTTGACTAGTGAAATAAACAATATTCTGAAATACTAAATAATTAAAGTTCATGAAATTCAACATTATACAAAATTATTTTAGATTAATTACAACATTATTCAAAATTATTACTAATAAATTGTTTTAGCAGTTAAATTTACATTTACAAACTTTTATAACCAAAGACATTTTATTTAAATTTTTTCATAAATTACCATATAATTAATTTTTAATTGAAGTATGCATGTGTGTTAATTATATTTTTTGCGTTAATTTTATTTTAAACAATTTGACTTTATTTATTCATTTTTACTGTTTTACTTTGTTTTTAGGAAATTCATCAAAACAGAAATGAACAGGTATTAGTGAGATTAAGGTTTCTTTTGTTTATGATTTCCTATTAAATTTTTTTTTAAAGCATGCTAGGGTTTATTTATGTATTTTATTTACATTTAAATTACTTTTCACTTATATGTAACATCATACAGGAAATATGTGTTTAAAAATAATATAGTATTGTGTGTATGGGGTAGTTCTGAGAAGGTTTTTTTTTTAATGATTAAACATTTCTTGAAGTTGAATAACTTTTAAGCTGATTATTTTCAACTTTGAAATCTTTAGACATCGTCCTGCTCTAGGCAACTGCTTAGGGGCATTTGCTGGTACATTTCCTGTTGCTTTCCTTGAACCAATGCTAAATAAGCACAATCAGTACTCCATTCATGGACGCTTGCAAGAAACCTCATTAGAAGCACAAGGTTAGAAAATATCCTTTTTGATTTGAGTGAATATGAGGTATGTGGGGCAATTAATCTCATGTATGCAATTTTGCTAATTGTGATAATTGCTGTATTGTGATAATTTACATGTTGGACTAAGGGAATAGTATTCAAAATATTTCCCTTGCCCAATATGTAAATAATCGCAATACACAAAACAGTCTGCAAAATACGTTGTATTCATGAGATTATAATTGCCCCACCTACCTCATATGAATAATTGTTTATATTACTATTCTCATAACCAAATAGACACACATAATCAAGTTCATTTGATAGTCGACTAAATCTTGATATTTGGGGATTGATATCTGTTTAATTAATAAATAAATATAGATTCAAATGTGTTACTCTGGAGTATATTAGACCTTTTGGTTTCCAAACATGTGGTTGCAGTACTCTGATGCAAGTCAAAACTGCACAACAGATCTGACTGAAAATATTCAGATATAGTGTAGTTTAATCATAACTAGATATAAAAGATTATGTATTCGAAATAAAATATTTCCATCCATATATTGTTCACTCTTTCAATGATTCAATAGTAAGACACCAAAAATCTTACGCAATGGAAATAAATAAGGAAATTTTAATTATAAGAAGTCAAGAGCCTTGTTTAAATTGTTATTAAACTCATTTCAGCTGTTATGGCAGAAATGGAATCCAGTATGCCAACTCTGGATGACCTCATGTCACAAGTTGATAAATTTGTGACTGGAAATGGGAAATATTCTGAAACACCTGCTGTGATTGATGTTATAATTCCTATGTTGTGTAGGTATGTATTACTGTATTTTATATATTTTTACAAATTGACTGTCAAATTATATCAATTGTTATTTTATTAATTGTAAATGGAATGTGTCATTAAGCATATCCTTTACCTGAAGTGAGTTTTTAAGATCTGTTCCTGCTCTAATTGACCCTCATGTAGTAAAAAATTACTTAAGCGTGATGAGCAAAACATAAAAAAGTTCTATTGTTTCTAAAGGGAAAGAAAACGCTATAAAAACAGGTAAATTTAGGGAAAAAAATTTTTTTTTAATATTGGAACATTTGTTGGAGGATACTAATCAACCCAACAGTATATTTGTTGTTTGATAATAGCATTACACTGTTTTTAATTTAGGTTTGATATTTTGTCCATAACAATATAAAGCACTAAATAAAATTAGTTATTAAAAGCATATTTTAGAAAAATATGTTGATTGGACTTTATTTTTCTACTTTCATTGCAAATAATTCATTTTTCATTTAGTTACTTGCCTTTCTGGTGGAGTCAAGGTCCTGATAATGTGAATGTGCAATCTGGGTATGTAAAATATTCTTAAAATGTATTCTTCAAAACAAAAAATTAAACTTAAATCCATGTATTCAAGTAAATTCTCCTGATGCATTTCGTTTAGGGAGCAAGCATTTTTACCTGACAGATATTTTAACATTTTAAAATATCTTGTTTTCAGAAACCATGTGACAATGGTAACAAGTGAGAATCTAAATAGCTTATTGAAAAACATTCTAAACTTAATTCGAAGAACTGCAGGTGAGGACGGTGCTTCATGGATGGTAAATATTGCTGGTAGGTAGGAAATTTCTGTTTTTATTTGAAACCAAGTAAAATGTTTAAAATTAAGGTTCAAGATGTGTTTTCAGTATTCTTAACCCTCTTGATGGCATGGCAAATCCCTGTAGTGCTGTCGAAAGCATCACCCCAAAAAATGCGAGTTCCTTTTAAAAGTGTCAGTGTTTGTACAAAAGGAATGCTTTCCCCTTCTTTGGTCTACGGGTCTCATCTGTGGGCTATTTAGACTCGATCATCAAAGCAGACCACTGACAGTGATTGATAGGAGAGCCAAGGGCTTCCTCCAGTTTCGGGGTTAGCAGGAGAGGATCCTTTTGAAGCGGAATGACTGGAAAGACTTTCAAACATTGCGTCAATTCTAAGGATAGAGATACATTTGATTGAGCTTTACTTACACGCATTTAAGAAAACAAATATTTACCGTATAAATGGGAAGCTTTGGAATTTTTTATTTGTGTTTTTTTCTCTAATAAGTAGTTTTTCTTCAAATTATAAATAAGTTATATTCTAGTATTCATTTTCTTTCGTACAAATTTTACACCATTGCACAGATTTACAGTATTGTTTTGTATAAATCAAGCAATCAATCACAGTTGAGTATGACGTGTGAAACTTAACGCAATGCAGAAATAAAAACAAAATTGTTTAATATTTGCTTCAATAATGTAACGTAAGTTAAAACTATTCAATAGGGAATATTACACCAAAGATTTCACGTTTTGAGTGTTCACCTTTCAGTAGAGAATTAAGTATACAAAAAACCGTTCACATATGGTAAACTGCGTCTGAGTTACTCATACCAATAACTTTTTAAAGAATGGGACGTTTGGAAACTTGATCACTATTTCGAATGCTTATTTTTAATACAAATTTAATTACAAACTTCTGAAATAATTTTATAAAATTGGTAGCAATAAAAGTTTGACATAGCCTCAAATAGTTTTTCATAATGAAACCTAAATTTGTGACAAGATTTTTTGAACTTTTCAGTGTCATTTATTTTGACTGTTTCTCTACTGAAAATGAAGCTGTCGCAGTCCGGTACCAAACCTAGTATTAGTTATACTGAGTCGTATACGAATGATTTGTCATTTTTTATACCTAAGGTTCTTTTTTATCTAAAATATTTATATTGGTAACATTCTGAGAATATTCGTGACAGTACAGAAATGCTCAAACGCGGAATGCTTATATAACATCTGTGACCAGAAACAAAACGAAATTTTTTCTACTGAAAATGAAGGTCAAAATAGTCTATTCAGTTCTCAAATCTGATAATACTGAATACTGTTTCATCGTAAGTTCCCATTGCAGTGCAAGTTCTTGTATCGAAATTCAAGACCAGATTATTTTAAAGTTTTTAGCCTAAAGTTTTTAGCTGTTGGTCTGTGAAAACTACAATATCAATATGCTAAAAGATTTCATTAGTCCAATGATTGACAAATAATTTAAATGTAAAATGCCACAATGTTGGAACCAGTTCCTCATGTTATAAAACACAATTTTCGTGGTCTTACAAAAGTTGAGAATCACTGGCCTACAATATGGGAGTACAATAACCAAGAATTTTTTTCAATTCATTTTTAAATTTTTACAGTATGATGTTTGTAAATGTTATCTCTATTTACTCAGCTAGTTTTGGGCAAGTCAGTGGAACCATTCAGGACTACACCATGCTAGTTAAACAAAAAATCGAAGATCATACATTTAAAAGTAATATTTAACGTGTAAAAAAGCTTCAAAAACAGGTATTCCATGTGATCCACTTTTTTATATAAACTACTTTTACTCTTTAAACAAAATATTTCTTATTAATGCAGTTGAACTTTTCCTTGGAAAGTTACTAGAGTGTGATGAACTTAACCTCATGACCCACTAGTTTAAACTACGACCTTTGTCTATTTTTATGGTACTTCGTTATTACTTTTTTAGAAAGTTGGTGTTTGTCTGAAAGTTGGTTGTTGGTGTCTGTAAGGAAGGGCAAATGAATTTTTGTCAGAATCGATAGCAGTGTAACTAATTTCTAAATTATAACAGGACAGTTTACCCTCGATTTATACAGTGTAAATTTAACTTTATACTTTAAAAAAAAGAGAACAAATTCAAAATATAACTATATATACATAAAAAATAAATTTTAAGGCTGTATGAACTATAGTAATTTGGTAATTTTTAATTAGCTTCGTAGTAGAGCAACACAACAGGCTATTGACTACAGTCCAGGATCAATTCCTTAAGGGAAAGAACCGAGGACAACACCTCGTAATTTTGAACTACAGTCAGATGACAAAACAACACCTGAGCTGCCACCCCACTCTTCAAACTTCCACACCAACCCAACGTGAGGACATTCGGCCATCACAGATATAAGGTGCACCAGCCGCCTCTACATCATACACATTCGAACATCCATGCCCGGATTCGAACTAGGAACCTTCCGATCTAAAGGCTAACACCTTCACCACTAAACCGTTTGGTCGGCTGTATGAACTATAAAACAACTCACATTAACATCTATGAACAAATGCAAATTTATCTGCAGTACTGGAAAACAATGTAAAAATTTTACACAAATAATTATAATAAATATCATAATTTAGTAGAGCATTTTTGTCACTATATGCTACCATACTTTAATGTGGGCACCCTTTGTGACTTGAGCAATATTAAACCGATACTCAATTTCAATCCACGTATTTGCTAACTTGTATTGCGAAATAGTGTTGTTTACTTGCGTGTTTCGTGTCTTCAATTTTTCAAACAATTTAACTATTTCTTATGTCAAAAAAACAAACTAACTTTATGCCATGTAAAGCAATTTAGTGAAAACCTAAAACTTCTATGGCAATTTGGATGGTGGATTTTATACTAAATGCTGAAATGTGTCATGTACTTTTCACCCACCCTGTACTAGTGTTATCTACGAATTATAAGGTTCAATTATTATTGCCAGCAAAATGTAAGATTCTTATATGTTGTACGATTGACTGATATGACAGATGTGTAGTAAAATACTAGCATAGTACTATTTTCTACCTAAAATCTAATGATTGAGAAAAATCCGCGCATAGTTTCATTTCGAAGATTTTAATCGCTCTCAGTTCCTTTGTGCGAAAAGATAGCCTGTTTAAGAGTGATAAATTATAAAATGACCAAAAGTCTGCCTTTTATCTGTGTTTATCAGAAACGCTTTTACTGTGCCGTTATTTCAATGTTTTAAACCTAAAGCAACATCGATCGCTTGAAGTAAGTCATTATGGCTTTCTGATTTAAAAAAAAAAAAGGAGGAGGAATTTAAACTATTTTTTCTCTTGCTTTGTCGAAAATATTTCTTATTCCCTATTGAAAGCAGGAAGCTCTTGAAAACTTCACACAGAAGTATTCTGATAGTGTCCTATATGTACTTTTATTGAAGAATCATAATGACCCATGCATTCCTTTTTGTTAACTGATAACATCTGAGTATGCAGAAGGGAACATGTCATATCTTTTTTTATCATTATAAGAAAGACCGACAGCAATCTTACTAGAGAATTAACAGATCGTTCTCTCGCTGACTAAAGAAGCAGAAATACTACTCTGGACGGTATGTTTTAGGCTCGGTAGGTGGCCAATCGAAAATGTCATTCATGACGCCCACAACCAATTTCTGTAGGAGAAATCTGCCCTTCTCAGACGCAGGAACAAGCTGAAAAGAGGGAAAAGCCTAGGGACATATGGAGGCGCTGTATAGCATGGAGTTGCTGTTTTTGAAAATCCCAGTTTTAATCTTTTCGATATAAAAAGATTGCTATATTGGTTTCACACTTTTTGAATTCAATAATGAATTAAACATTTTGAATTTCCACTTATTTTTTATTACAATAATTACAGATATTAAGTATGAAAAAATTCATGTTTGCTTATTGGTTAATATTCATAAATACTCATTCAGTTCTTTATTTTTAAAATATTACTTACATGTATCGTTAAAGTTACAAACAGTTAAAGGAAATAAGTTTTGCCTTTTGAAATAATTCGTAAATGCCTTTAAATACAATCTCAAATGAAATTTATCATTTACTTCGTTTGAATACTTAAAATAAAAATTTCCAAATTTGGTTGATAAAAAATTTCTGTGAACATATTCTGTATTCAATAATTAATACATTTAAAAATCAATTTGGAATTCGAATGTCTTTTAATCAATGTAACGTAGCAAAAGGACTGTTGCGTTTTAGGCAATCCTTTCTGTGAGGCTGTGACAATTTTACATGAGCATTTGCTTTGTTAGGGTGGTTTCTCAATTTGATTAGGGATAGCAAGATGGTTGATGCTTCAAGCAAACAGCTGACTTTTCGACCTTGTTATGGCATACTCATCGGAAGCGATCAACGGAAATATGGATCATATGAGTTGATAATTGTCTTGAATTTTCATGTCAGTGAATTTTATACATAGAGTAATAGTTATATGTCAAAAGATAGTCAGGAAGTCTTCTTCGGCTTCCTGACGTCTTTTGTTAAGTTTCTCAACATTACAGTTTTGAAAAAAAATTGAATTTTGGATTTGAATTAGTTTTCTAAGACTTAAAAAAATGTTTCTAGTTTCATGGGAACAAGGAAATATACATAGTTTTTTGGGGTTTTAACTATCAACTAGAAATTTGAACAAAATATTTCTTCTTAAGTTTAATATAAATGTGCAGTGTTCCAATGTGACTTAAATTCAACTATCTACCTACCTCTAATCAAATTTAGATTTCTCTTTGTTAAAGACAAACAATTGCTGCCCAAAAAGCTGATAAATTAAATTATAGTAAAAAAAAAAGACAAACGTGTTGCAATCAAACAACAATTTCCACGGAAGAGAACCTACACTTTGACAGTATGTCATTTATCAGGATACACTATTTCTGTTAGCTTGGAAATTTTTTTGTATCTGTTTCACAAAACTTCTGATACGAAGCTTATTTTATTTTGAGTCTTCACAAACATATAAGTGCTTGCGATACCTTAACTCGTATCCATACATAACCAATAATAGGATTTATTTTTATACTTATGCATACAGCTTTGTATTTAGAATATACTATGTATTCATTGGCATAATCAAAACTTAAAAAAGGTCGAAAAAAAATTTACAAGTAGATAACGTAAATAAAAGACGATACTTGTTGTGAATAATGTAAAGCAAAACTTACTACAATGCTCCATCACCCTCTCTTTGTAAAGGGTGATGGAGCAAATTCAATGTGAAATACAATGTTTGCAAACGAATAACTAAATTAACTAGTATATCCTTCCAGTTACCATGAACAAATATTGATCAGATCCAAAAGATTAACAGTTTATTATTTTGCAAGTTACATATTTAATTAATCTAAATTGTAGTGTACATCTTCTATGTAGTAAGAATATTTAAAAGGAGTATACATGTCCTGTTCGATTTTCATTGAAATGGACTTATTGAAAATGATTTTATATCAAAAATAATAGTTACACGATTCGTAAATGTTTGTGAGACCAAATGTGCAAACATATTTTTATGAAACTTGGCATAATATAGTAAACAGTGACTAGAATATTCAGCGTTTTTTAATGCAACTGAGGATTGGATATTAAAGGGGAAATATTTTAGATTGTATGTCTAACTGTTGTATTTACAAAACATCAGCGAAAAGGTTGACTTCTACACGAATGATTCTTCTTTTTTGTTATCAAATTGACCTGTTTTATTCTTAAAATAAGACAAATAAACTACGTTGGGTCAGTTAATGTTATATTTATGTAACATGTCTATACCCTTTATATATTATGTTGTGTATTAAATATATTTTATTTCTTTTTTTAAATTAAATTAAATGTTTAACAGATGAAATAAGAAAAGCTATACAATTATGATGATTTGGAAATTCAGATAAAAACAAATTTAGCCTGACATGCTACCAATATGGTAGAGTTAAAGAATTTTAAAGAAGTAAAGAACCAACTTTTTGGTTCAATCACTCCGATTCATTTATTGGATACTGAATATAACATTCAGTACCCCATCAACTGAATTTATTATTGACTACACTTACATTATGTTCCTTCATTAAATAAGGAAGAGTTACAGCCAAACACTGTCTTGTATAAAGGGACTGGTGCACGTTAAATCTGTCGTGGCCTCATATGTCCTTCGCGTTAGCGTGGTCTGCCAGCTCAGGAGCGAACCTGTCATCTGACCATGGTTCAAAATTGCGTGGTGTTGTCCTAGGATCTTTCTCATTAGGTTTGATCCCTCACTGCCGCCAGTTCCAGTGTGACATTGATTAAATATATGATTAAATTCCTTTTAGACATTCAAGAATGTGAGTTTATAGAACATTTTGTTTCTTAAAAATATATTAAGAGTTGTTTCTAAATGGTATTTAGTGCAAGACTGGTAAATGGTTACAATTTTAGGTCGGTGGGATGTCTTATCGCCTTCAAAAGGTAAAATATACGTATATTGATGTACTAGGTATATTACGACTACATTAAATTCTCCCATTCGGTAGTGGAATATCTAAGCGGTGCTCTACAGGAGAAAAATACAAGTACACACATTACCCTTTCAAAACCAAAACTTTGATTTGTGCTAATTGCATTCATACAGGGAGAGGTCTTAACCCATAGTTTCTTTTATTTTGCCAAACATATTTGATTTATCATGATTTTGAAAGGCTGTTTATGTAATGATAATTAATATTTGAGAGAGAATACCAAAGTACCGTTTTCAAATTATTTATCGCATCGATGCTTACAGGTTGCCCACTTCACCAAACCTATTCAAACTCTGCCAACTATCGCACTTCATCAAGTGTTCAATACATACTGATATATTAAATTGAACAATTGTGCGTAGTTTATAAAGAATTTCACGTGGTTTTGACTACAGCAAAAGTACCAAATATATATCTGAATTCTTGTTACTTCATAACTTTTTGTTTTCTTGTTTGCTTCGTAAATTTTAATCGTACTTCAGATGAAGCATTTTAAACATTGTTTTGAAGCGCAAGATTGTGGTTCCAAATTTTCAATTCAACCTCTTTTTCCTGAAGTTGTTAGAAACTGAAGCTTTTAAGAGATAAAAATGTTGTGATACTCTTTCTAACACGCCAAAGGCAAATACTCACATTGTACGTTCCTTATTTTAAGTTCCCATCAGGATGCATCACACAAAGGGCTCCAGTCACACCCTCCCATTAGAGGACACGGGTGGTCTAGGGGAAGAGAAAAGCGACCGTGCAAGAATACTCGTGGTTGACACTTACACTTGCATTTTGGTTTCCGAGTTAACTCGGGCTTGCCATTTTCAAAAAGCCTTCCGAGATATCTCGGGCTTGCCGCTTGAAGGGTTAATGTGTAACTTACTTCATTTTAAAGAAATACTTCTAAAAAGTTTAACTGTTTTCAATTATTCTTTTCTATTTTTTTTTAAACTGTAAACTGTCCAGGAACAGTACATTCAATTCATACTTATTTATTAATACTATTTAATTAATATTCTGTGTTCTGAACTGTACAGTAGTGGTTGATTGGTAAGTTTACTGGATACTACATGGAAAGCCAAAAAACATCTTCATAATACTCCAGAATTTTCAACAGAATACTTGTGAAACATCAATGGTTTTGATGTGACTAATCTATACTTAATTTTGTATGAAGAGCTTTATTAAAATTCTAAAAAAAATTTTCATTTCTAAGTTATAAGCTATCCCTACTGATTGCTACAAATGTTATAAGCTACAAAATATTAGCATATGGTAACTCAGAATTTACTTGTAATTACAAACACTAAAAGACTTGGTTAAAAATCAATTGTAGTATTCCCAAAATAAAAATAAAAATTAATGTGCTAAAAATTACCTTGACTTAAGTCTTTCAATATTTTAAGTATATTTGTAATGATAACAGTTAATAATTGTTCATTTGGTTATCAAGAAAAGAATATTCATAATCATCAGTATTCTCTCTTATTTTTGAAATTGTAAATATATCTTAGTGCTTTACTTGAGTTTTAAATGTATTTACACTCTAATGATAGTTCAAAATTTCATTATTATCAGTGGTATAACCAATAACATGCTTGTTAAAATGACATGCTGATATCAATACCTCTGAGGGTACCTGATCAGGGGGTTATCGGCCTCTGATTGGGATCTAAATTACGATATGCGAGTGAATGGATGTGTGAAAGGGGCCTTCCTGTAAAACGGATGTGTGATGCATGAAGAAGTCCAACCCTCCGGGGCAATGGCACCCCCAATTGGGCCATATATGGCCCGCACTACAACAACAACATTAAATCTTTTGAGCGTAGCCAAATTGAAAGTGTTTTTCTTTCAGCACATGCTGGTCAGATTGTAATTAATTCTTCTGAAGAGCTTTTGATGGACCCTGTACTGCCTTTGGCTGAAAAGATTGGTACTCGTGCTATGGCAGTTTTTCACAAAGAAGAGACAATGAGAGGTTATTTGAAGTCGGCTACTGAGGATACTTCACAGGTTGAAGGACAACTGCAAGATGTGAGTTAAATGTTTAATTCAGACCTATGTTGTTTTAAAGAGTTTTTTATTCAGAAGTACTTTAATGTAAATATTTCTATCATTAGTTTTGTAATTAAGACAAAGACAGTAGCAGTGTAAAAAAAATCATGTAATCGGATTTTTTTAAAATTTAAATCTGATTTTTTTTATTTAAATCAGATTTTTTTTATTTAAATTTCTGTAGGCCCTATACACTGTTTTTAAAATAATTATATATAAATTTGTTAAATAAATAATTGAGTTTTTGACAAGAGATGTGAGAACCAATACTTATTTTAAATAAACAATCAGAATTTGGGACATGATAAATCAATATTTATTATTCTAAAAATTATAGTTTGTTATATGGTAATACATTTAAAAAATGAATTTTCAAAATAAAAGCAAAAGGTAAAACATGTTTAACTTTAAAACACGAGTTGACATCCTACATTGTTTTTCTTGAGTAAATTACATCATCATCTTAACAAATTTATCAGTAAGTGTAAGTGACAGACCAAAATTATAGTATGATTAGATAAATATTTCTAATGGGTGACTTTCAGGGTGCATTTTGCAAAATGAAAGATGTCCATAGTGTTTAAACTTTCATCCTTTCAAATAGGAAGATCATTTGTAATTTTTTATTTAAAAAATTATTAATCACATTGTGTTATTTTGTATTTACACTGACAAGCCAAAACATTATGACCATCCCCACATTTTTCAATGAGCTCATCTGGATGACGTAAAGGACACATGATTAAGTGCGAATGGTATTTAACTGCTGCTAGAGAACGTAAGCAATCATTCTCGCCCTTACTTTTGCGAGTGATGGGAAAAGCTGGTGATCTAAACGAATTTGATTGAGGCAGATCGTAATGGCCCAAAGACTCGGAACGAGTATCTCCGAAACTGCACTACTAGTAGGTTCACTATCTGCCGTTGTTAGTATTCATGCAAAGTGGATAAATGGTGGTGACACCAGCAGTTGACACAAAGGTGTTGGTCGTCCACGCGTCATCAAAGAAAAAGGACGTTGGAGACTGTCCCGCTTGGTAAAGCAAAATTGACGTGATGCATTGGCTGAGCTGACAGCCTTATACAATGCAGGTCCAAGCACAAGTGTTTCAGAACGCACAGTTCAGCGGACACTGTTGGACATGGGACTGTGCAGCAGACGTCCCACTTGTGTGTCTCTGTTGACCAAGCGTCATCATCAACTACGCCTACAGTGGGCCCGGGAACATCGAGATTGGACCATGGATGAGTGGAAGAGTGTTGTCTGCTTAGATGAATCCCGATTTCTCATTCATCACGTCAATGGTCCTGTCAGGGTAACAGATGATCCTATCTTGTACAGCAGGTCATACACAGGCTGGTGGTGGTAGTATTATGCTTTGGGGACGTTCTTATGGGCGACTCTGGGACCTGTAGTTGTGGTAGAAGAGACCATGAACAATGCAAACTATCTGAACATCATTGCTAATCAGTTGCACCCTTACATTGCCGCACTTGCTCGAGAACTCTTTACATTAATATACAACAATCATCTCTTATTTTCTATTCTGGAAAAGAATTACTCGTATGGTAGAAAAAATTTTAGGAAATATATATGAAGTATGAAAATTATAAAATAAATGTGCACTTATGTACAGTTTATGAGCAATGATTATTTTATTAATAGATTATATTGTGTGTGTGTGTGTGTATATTTTTACTAGTACTTCTAAGTTTGGGCATGGGAATATTTTCAAATGTGCTATTTTACTGTAGTTTTAGTTTAGTTACTTATGTACAGCTGTAAAAAGAACGACTCACCCGATCGCAATTGCGTAATTTATATAGAAGAACAAAATGGAAGGTAGCAATCAGTAGGGATGAATGTTTTCTACAAATATCAATATTTAAAATTTGCCTAAGGGGATATCTTCATATTAAATTGGGTGCTTGTTCCGATAATTTGAATACAAACCCCAATCTTTTACCACAAATTTGGATTCTACACACAATTTCAAGCTGATTTGATTAAAAAATATAGAAAAACAGGTAAAATTGACCGAGAACATCCATAAAAACCATTGAGGGAGCGTGTAAAAATTGAACTCTCCAGTAGAATGGGCGGATTCTGATCAGATAGTCTGATTCCTCGAGTATGTGTCACTTTCAAAGACTGTTTGAAGAAGTTTGTAAAAGTGTCACATAGAAAGTGTTGTTGTATCCTATAAGTGGATTGTTACAATCCTAACCTACAGTAGTATGAGTAGGTTGTTAATTACATTTCAGAAATGTCTGAATTATGTAGTTTAATTATGCCTGGCAAAGAGTGATAAAATACCTTTCATACAAAAGCTTTATTATAAATCATTTTTAATAACATACAATCACATTAAAATATTAATATGATGTGTAGTGGCTGTCACAGTCAATGACCTGTGGCATGGTGTACATTCTCCATTAAGTTAATAACAAAGTCAGAATCCACTCTGTTTTCCCTTTTTGAACAATCCCCATTAACGATAATAATCATCAAATTTTGCGAATAGTCTCACTGCGCTACTAATTATGCACATAATGAGCTGGAATTTGAAATTCCGATGTTTCAGTAACAGTTTAATTGCATGGAGTCAAAATTTCCCATGTTTCTTTTCATAATATTTTTGAATATTAAATTCAGAATTTATAAAATAGTAAAATTCAGTTTGATAGCTAAAATGTTTATGGATCACGTTTGGGTTATGGGGTAGCAAAGGATGGAAAACCATTTCCAAAAAAAATTAATGATTTTAGTAAATATAACAAAAAACAAGAAACACCTATTTAACATTAGGAGATCTAATTTTCAAACACTTACAAATCGGTGAAAAATCCAATAAAATTGAACTATTTTTTATTTCTGCCTGAAATTGTGTGTAGCATCCAAATTTGTATAAAACATGGGCTTGTATTAAAATTATCGGAGCAAGCACCCAATTTAATATGAAGACGACCCCCTTAGACAAATTTTAAATATTGATATGTATTGAAAACATTTATCCCTATCGATTGCTACCTTCCTTTTTGTTCTGCGATGTAAATTGTGCAATTTCGATCGCGTGAGTCGATTTTTTTTTGTCGGCTATGCACTCACTTACACTTATCTGTCATATTATTATTAATTTTTATTTTACTGTGAATTGTTAATTTGAATAACATGTTTAGCAGTTAAGATATTTATAAACCTCTCTTGATTACTTGCCTTATGAAATCTTAATGTAGCAGTATTATTGCATATAGCAAAAATTTTATATTTTCTAAAAAACATTTTAAAAGATCACAATTTTTGTAAAATTTGATATCCACATTTAAAATTTTTTTCCAGGAATTCAGTTTATTAGTTCGAGATGTCTATGCCTTTTATCCACTCCTTATTAAATATGTAGACCTACAGAGGTAAAGTATCTCATCCTTATTGTGTATTGTTTAGTTTAAATTATTTTTGTAAACATAAATGTGGTTTTTTTTTTAAATTTCCGTAGTTAATAGGAATTTGTTTAACTCAATCTCAAATAAAATTTATTTAATTCATTAACCTCATTATTTAGACATACTTAATCTAGTCTATGCTATTAAAAAATGTATGTTTTGAATTCTCTTCTAATGGATGCTTTAAAAAGAAATCCAAGTGTACCTTAAATTGACTATTTTTTAATTGTTACAGAGCCCATTGGTTGAAACACAACACCAAAGAAGCTGAAGTTGTTTATAATTATGTGGCTCAAATATTTAACATGTGGTCAAAAAGCCAGGTAATATTCCCAAAATGCACATCAACATTTCTGAAATATTTCACCTTAATACATTTTTGAACCAGACAGCATTTTACTTTAAGCTATTAACTAGCAAGGTGGTTTGTATTAGGATTATATTTCTTTATATTGTTTAGTTTCTATGAAAAGAAAACAACTTTGTCATTGAATGAGTACTACCTATATTGCAGTTTTTGTTTACTTTGGAGAAAATGAGATAGTATCAGCATATAGATTTTGAGAGGTTGCATTTGCTGATGAAATACATAACTACCCACCTTTTACAAGAATATATCTTTTAAAATTTAGATTGTTGATTTATTAATTTTCTCTAGCTGCATCTTTTGAGTTTTAAAGTTTTATTTTATCAAGTTATGCCAAGTAGGTGATAACTGCTTTTGCCTTAATTGAAAATAAAAAAGATTTTAAAGAGTCATGAGAGACATTCCATTGCAATGACAGGTTTGATTGTTCCTAATTTTGCATTTCTCTTAGAAAGCTTAATTTTTTTGTTTTGATTCTGAAAAATATTTAACCACTAGACAAAATCTAACATTCCCTTAACATAATTCCTAAGAGTAGTTGAAATTTCAAGATATGTTAATCAGTCATAACATTTATTTAAAGATTGAACTAATTTCTTGATTTCCAATCCAGTGGAGCACCCAGGTGGAAGTTAGGGTTAAATCCCCCCCCCCAGGTTCGATTGGAATGGTTTTGGTTTCTAATCTCTGAGAAAATGTAACTCTGTGAAAATGGACTATAACTTCTAAGTGAGGGATAAGGTTATTTCATTGTTATCCAATGTTGTAAAGTCCGTGCTACAATAAACAGTGATTTGTTAGATAGAAAATTGTGACTTGCTCGCACAAATGGGAGTAACCAATCGAAGTAAGTGTCAAAAAGTTGGATTAAGAAACAGGCTCTCATTGCTGTGCATGGCAGCTGCACAAGATATTGATTTTTGGAATTATTTTTGTTTTATTGCTGTGTAAATTTGATCGTTTATTTTAACCACTATAAGTAATACGTGGAATAAATTTTATTTATTTCTGATGATTCTTTGAAGGGGGTTATATTAAGGTTTTTGTGACAAAAAAAATGCAAATAATTCGAAAACCAGAATGGTCGAAGTCCAGAGGATTTTGGACTTTGTACATATATATATATAGGGTATATATATATATATATAGGGTATATATATATATATATATAGGGTATATATATATATAATCAGGGCGTTGTCAGGAGTATGACCCATACAACACAAAATGGTGTTTTCTACGTATATGAGTAGCAAACTTCCGTTTTCACTTTGCTTTCTTTCCAATTTATTTTACTTTTTAATTGTTTTGCTCATTTGAATGATATATATATATATATATATGTTTACACACACACTCTAAGACAAAAATAGTTGCACCTGGAAGGGGTAGACCATTATAAATGAAATTTGGAGGAGTGGTACATTTGCGTTGCAGATGCAAATGATAAAAATTTCAGAATCGTTTGAGCAGGCGGCATGCACAGGGCAGCTCTCAAACGCACTGCATACCAGGGCATGCAATAATATCCAGTAGCACATCAAATTCATTTATACTCATGCTATTTTGTTGGTTACGTCGTTTTTCATTGTGTTGTGCTAGGGAAAAAAGCAATTTAAGCAACTAGGAGAGTTTGACAGAGGCTGAGTAATTGGCCTCCGAGAGGGTGGATGGTCTAATAGCATTGAATACAGGATTGGTTGTAGTGATGTTACTGTTGCACACTGTTGGCAGCGGTGGATACAACAAGGCACATGCCAACGTCAACCAGGCTCAGGAAGGCCTAGAGAAATCAGACCGAGAGAGGATTTACTTGTTGTAAGACATGCACATACTGATCCAACAGCCACTGTTGCTGACATCCAACAGGAACACTTCCCAGAAGCAAATAAAAATGTGACTAAAGCGATTATTTTCAAGGCAAGGCAACTATGGTGACTTTTTTCAGAAAATTAACATTGAAAATCATCAAAAGCAACATTTTGGCAAAAAACGGGAACTATTTTTATCACATCGCATTTTTCTCGGAAAATAAGCAAAATATCGATATTTATGTTATGGTGAAATGGCCAAAGAATTAATTGCAGATATTTATACTTTCTTCAAAAAATTTTAGATCGGACCAGAAAAAAACTAATGCGAAAACAAACGCTTCGTCAAACATACATCAATACATTGGTTGATAATGAGAACAGCTGCCAAAAGGCTATTAGCTCAATGGCTTGTAATTGTTGATTACTTTTTGGACTTCATTCCATCTAGCAGCCAACACTGATGGAAGTCGGAGACATACAAAATAATTTCAAGATATTTAAAAATATGCAGATGTTAAAATTGAGTTACAATTTGTAACTGAAAGTGCTGAGCTATTTGAACCCCTTCTGAGGTTTTTTCAAACATCAGCACCACTTATCCACATTTTATACCCCTAGTTGAGGGTATTACTGAAAAAACTTGCCAGCAGAATTTGTAAGGACATGTGAATAAACGTATTTCTTTTGAGCAATTGTTGCCTATAGCAAATGTATATTGTGGGCAAAAGATCAGGGATTTGATCTTTGATCTAAAAAGTTCTGATCAAATCACGTGTAAACATAAAATGCAGGCATGCTATTTAGCATAATTTAACCATCTACAAAAAAGAGCTTCATTGTATAATGGAAAATTTCTCTCAAATATTCAATGTTTACAACCAGCTGAAGTTTCTAAAAGCATAGGTGTAAAAGTATAGTGTAAAGTATGCATGCAATATTACAAGAGGCCCATCATTTCTTGATATCGATGAAGTAACAGTAAGAGATGAGTGGCTTGTTTTGCAAACTGACTTTGTACCTCCTAAAGTTGTAAAACACGTTAGAATTGACCACATATGGAGAAGCATAATCGAAGAAAGAAATGCAATTGGTTAAAACATATCCAACTGTAGTATCACTTCTGCAAGCTTGTCTTACTCTTACTCATGGTAACAGTGACGTTGAGAGAAGATTCTCAATTTCACAACGTGCCCTCTGAAGAGAAGTCAGCGATATCTGAAAAAATGTGTTAAATGCCAGAATGAATATCTGAGATAGAATAAAGGAATTTCAGAATGTTTTGAAGGTGTCAATAATCAAAAAGCTTTTTAGTGTGGCATACACTTTTTCTAAATCCTATTTCAAGTTTTTGGAGGAGGAAAAGAAGTTAATGTAACTGAAAACAAGAGAAAGAAGAAAACTAGAATTTGTTAGGAAAAAAATTACACGAGAGAAAAGAAACAATCTCAAATATGGAATCCAGAGTAAAAGCTCTCTCACAAGAGCAAAAGGAGATAAATCTTCAGCAGATTCATTATTAAAGGAAGTGAATGACAGCTTAAAAAAAGCTATAGAAAAGCAAGACACAGTTTAAATGCGCATTGCTCAAGGAATGCTTGATCAAGCTGAACAAATGCGTCAAAATGCGAGGGAGCAAGAAAGAAAAGCAAGTGCACTGAACAGTGTTTGTCAGAAAAGAAAATGTACCCTGATTGATCTTCTTTCAAAAAATCCTAAAAACTTTTTTTTTAATTTACAATGAAAAATCTACCTAACCACACCTGTAATTACGTTTATTTGTACAGTCGATTGCAAAAAGTGGAGAAAAAAAAAGAAACTTCTGTGAAGTTTGCTCTATTATTAAACATATACTATCCAGTCATGTAATTTTAAGGTAAGTTTCTTTATTATAAGGAAATTAATGGTTTTTGTTTATTTTAGTTTAAGTATTTTTTCTAAAATATTAGCATTTTATTTTAATCATTTGTAAAGGTTCCATTTATTGTTGCCTTGCAGTTGCTTTCTACGGCTAATAGAGTGCTAAGTTTTTTATAATCGAGGAGAATATTTTGGCTACTATTTTTCACATATGAGATAGCTAAAGCGACTGTTTTCCAAGGTAAGAACCACTGGGAGGCCTGAACGGGCAGTGGGATCCTCTATATCATCCAATAAGTAATCACACCATTTGTTGACGGCTTCATGATGTGGGACTAAACTCACGAAGACCATTACAACAACTAAATTTAACAGCATTGTATCGCCGTCAAAGACTGAAATGGTGTCGTGCCAGACGGACATGGAGTGTCGAATAGTATCACGTAGTGTGTGGAAACGATGTGGTTAGTGCCAAGATTCAAGGTTTTTTGTTCTGGGGTCACACATCCAGAAAACCTGGAGTCATGGTTTGGGGTGCAATTGTGTATGATGCCAAGTCACTTTTGGTATTCGTTACGGGCTCATTGACAGGCCAGTGTTATGTACAAGAAATTTTTACAACATGTTACGCTCCCATTCCTGAACTCCCGGGTTCACTCACTTTTTTAACAAGACATTGCTCTACCCCATATTGCTGCCGTCTCTAGAGCTTGTCTACGACTCAACGATATCTTACCATGGCCGACATATTCACTGGCATTGTCCCCAATCGAGAATGTATATGATGCCATTGGACGAGATATCACTCCACCCATAGCACGTATAATCTGCTAGAATATGTATATGTATGTATCACAACCTCCCAAAATATGGTGATGTTGGTTAAGATGAGTCAAACCCCAGAAACTAATCCTATGTGGGCCATTGCTCCAATCTGAACCATTTTTTTAAATTTAGTGTTACTGTTTTTAAATTGAGTTTTTCACTGATTTCTCATTTTTCAATAAGAATAATTTCATACTTAAGTGTTTTATAGACAATTTTTTAAATTTTGGGTTAGTTTAAAACGTATAATTTGATACAAGTTTACTATACTATAAAGAAAAATTCCCTTATTAATTTATTTCAAATATAAGAATAGATAATGTGACATTATAAAACCTCACCCAATGTGTATTTCTTTCCAGTATTTTAGAAGAGAGGAACAAAATTTTATTTCTCAGCATGAAATCGATAATATGACTCTAATCATGCCTGCTGCTGCTGGAAGAGGAAGAGCCAGTGTTCAAAATGTTCAACAAAGTGCTACATCATCTAAAAAAGTAAGTTTCCTTTGTTTTGATTGTTTAAAATGTATTCACACAATATTACTTAAGAATTGATAGAAAAACATATCTCCATGTTTAAATATTTAAAAATTGATTTGAATTTTGAGATTAAACTATTTTGATGTATTTAATAATTCAATGCTATGTTATCTTGTGGTGACATATTCTACATGATTTTTTATATAAGCTCTTAAATATAAATTGCATGTTTAAAGCTAAAGGATGAGGATAAATCAAGTATATATTTTTTTAAATATCATTTTTCAAGATTTGGTTAAAATTTTATTGAATTAATTGAGAGTTCTTGAAGAATATTCATTGCTTGGAAAATCGACACGTTAATAGATACATAAAGAGACATGCATTCTTTTCTGAACCCATGAGTGTTAAACTTTACGTCTAAACAAATCATTTAGATACTTATCTTGATCTTATTTCAATTTTTCATATAAATTTCATTGATTGAATGAATAAAGAACTTCATTATTTCGTAAAATTTGAGAAACTTGCATCGTTCATTTGTAATGTTAAAATAAGGTATGCAAATATATTTTGAATTTGGTCCTCGTACCAGAATGTGCACTTTTGTCTTATTGCTTTTTTACGATATTTTTTTAAATGAGCAAGTGAAGTAATAAAGTTTAAAAGTATTAAAAATTGAAAAAAAAAAAAAGGTTTTAAGGCAGTTATTGCATCTAAATATTTATTGATATCTGATTTCAAAATGAAGGGGATATATGTATTCAACTCTAATTTCTGAATCAATTTTTGAGGAGTGAGTTTTTTTACATATATAGATCTTCCATATACTGCGTTAATTAGTTTAGTTTTCTTTTAGAATGTTCTAATGACCTGTATGTTATAGGTGAAAAAGAAGCGAGACCGAGATGTTAAGCGTGACAAAGAGAAAGAACTTGCCTCCAGTTTGATGGTTGCCTGCCTAAAAAGGTTGCTACCCATCGGATTGAACTTGTTTGCTGGAAGAGAACAAGAATTAGTGCAACATGCCAAAGATATGTTCCTCAAAGGGGTACAAAAAGTGTAGGCTTCTACCTACACACTTGTTATATATGCACACATTACACTGAAGTGCCTGAAAAATTGGTACACCAATTTTATACTTGTAGCCCTCCCATTGAAGCCTAGAACTGTTGAAATATGATAGAGCATGAACTCCACGAACTTGCGGAAGTATTCTTGTAGGCATTAAACACCATACTTCCTGCAAAAAGATCCACAATTCTGTTGTTTTTCAAAGTGTAGGATTTCTGTGTTCCACAGCTCATTGCATGGTCTCCTAGATATGTTCAAACACATTTGGATTTTGGTGGAAATGGCAAGACCCCAAACTCAGATGAGTGTTCCTTCCAAACTCCATGTCCCTTTATCTAACCATAATTTGGCATGTCTAGACTTGTATGATGGTCCTATTGGAAGAGACCAAACCCGTCAGAATGAATGTAGGATATAAACTGATGCAACTCATCGGAAATTATGTACATACACTGAAGAGCAATTGAATTAGGTATACCCTTCTAGTAGCACGTTGCACCACCGTTTGCCTTGATGACGGCGGCGATTCATTTTGGCATGGACTCATCAAGACACTAGAAGCGATGGGAAGCCATAGGTATCCGCGACTCCTGAACAATCTCCACAATTCATGAAAATTAGATGTAAGGTGGTCTGAGGCTTTGACATCTCTCTCAATTGCATCTCAGATATGCTCGATTGGATTGAGATCAGGTGACCTTGATGGGCAGGAAAGCATATGCAGGTCTGAAATGTTCATCCAACCAATTGGATACAATGCAGGAGCGACGGCATGGTGTATTGTTTTGCTGAAAAACAATCTCTATAGTGGACTGTCGAAAACAAACACACGGGAGCAGATGGTCGGCAAGGATATCCCATTAACGTTCACCTATGATAGACGATGTCACATGTACCAGGGGTCCCATTTCAGTCCATATGAACAGTCCCCAGACGAGAATGCCACCTCCACTAAACTGAAGTCCCCTGCTGGCAGGAAGGATTTGTTGCTTCATGAGGTTTATGCCGTACACATACTCTGTCTTCGGCATGTAACCACAGTGAATCTCAACTCATCACTCCAGGCAACATTTTCCCACATCTTGACAGTCCATTGGCGATGTTACCGTGCTTATACTAATCCTGTGCCCTATCTTGTGCAGTCAACAGAGGGATTCTCTTGTGGGACGATGGCTTCTGTAGCCCATAGAGAAAAGATGGTTTTGAATGGTGTGGCAGCTTACACTTTCTTGTGCACCAGCATTAAATCAACAGGTGATCTGTTACACTGTGGCCCGTCTACCCACTGTTACAATGCGGGCTAGCCAACAACGACCTTGCTCATCCACACGCTATTGTCCACGGCAGTTGACCCTGGCAGGGATGGTTTTACCCAAATCATCGTACTCATGGTACACCCTTCCCATTGGTGCATGAAAATCCAAGTGTCTGCACTACTTCCAAGATGGAGTGACCCATTCATTGAGCCCTGACTACTTGCCCATGATCAAATGCGCTTAGATCCCCACTCTTACCCATACTGCTTTTGACTATTACTGATACTGTGAGCAGCACTCCTTATCTTGTTAAACAGCTGCTTATGTCATTTGTCAGCAGCTTCCAGTCCTGCATCTTCCAGCCTGAGCACAGCTCAAAATATGCATGATGCCAGCTATCCCTAATTCAATTCCTCTTCAATGTTTAAGGTTCGTAGATGTACTAGGGGTCCTATTAAATGCTAGCTAAATAAACCTCATACTATTACTGAGCCCCAAGCACCACCAGCAGCCTGAACAATTCGTTTGAAATGCAGAACCCGTGACTCCATTGGGTTTTCTCCACACACAGATTCTTCCATGTGCTTGAAACAGTTGGAAATGCTACTAGTCATACCAGGGTATGCACTTCCTGTCATTTTCCCAATCTGAGGTGTGGTGCTTAGCTGTGTAGTAAATATCAAAGGTTCATCAAAGGTTCTCAAGTTGGGCATCAGCTCTTAAAGTCCATATAGGTTCTGTCAGAATTCTTGTAATCACTGTACACAGTTTGGATTTTCTTATCTACCCTTGAAAATCCAAACTTCTCTATCTCCTAAATGCTATGACCTATCTTGTGAGCTCTAGTTACTAAACCATGCATAGTAACCACTAGTAAAATAAAGAAGTATTTAAAATATTGAGAGTAAACCTTATAACAGAGACTATGTATATCAGTAGATTTTTTTTGCATTTAACATTTATGGTTTCAGATTTTACAAATTAGCCTAGCAACAGTTAGCCTTGATCTGTCCATACTCCAGGAGTACTCAAATGTGTATAAATGTTTTATAAAATTCTGCACTATCATTACCTTCTCAAAAGTGTATGAATTTTGTTGTTTTGAAAAATGTGTCAATAATAGAAGAAACCCAGTTTACCAACCTTTTAAGAAATATGTATTGCAGGGCTTATAACTTGTCACTTATTGTGACTTTTTTGTTCTTTTGTCACTTTTCAGGTGTTTAAGTTCTAAAATTCTACTTGGAGAAAAAAAATTTTAGTGCGCAATTTAAAAAATTCATTTTTTTCTTTAAAAAAGTCAAATGTCAACCTAGTACATATCGTGTAATTTCGTCTTGCGTCGGAACTTGTCCAGGCTAGTTTCTTCCACAGCAGGTAGGCCATTTGAGCTTCATTCAGGAGGGGTGATGTTGGCAATTCCCCTCCCCCTTCTGAATGACGCCTGTGTGTCCGTCAAAATCAAACTTTTTTTTTATATATTTACTTTGAGGCGATCATAATGTAATGCTATGCCTGGCGCCGGCTGCTATAATGTTGATTTCGGTTTGCGAAAAGAATTGGAGCGTCAAGTATCACCAAATAAGATAATCTTGCCATGAAACAACCAATAGCAACCCTCTAAATACGTAACACCAGAATATTGTTTCCTTTCTTCGTAATTTTCATAAAGGCAGTGGAATGCTGTTCCATCAAATTCCCCCACAACACCCTTGGTCACATATCCTGGTGCTAAGGAATTCGATATAGGAAGAAGATAGTCGGTTTTGAAGCTTTAATCAGTGGCCCAAGCATTGGTCAACATACAAACCAATTCAAAGAGACTTGAAACTTCCCACTCACTAGTTCATCAAGCATTGTTCAAGCAGGTGGCTGTACTGGAAGTCTGAAGAACTGGTCCCAGTAAACATCAAAAGGCTTTACTTTTTGGAATAATTTCCATATTCCAAAAAGTAAAGCCTTTTGATGTTTACTGGGACCAGTTCTTCAGACTATGAGATATTAGTGGTGAGGATCCTAAATACCCAGTTGTGTCAAAGCTAGTGAAGACTACTCTGTCACTTTTGTATGGTAGTGCTGACATTGAACATGGCTTCTCAGCCTAAAAAGAGCTTTGACAGGAGACAGAGCATCAATATCAGAATGCACACTCAATGCATTGATGATGGTCAAAAGAAGTTTTGCAAATTTTGACAATCAACCTTATTTGATGCCAATCACATCAAAGCTAATGGATATGGGAAGTGTTGCATATAAAGCCTACAATCCCTATTTAGAATATATAAAACGGAAGTCACAAGTGAAATTAGAGAAGGGCAGAAAAAAAAGAAAGACTGGAAGTAGAGAAAAAAATTTTAAAGCCTTGGCAAAAATAAAAAACATAATAGAAGAACGAAAACTTCAAATTATGCATAGAGGATGAGGTGTTGGACAGTGCTTCATAATTGTTAAAGGAAGCCAATGATAGGCTCAAGAAGACTATGAAAAATAAAGATTTTAAGGAAGCAGTACTTGCTCAGGCAATGATTGAAGTGGTGACAAAAGTCTCGGATGACGCTGGTCAGCAAAGACAGACTTAAAAAATGCACTTTCTTCTCTCGAGAAGAAAAAGACATAATTAATTTTACACTTTTTCTTCAAAAAAATCAGGCAATCTTTCGAAAAAATTGAAGAAATTCTTCAAGCTATGTGTCAAAAATGAACAACATATTTAAAAATCATGATTACAAATTATTTTATTTTTTTGTTAATATCATTTCAAAATAATATGCTTTTTAATTGAAGAAATTAAATATCCTTCCAAAGAAAGAAAAGAAAAAGATAGGGGTGACTGAGGAGTATCTTTTTCTTTTTTATCTTTATAGAATATATTTGGCATTATGCTTATTTGTTCGATTAGTCACTTTTTTACACCTTAAACCTGTTATAAGCTCTGGTATTACTTTATTCGGTTTTAAAGAAATAAAAACATATTTAATTGTAATTGATAATTTATTTGGTTTTAGGTTGTCTTACACTCTTATTTTTTGATAATTTATTTTTATAATCTCAGATAGAGTTTAACTCTCCGATCCATTGAAATAACCCCATACTTGGAAATTAATAGACTGTAGTTTAATGAGCCTTCAATTTCAAATAGTCTGCCATTTATAGCATTTTCTGAGGATTATAAACTGGGTTTGAATTAAAGCTGAAACAGACACATTTTGAGAAAAGCCTAAAACTTTAGAAATGATTAAAAATAAAGTATCTTATACAAAATTACATTTTTGCTTGCTAGATAAATGGTTTGGTCAGTAAATGCAATAATAATTGTTTTTGAGTTTTCACTCATGAATTGTAAACATGCTTTTGTGATCCTTGTATTTAAATGAAATGTTTTTGTTTCTTAGAAAGTTCAAGAATATGATATCTTTGATTACATCAAGCTTCAACTTACTCTACCTGACAAGGTGCTGTAACTTTTCACTATCCCGTACATTTTTAATACAATTTTTTTTGCTTATAATTTGTATCATGAGATGCAATATTACTATGACCTTTTTTATATAGATTGATCCAAGTGATGTAATGAGTTGGCAGCATTATTTATACAGCAAATTAGGGACAAAAAGAGAGAGCACTCAAAAGGTTTCACCTGATGAATTGGTTGAGAAAATCATAGATATGGCTAAAGTACTCTATGGTTTACACATGGTAAGATATAATTTTCAACACAGTTTTAGATATCTGTTGAATTGCTTCAACAGTATTTTAAAATTTTGGATACATCATTACTTTTACAAATACAGTAAGTCCTCGAAATAGTGATATTATTGGTAGATAAGAAAAATCGCAATATACAAAAAGAAAATAAAGCGATTGTTGCGAAAAACTTATAGAAATAAATGGAAACTATACATTAAAATACAAGTTTATTTAAATCATGCAAACTGCAAGTTAAACAAATGCAATGATAAAACTTATACGTAAAATATTTTGAAAACAGAAATTGTGTACTTCATCTACACTTTCAAGGCACCCAATATTTGTAAATTCCAATCGTCACCCAATATTGGTCAAGGTATCGTGTGGGTCCTTAAATACATGGATTCCCATAGCTCTAGTTTTCTCACAGGCTCAATAGGCTTTAGGGTACTTTGGAGTGTAGAGTAGTTGATCTGTTCATTTTAGTCATTTGAAGAATCTCTTGGTTCCAGTCTTCAAGTATTGACACCTTATTCTTCCTGTTGCCTATTAACACAAACAGCTATGTGAGATCCTTTGTGCAAAGTAAAACTGAAAAGGACGTGAAAATTTTTTTATTTTTCATTTCTTGTATGACATTTGAAAATCAGTTGAACCTTTGCTACTGATGGGCATAGGTTTCTTTAATAGGTTTTATCTTTATTTATGCTGTTGCCATTTTTTAATGCAATACCACGTTTTTATCCCCAAGCAGTAAGTATGATCTTAAGAGCCATTTTAAATAGATGGCTTTTGTAGTTTTTTTTACATTTCTTTTGGGGACTTGATAAACTTCAACTCAATTTGTCTAATTTTCTACTCGTGGTTAGTATGCCTGAGGGATTTCACATCGTGTTAAAAGTCCACGATACGGCTTACGGTAATAGCTTGAAGCAAACAACTTTCAGGTGTCAATTACAAAAAAATAGACTATCATCTTAGAATACTGCTTCAATAAACCAAAAATTCGTTGTAGAACAAATAAAAGAGCAATAAATCACTGCTTCATTTTATGATGAGTTACTGTACATTGTTATTATCAGTGATGGCCTCGTCATTTAAAGAACTGTTTAAAATAAAAAATTTAATGTCATTACGACGTGACTTTATAAACATTAATCCATCTTAAACAAAATTATATTTTATTGATATTCGATTCATAAAATTTATATTTTTTAAATCAAAATTGCATTTTTACTATACAAATTATTCTGAGTGACATAATACATATAGTTACTTTCAGCATTTATCCACCCTTTTCAGTTTAGCAAAATTCAAACTATATAAATGGGAAGTTTTGGTATTTATGGATGAACTATTGCCTTTGTTTTCAATCATTCTCTTGATTCAGATAAGATATTTTACAATGTCTGCTTCTGAATTTCCCATTTCAAATATTAACTGTGGTAAGTTTTTCCATTTACAAAATTCTTCTGAAGCAGTAATTTTAATGTGAATAACATTCTCAAAATATGCGATCATCATTTTGATTAACTCTCTTAGCTGCATACCCTGCAAATGCCTTGTCATCAGTATTTGTGATATTTGAAAATGTAAATTGGTTTCACTCATTCATTTGTATGAGTATTAACAACATCATTTAGAAATGTAAAGGGTAGGATTAACGAATTCCTGGTTTGTCTGGTATCTTGTTTGAATGGGTGCAACAAATTTTATAAATTATTTAATCTTATTTTTATTAGGTTTTGATTTGAATGCTTCAGATTTTATCTGATGATCGAAGCTAATTATTCATCATTGTAATGTCAGTTCAATTTTTGACTATTGTTTGTATTATAGTCAATAAAAGAAAGAATAGTATAAAATTTCTGCAAATGTACCTACCTAGGAAAATCAATCTTACTTAGAGACACACCATGCATGAATGCAAAAGACAAGTGCAATTCTGGATTTTCAAAATGAAGGATTTGATCTATTCCATCAGATATTAAAAGAACAAGAACTTCAACATTGCACTGAATGATTAAAATCCTGGAGTTTTGAGTAATTAAAACCATTATGTAATAGGCACTAAAATAACCACTACATCCTCTACTTCCTCGCAGATTGACCACCCTCAAGGTCAAATGAAAGGCATGGTTCGAAGTGTAGTTTCCATGCAAAGAAAACGAGCTGTGATTGCGTGTTTCCGTATGACATCACTGCATAGCCTTCCAAGGTAAACAGTGAACGCATGGATTCATTTTGAGAGCATGATTGTTTGTGGGAACTAATCCTTGTTTGTATACAATTGACACATTTCTTAACGCTAATCTAATCCGTTGAAATTTTATTTTCTATTAGTGAAAGATCTTGTTGAGAAGCATGAAAATGATCTTTCACTTCCCTCAATTTTCTCAAAGTTACCTGATCTAATATATAATCTGCATTTTCCTCTACTTAAATTTGTGAAATTCTGAGGGGGACACTTTATTATACGAAGCTAACTTGGTAAGAGAAAACATTGAAGTGTTTTGATGATCAATCTGCCTTTTTCAAAATACTGCAAAGGAAAGGCACATGTATTTTAAAAATTTTAAGATTTATAGTGCAAAATTATCTTAGTGTTTTAACAATTTTTCTATTTTAAGGAACGATTTGTGTTTCAAAACAATAAACTTTTGTGTGTGATAGCTGATAGCAGTGGAAAACTAATAACAGTAAGAAATGAAATGAATAAGTATTTTTAAATGGACTTTGTTATCAGTAACTGCTTAAAATGGAGAAACAGTCTAGTCAATTGTTTTTTAACTAGGTGACTAAAATGTGGAAGTATTTGAAATCTAAGAGCTCTAACTTACAATTTATCATTTTCAATAATGTTTAAAGTAATAATTTATTGTTTTAAACATTCTAATTTTAAAAAATCAATATAGGAAGAGTAACACACTCATAAAATATTCATAAGCACTAAAAACCACAATCTGAATACTTAACAAATTATCATTGATTTTCTCCCCGATACTACAGTAGGTAAGGTTTAATTATATTTTAATCTACTATAACTAGAGATCATTACATAACTTCTTGCTATGAAGTAAGGCCATTTTATGAACTTTTTTGAGTCTCCTAACAACTTGAATTGTTCAGAATTAGTCGCACCAACACTAAAATATTAACACATTACAAGCACACTGTGCTCTTTAATTTTGGATAGTTGTTTTTACTGTGGGTGTCAGTGTAATTTGTTTCTTGCAACATAGTTATTGAGATTGATGCTAACAGTTAACACTTGACTAGTGGATTATGTATTGTTGGCATGTGATCAATCCCCATAGGCTCATAACCCTAGTCCTGCAAGAACTGCCTGGCAGAAGTTGCTGTCGACTTCCAAGAAGCGCATAGCTATTAACTGTCTTCGTAGTGTTCCTTTATACAACTTGCGAAGGTAATTTCACTTATTTGCATTGTTTATTCCTTTGATATTTGCTTTTTTCGCACATTTTCTAATGGATTGATGGTTAATAGCAAGACTGCCTTCATATTATTTTTATTTCTAGATGTCGCATGAAGTTTTGTGCCAACAT
The DNA here is from genome assembly GCA_947359465.1 of Metellina segmentata. Classification (NCBI taxonomy): domain Eukaryota; kingdom Metazoa; phylum Arthropoda; class Arachnida; order Araneae; family Tetragnathidae; genus Metellina; species Metellina segmentata. The sequence continues at coordinate 26,909,441 of OX375884.1, forward strand.
GTTTTCAATTAAACTGGGCTATCAATATTCAGAAAAGAATGTTTTTGCAAACCTTTTGCTTGGATTTAACTCGGCTTATAACCTATGAAAAGGTTCTTAATAATATAGAAACAAGCATTTTAAAAAATGCTTACCGTAATTTATTTATTAATTTATCATTGAATTATTGTAAGCACGTTTACCTTTACATTAAAGTTGGTCAAATTTTATGAAAGATTTCCATTGCTAAGTATTAAATGACTTGGTTTATTTGTCCTACATTAATGTTTATTATAAATTCATGAAACCTGAAGAAAACTACAACAGAACTTCATGTAGGTATTGAAATAGATATATGGGGAGAGAGATAACGTTGTTCATCTATTGTTAGAACTCAAGTAACAAAACTAGTTTGTTTGAAATTTTATGTAAAGTGTATATATTTTTATGTGTAGGCACAGAGAGAAATATATAAGTGTTTAATAACTATACAATGCTCCAAGCAATAGATTTTTAAGAGCCTTCATTTCAAGACTATTTTTTATTCTGTTATATAAATTTATAGTCTTCTGTGATTGACAACAATAAACAATCTTATTAAAATTAGGTTAAGTAGGTATTCTTTGAGACAATTTCATTTATTCTCAAATTGAATAATTTCGCAGTAAAGGAAATGAATTTTGACTGAAAGAAATATGGCTTGAATATATATCAAGCCCTTAGAAATTTACTTAGTTTGGAGTTTGTGAATTTTACTCAGCATAGAATTTTTCACATTTAGATTGGTAAGAATTGGTAACTGGTTTTGGAACACTGTGTTCTGTTATTTATAGTAGTTAATAACATTGATTCTTTGTAAATATAAAAGTGGATTTATTGACTAATTTACTCAATTTTTTAAAAGTTTCAGAAATTTCAAATCTTAGAAACTATTTAGTAAATAATATTGCTATGTATAGTTATTGTCTTAAGATTTTTGAGGTATATTTCAAAGTACTGAAACTCAATAAAAATAAATATTTTGATCAAATGTGGATTTAAATGTTTTAGCTTCATTTTTTTTTATTTATTAAATCAAGTCACATATTGGACTTTTTTTCTTACATTTTTTTTTATCCCACTTTGTTGTTGTGAGATTTAATCCATTGTAATTTTGTTTTCATTTTTCAACAATAGACATAGGGCAATTAATATTTTCCTTCAAATCTACAAAGAAATGTGGCTGGAAGAGGAGAATACAGGACAGGAGCAGTTAATAGAGAACCTTACAGTAAGAATATTGGTATTTCTTTGTTGCAACTGTAACATTGCTTTGAAGAGGTGATCTTATTATTGAAACAATTTCGACATTTTCATTAATGATTTACAAATACCCATATAATTATGTTTACAATATTGCTGTTCTATCTCCTTTACTGCCATCTCAAAAAACAATTTGTGTTTGTTGCCAAGAACTTCACTATTTGGTTATTTGATGTAGCAGTTGTAATTTTCAATGTTTGTGCTAGAGACATTATGTGTGTTATCATTTACTGCTGGCCTCTCATCATTGCAGCTCTTCATTTATAGTATGTACTCTCAACTACTAAATAGACATACTAAGGAGAGGAGTTATTCTTTTTAGCAATTGATTTTTTTTGTCTCTTAATATTTAATGTAGTCTATCAAAAAAAAAATGTCCAAAACCCTCTTGTCATTCTTGTCTCTGGAGATTGATCCCATTAAAGATCTGAATTATTTAAAAGTCTAAAATAATTTTAAAATTCTACTATCATTTCTTACTTAATAGTACAAAAAGTATCATTAAACCCTAAGGGCACACATATATATCATGCTTCACCACAGTAACTAAATCATTTTATATTTGATTCATTCACATAATTTATATTCAGAGACAAAGGGCTTAGGATTATTCTTTCTTCAAAATGAGTCATGAGATATTTCTCATGGAACAAGAACAAGTAAGATTTATTTGTGAACATAATATATATTAAATCAAGTATGAAATGTTAAAAATACCAGGGCAGACAAGCTGTTTACTCAAATGCTTATCTATTGGGTTGGTGCAAAAGTTAATCCTGTTTTGTAAAGTATAAAGTTTTTATGTTTGAAAGAAAGAATTTCGGCAAAATGTGTCATTTGGTTGTGTTTAGATTTTGTTAAGCTTTAAAATTGACAGAAATACGGAGCATTTTAGACATATTATGTTTTTTTTTTATTTCTGAAAGGCAAGAATGCTTCACAGATGTAAAGGGGATATGTGTTGTGTTTAGTGAAGGTGCTGTTGACGATTCCATATGCCGTAAATGGTTCAGAAAGTTTTATCACTTGGATCAGTTCTTTAGCTAGAAACCTCAGAACTTCTATGAGCATGGGATTATGCAGCTACTGGAGAGATGGAGAAAGGTCATTTGAACAGAACAGTATATACTACATTTATTAAATATACTTTTTAGTAAATAAAATAATTCTTCGATTTTTGTCAAAAAATGGGACAAACTTTTGCATCAATCCAATAATTTACCCTTCTATAGCAAAATATCGCACAGAGCAACAAATCAAAAAGAATACTTTAAATGCAGAAAGCCAAGTTTTTAAATATGTATCACATTTGGACATATATATAAATATGTATCGCAATTTGGATCACACAAATAATATCTGTAGTTTTAATAAAAAAAATGTTTCCGAAAAAAGAGCACTTTGTTGTTGTTGTTGCACATCCCCCTGGTGTAGGAAAGCCTACACCAGGTCCAGAAGGCCCCGTCGTGCCCGATCCTTATATACTTGCAAAAAGTCCTGATCAACCAACAGCTGCTTATACGTAGTGCCAAGACAGAGAAGAAGGTGATCAGGACTGGCAGGTAGGGAACAGGAACAAGGAGGGAAAATTCTCTCCCCGTTCTGAAATTTTATACATTTAAGATGGCCACTTCGAAATCTGGCCATGGCCGATTGGAAAGGCCGAGGGCCACAACATGAGATTGATAGTCCAGGGCGATTGCCAGCATACCAATGGTGGGATGGCGTACTGTGTTTTCCCAGGGAGTGGACCTCAGTGGGAGTGAGACGATTCAAACAGTCCATAGGGAGATCACAGCCATTCTTGGCGAGTACATCGGCTGTCTCGTTGCCATACACCCTGATATGCGATGGAATCGATTGGAGGCTTATTGGTGTTTTCAGGCCAATCTCGCAGAGAAACTTCAGAATATTCTGGTCAGTGATATCAAATATTTTTGGCCAATTAAGGACAAGATAAAGCAAAGAAACTTGCAAAAAAAAACAGAATTTTATGTGTTTGATTTATACAAAATCATTTTATGTAAGTAAATTATGTGAAATATTGAAACAGACTTGTAGGATGATATATACTTGTACTCTTAGCCCTTAGTATTATAAAACAGCAACTTTCTTTAATAATGCATCACGAAACATAAGGTGACTTATAATGGTATGCTTTGACTTAAAGAAAATTTTGCAAAACAGATATAAGCTTTTCATGAATAAATTTACTTTTATACAACATTAAAAACTACACAGGAAAGAAAATATCTGAACAAGTTATTCATCAACAATTCGAAATAGCTTCAAATTTAGAAGTCTAGAGTGAAGAGCAGTTATAAAAAGTACTTTTTTATAAAATATTTTCATAAGTACTTATAATGAATTATACTTAACTGTACTGTACGCAGTAGCAAAATAATACATAAATTGATGCCTGAAGCTTCTATTGTTTTCTTTACCAGCAATCATTTGAAGATGCAGAGACCAAAAAAGAAGTTGAAGAAGGAGAAGAAAAACCAGATCCTCTTAGCCAGATGGTAGTAGCCTTTTGCCGTAATGCTACAACAGAGCAAAGTGGAGGGATGAGTGAAGATGATTTGTACATGCATTATGCAGATATTTTCAGCAAGGTAGTTATGTTTTTGTGTTACTGCGTAAACTCTTTTAAATTAAGATTATTTTTACATTAGTACTTAAAAAAATGTTAAACTGTTCTTGTGAATGTATAAGAAAATTACTATGCAAACAAAAGCAATTTTATAGACTGGGTCTATTTTTGTGAAACCCTATTTTTAAGAGAAATTACTATTAACACAAAAAGATTTTCTACACTGGTGTCCAAAATTATCTTTACATGCATAGACCCATGGATTTCTCAGAAACTTTGAACTGCAATTTTATGAATTTGTGTGGAATGAGACATAACATCAAAACACATAAATACAAAAGAAAAAATTTAACAACACCACATATGATATAAAACTGTAGCATGAAACAGTAAAAATGGCAAAATATGTGACAAAGAGAGTTCAGAAAAAAAAAGTAAAATATTTAGGGCTTATGAATTTAATATAGAATGTGATCGCCCCTGACTTGTACACGCATATCAAAACATTGTTAACTGGCAATAATATTGTTAACCACAGTTTGGGAAATTAAGTTTCACTCCTCCAGCAGTGCGGTCTTCAAGGCATTTATATCTTGAGGAGGTTGTCTTAGTGCAACTGCTTTTCCAAAATAGTCCTATAAGTTTTCTATCAGGTTCATATCAGGAGATTTTGCTGGCCACAGTATTCGCTTAATGGTTTCATTTTCAAGAAATTCGGCAATAATGTGGACGAGCATTATCGTACATAAATAAAAAATTACTTCCATATGGACCTCTGAAAAGTGTTACATAACATTCAAAGACTTCATCCCGATATCTCTGGCTGGTCACAGATCCTCTGTTGAAAACGTGTAGTGGCATACCTCCATCGATCATTATTCCTCCCCACACCTGCACTACCAAAACGGTTTCATTCCATAATGTTTAAAGGAAGATTTTGCACTCCCTCCAGATGCAAAAATGTTTAGAATCAGATGTTAAACTAAATCTCAACTCATCACCAGGGCAACTTTTTTGTTGCAGTAAAAATCAGAAAAGTTGCATTTATCATTCCCTAAAGTTGTATTTATGGAAATAAAGTTGCATTAATTTTTGATACACTAAAATATAAATTAAAATTATTCCTAACAACTGAAAAAATTCAAAATTTCTTGATAATTTTAGTCGTGTACTGCAGTATTATAATACATATACAGAATATTATTGAAGTTGTTAAATGGCCGATCCTTGGCCAGTAATTTCTTTAACACTTAAAAACTGCTCTCAACAGAGACTGATGTTCCCAGACATTGACTTGGGGGGGGGGGGAATCATCTCGGAAAAGTGTAGCAATAACCATCAGGTCATTATTCTTTTCCAATAGTTTTTTAAGGTACACTTTAAGGTTGCAAGGATTGTCTTTAAAATCCATCGATCTGATATCTTCATACGCTGTCTCGATGTTGTACGCTTTCGATTCCAATTTTTCTATGAGCTGAATCAAACATTCGTAGCTGCGTTTGATTTTCAGCAAACGTTTTGGCTGCTCTGGTTCACACACTGCTTTTTTTACGTGACGCACTAAAATGCTGTCGCCTCTGTAACCACTTGTAATGTCCTTTACAGTGGGAAGATGGTAGGCGTAGTACAATGCTATCCGAAGCCACATAGTCCAGCGTGTGAGTACTGGCTCAGGCATTTGGCTGATGGTCTGAAAGGCGACTTTTCAGACCAGAGATTTTAATACGCCATCTACAAGGCGAAGAACATATTGATGATCGACACTCACCTCGCAAAATCTGCAGTCAATTTCGCAAGTTTCCTCTGGATTATCAAGAGTGCCAACCAATGCGTTAAAAGTACTTCTTGCGATTTTTTCACTTTCGTCTGTTAAGACGAACGCCTTCTTTCCATGAACTTCTTGTTTGATCCGCAATACTTCGGCGTTTGCAAGATCAGACACATGTGATCAAAGGGTTGGCAAAAAAATGAAATATTAATTTCATAATACTTAATTTTGAGCTAAATTTTAAAAAGTTGCTGGTGGTTGCATTTATGCAAAAAGTTGCATTTATGCAGAAAGTTGCATTTATGATGCGGTTATAACTCACTTACAATACACCCCATGTAGGAGGAATTTCGTTTTTACTACTTTACATGCAGCTTAGAAATTGTGAAAAAAAGTTGCATTTGTTGCCCTACTCATCACTAATGAGAACGTGGGTCCATTGGCGTTGACTCCAGTTCAAATGTTCCTTCATATAACTTGCCATTTGAGTGCAGTTATAAACAGCCATGTGTACTTTGTTTACATTTTTACTATTTTCATCCCCACATTAAGCTTAAAACTTTGCAAACAATGATATAACTTCTACATATTCACCGTCCCACCCTAGGGCATTCGGTGTATGCAATATGTTAACTAAAATATTGTTCTTATTTTCTCTTTCATGGAATGTATACATTTTTTTTGTGGAGGGTTAAATTGCACTGTGCAAAGTTGCATAAAAATTAAATGTGTACTATGCTGTTACATATTAACTACAATGTTCAAAATAATTCATGTTTGCTGTATCTAAAATACTTAACTACATGATAAATTATCAGACTGTTTACTTTGATAAGAAATTACTTATTAAGTAGTTTAAATATTTTACTGTTTATTTATTACTGTTTGTGTGGTTTTTTAGAGCTGTGGTGGTGCTGATGAAGAAGAGGAAGAAGAAGATGGTGAAGAAGAAGGACCATCAATCCATGTGAGCTGTAGTTCAAACAAATTGCTTATATTTTTTCGACCTAGTTTTTAATTTCCGTTCATCTTTCTAACTAAAATGAAAATAACTTAATGTTACTGAAATTTTCTGTCGCAAATTTAAATAACATATTTTGTCCAATTGAAACTTTGTTCAAATACCTATTTTCTGAATTATCAATAAATATGATTACATCATATAACTTTCTGATACTAGCTGATATAACAACTTAAATTTTTACACAATACTTTTCAATAATTTATTTTAAATTATCATTGCTTTTGAACTTTTAAGCACACAACTCAGACAAATTAAATTATAATGGGGCAAGCAAAGGTAAGTTAGAGGATATCCATTTATATTACATTTTTGGACATTAATATTATTAAAAGTGATAGAAAGTAAATTCAAATTTCAATTATTTTGAGCTATCTATATCAAAATTATTTCAGCATTAAATGTTTTATAATGCAATATGTGCACTGATAGCTAAGTAGTGAATGATATGCTTCATTTTTCGAAGTATTCAAATTTTCTCTTCACAATTGCAATATAAATATTATAAGACGTCAGAACTTTTATATTTTATTTGTTAGTAGTCATTACCATGTATTATGAAAATCTAAACTACTTAAAGAAGGAAATTGTTCCATGAATCCCGATTCAGTTACGCAATTATTGAGAAACTCTTACATTTTAAGTCTAATCAATTAATATTACATGAATTTAATAACTTCCTGTATAGAGCTGTACATTTTATCTAGCATTTTTTTCATGCTGCGATGATGGAAAGAAAAAATTTGCACATATATTGGTATGTATGAAAAATGTAGATTGTGATAGGAATTTTCTTTATTATAAACTGGTAGTTAGAAACAGTAATAGTACCAAAAGTCTAAAATTTGGATCCGTAATTTTCTGTATACATAAATTGATTGAGTTGACTTGCCTAAAGCAGAAAATGTTAAGATCTTTTGCTTATTGCTATAGGAAGTAAAGAATAAACTATTTTAAATTTCTGCAAGCTCACTAAAATTACAAATTTATTCATGATTCTTCGACTAGTGAGCATGCCTGACAAAATCATGATGCATTGCTCAATTTATTGTAATCAAATAACGAATAGAGAGACTACAGCTCTTACTCTGTACAACTTAAGCTGCTAGTGTATTAATTCATCTATTAAAATAAATTAAAGTTTGCCTTAAAACAAGTTTTAAAGCTTGGCCTGTTATTTTGATACTTTGATTTAGTGGTTTTTATTTAGAAATATATTTTAACATACTTTATTTTTTAAGTGCAATTTCAGTATAATCACATTTGTGCAAAATAAAACAACAAAATAAAGAAATTCCTATGTTAAGACTGAAAAATTTTTCTTATGGAGTGTAAAGCGATGGTAGTTCAAATTAGTAAAAATGACTCAATTTTTTAAAGGTTGTTTCTTATTTTCAAAATGATGTTTATGTATTTTGCAAAGAAATTGAGCAGTTGGATAAATATGACTATTAGTGCACTTGATTAATTTCTAAATAATTCAGCTATTCCATTATATTCTTGTTCATTTTTTTCAATCTTAGTGGTATTAGGAATCAGATTAAGGAGTCAAATTAAACAATTCATTTTGTTGAATCATTTTTCATTTTGTTAAAATAAATAAGTAAAATTTCTTAAAGGAACAAGAAATGGAGAAACAAAAGTTGTTGTTTCAACAATCCAGACTTGCTGATAGAGGAGTTGCTGAGATGACCTTGCTGTACATATCTGCTTGCAAAGGTATAGAAAATAGTTGCATTTGGCAATGAATCTTAAAAATTATTATCGTTATTAAAGTTATTGCGAATCAATTTAATAAATGGTTTTTGAAGTGTATAAATATTTTCTTTGGAAATACAATCATTGAATTTTATTTTCATTCTGTCACATAGTTGAAAATTTGCTGAGTTGAACAAAATATATTTAGACTTTTGTATAAAAATCAAATGTTATCAGATTTTATAATTATTTCTAAGTATATTAGATGATACAGAAATACTTTATTTTTTCCATGATCTTAAAATGGAAGTTAATTTAATATTCAACAGTATTTTTTTATTATTTCTTACTGTGCAGTGTAAACCAGTTGTTAAAATATATTGTCATAGATACTCACATTTTAAATTTCTCACAGGTATTCAGAGTTCAATGACAATGAATACATTGAAATTAGGTATATCAATACTGAAAGGTGGTAATGTGGAAATTCAAAAGGTGAGCATAGATTAGTGCTTTTTGTATCGTTTTATCAGAATATATCATTTTTAATAGAAAAACTGAGCATTATCTTACTTCCTGTAACTTAAAGAAGGAAAAATTTGTAAAATATTGGTTCGGTCGTAAATTGTTTTATTTTCTACATTTCCTTTACAATAACAGCTAAATGTAGTTGAAGAAATAAGGTGCATATATTAAAATAAATAGGAATTAAATTTCATTTTTGACAGTTGGCAATTTAACACTTTGTTAACCATAATATTTTTGTCTATAACACCTTCTTTCCTTTAAACATTAATTATTTATTTGGAGTATATCATTTCTGTGAAATCAGTCATGAAATAGGAAATAAGGAATGTTAAAAGTTCATTCTCCCTGAAAAAGTAGTCTGATTTAAAGTTAAAAATTCATTAAATGTTAAATTCTTACACTTTCACTTTTTACTGTAATTTTTTTTAAACTTCTTTTATTATCTGATTTTAGAGTATGTTAAAACATCTGAAGGATAAAAAAGACGTTGGATTTTTCACATCAGTTGCTGCCCTCATGAACTCTTGCAGGTAAATTTCAAATGTTAATTCGAGTTTAATGTAACAGTTGTATCGTGTTTATTTTCCCTTACTAATGTAAATCTCATTTTTAACTTGCAGTGTGCTAGATCTGGACGCTTTTGAAAGAACGCAGAAAGCAGAAGGTCTTGGTGTTGGATCAGAGGGAACAGCTGGAGAGAAGAACATGCATGACAAAGATTTCACCTGTGCCTTGTTCCGTTTTCTTCAACTGCTTTGTGAAGGCCATAATCTTGGTATGTTGCTTTTAGTTAAAATCCACTGGTATTGGTTTTGTATAAAATGCAAAATTAAATTTTTTATATGCTTCGTCAAAAAAAAATTGATTAAAGAACTTTTCGCTATCTAATAAGTGAAATAAAAATTAAATTTTTTCTGTAATGTATTAAAACTTATAATTTATTACGTATACTGTTTTACATGCTACATGAATTCTTTTTCAGAAAAGTACATGGTACTATAAAGTTATGTTCTAGATATTAACTAACTTTATGTCTCAGTTAATATTCTACCTTAAGCTTAAAACTTGCTAAATGTAGATATTTTCTATGTTTAGTATATTTAGTTTGCATTTTGTAATGGGTTTACCTGTTTCACTTGGAATTAAACTCACACATTGATCATGAATCTATGTTAGTGATCTAAAATGGTTCAGACTGTTAAAATAAGACTACAAGTGAAAATAATATTTCTTGATTTTGATAATTATCTATTTTATTTTTATGAAATTAATATTTATTAATATAATGATACAATTTTCTAATCAGAGTTGAAACCATTGGCTAAAAATGTATTGAACATTGAAATAATATAGCGTGAATAGTTCTACTATATTTAAGCATATACACGCATAGGTATGTTATACAGGGTGGTCCCGAATTCATGGTACAAACTTTAATGGTAGGTACAGGACATTGTAACAATGATTTATTGTATAGGAATGTATAGTCGCAAGTGACGCGGTGAGGCGTAAACAGGGGAAATAAAAGGAAAGAGAAATGGAGTGATCGGTTGGTATCATTGCCGGTAGAGGGCAGTAGATGTCTAGCCGCTGTTGAACATGATGCATCGCAGTAGGGAAAAGCGCCATTCACAATTGTGCTGCCGTAGACGATGGGTGACTTTACGTATGCAGAAAAAGCAGACATGCATTACATGTACGGCCGGGCAAATGGTAACGGCAGAGCTGCGTTACGAATGTATCGCGCGGAGTATCCTGATCGACGAATGCCGGATCATAGAATTTTTCAACGGTTACATCGTCAACTTTGTGAAACAGGTGCGTTCGACGTCAACAGACATGGCGCTGGTCGAGTAAGAGCTGTACGCACTCCAAGGCTGGAAGAAAGCATCTTGAACATTGTGGCTGATAGACCCGAGTCAAGCACAAGAACTGTTGCGCGTGACGTAGGTGTGAGTCATCAGACTGTATGCAGAGTGTTAAACGAAAATCGCTTACACCCCTTCCATTTTCAGAAAGTACAAGCATTGAATCCGGCAGATTATCCTCGCCGCGTGAACTTCTGCCTGTGGGTGATGCAGCAATGTGCGTTGCAGCCGGATTTCGTAGATTATGTGCTATTTACAGATGAAGCGACATTTTCACGCGAGGGTGTCTTTAATGCGCACAATTCCCATGTGTGGGCAACCGATAATCCACATGCAACGCGTCGACATGCGTTTCAACAACGTTTCAGTATTAATGTGTGGGCTGGTATTGTGAACGACTTTTTGATTGGCCCATACTTACTACCCACGCGGCTCACTGGCGGAAGCTATCTTATTTTTCTGAAAGAAGTGTTACCACAACTGCTGCATGATGTTCCGATCGCCATTCGTAACCGCATGTGGTTTCAGCACGATGGGGCACCAGCACACTTCAGCATTGATGTACGGAATTACCTGAATGCCACGTTTGGTACTCGATGGATTGGGCGTGGTGGACCAGTCCCTTGGCCACCCCGATCTCCCGATTTATCGAGCCTCGATTACTTTTTATGGGGACATCTAAAGCATCTTGTTTATGAGACTCCAGTTGACTCAGATGAGGATCTCGTCGCTCGCTTATCTGTAGCTGCTGCAGGTGTGCGTGAAATACCAGGCATCTTTGAACGTGTACGCCAATCGCTCCACCGACGCTGTCAAGCATGTATCGATACTGGTGGACGCAATTTTGAACAATTACTGTAAACATGACACTTGTCAACAACGCTTTCAATAAAATCTTTGTTTTTCCTTTCGGCCGTTATTTCCCCTGTTTTCGCCTCACCGCGTCACTTGCGACTATACATTCCTATACAATAAATCATTGTTACAATGTCCTGTACCTACCATTAAAGTTTGTACCATGAATTCGGGACCACCCTGTATAAAAGGGTTAGAATGATCAGAGATTAAGTCTCTACAAATTGAGTTACATGTGCATTCTAGTACTTTTTGTTTTATAAAGTAACGTATAGCGTACTTGAAATTGAGTTTACTCTTTGGAAAACAATAATTAAATTTTTATCATATTAGCTGTTATTATTATTATTATCATTTAATTCAATTTGTTTTCCAGATTTCCAAAATTATTTACGAACTCAGGCTGGAAACACAACCACTGTTAACGTTGTCATTAGTACTGTGGATTACTTGCTGAGGCTACAGGTCTGCTGTTTTTTCTTGCATTTAATTTTACTTTGAATTTATGCAAGAAATTATGCTATTTATAAAAGTCATTTTCTCATTATTCTGCTGTGCAAAATCAACATTAAACTTTAAGGAAGAGGTATTTAATTCTTGGTGTCTGGTAAGAGCCATAAAAACTTTAAAAAAAGAGTTATTATTATTATTTTTTTTTTTTTCAATATTTTTTTTATTTAAAATTTTTGTATTATTTAATGCAACATTTCTGTTTTTAATATTATTTTCTGTCACTAATATAGAACAAAGCATAAAGCATTCAATTAGAGCTTAAATTATCAAGGTTTAAGCTAAAGTTTTTGTATTTTGCATCTTGGCTTGTATTCAAAATTTCAAATTGCAATAGTTCCAAAATTGACTTGAAAAAAAATGTCACAACAAAATACAGGTTATGTACCTGGAATTAAAATATTTATAATTAACTGGTTTCAAAATATTTTCAGGAATCAATTATGGATTTCTATTGGTATTATTCCAGCAAAGACATAATAGATCAGCCAGTAAGTAAATATTTATGTTGATAAAAACAAAAAATACATATGGTGAGAGATAAAATAGATTAATATAGAATGGAGATTTATAACCTTTTAAAGTTTGTTGTATGTTTGAGAAAAATATTAGAACCTAAAATGCTCATACTTGTTTGAATCTTTTAAGTATTTTTATATTTGTAATTCAAAGTGAAATGTGTAACAGGAAAATATAAATTTATATTTAAAAAAAACACTTCATCGCAGACTTTATTACATGAATAACAAACACTGAAATAAATACATTTATGCAGTTATAGAATAGCCTAGGAAATCGCCATATTGCAATAGAGGACTCGCTTATGTATCCCTCAAAAGGTTCTTGTGTTAATGTGAGGTATGCAATTGATTTCATAAAGCAATATATACAAATCATCCAGATTTAGCAATTGTATTTCTTGCTTTGGATTTTACTGCAATACGTAAGATTCATATAGTATTGAGAAACAGTTGTTGAGAAGGCTAAAAGTAGGTTTGTTGAGGATATTCCTCTACCAGTCCAAGCCAAAAAGAGACAGAGCTTATTCCAACAAATTCGTATGGCACCACACCCTAAATTGCCATGACACACTGGTAATATCACACCTCTGAAGTATTGCCATTCATTGCAACTTTAGATACATCCTGAAAGTGAAAAAATCATTATCTCTTTGATGAAATTCTTAGCTAGTTTATTAAAGCATAATTTTGTTATTCATAAGATGGTCACCAACAAATTAAAGTCATGAAATGTAAATCTTAATAGCTCCATGACGATTCCACTACGAAACACAAAATTATTTTTATTTGGCCAAGAAAGGAACCTTAACTAAAACTCGAAATGTATTTAGTGAGTGTATTTTTTTAAGTTCAATTTCATATTTTTGGATCCAAAACACCTCCTTGTTAAACTAATGATACATCTGCTGTGCATACTTTGTGCCAACTTTTATAATTGAAGCTAGATTTCTTATAATAAATAGTAAAAATTATCACTAATTATTTGTTTCGAATTAATGTCTATGAAATTTTATAATTTTTAAGTACTTTCGGTATTGGATTTTTTAACTACATGTAGAAACATTTCTAGTCCTTATTCAGACTGTCGAAAATGCTTCCAGTTCTTTGGCTGAGTTAAACTGTAATAGTTTTTAAGTAATGGTAATAATACAATTTTCTGTACCTTCATGATTTTGATTTCATAACCCTTTTTTCATCAAGCCTTTCAATTTCAGGGAAAAGACAATTTTTGCAAAGCCATCACTGTTGCGAAGCAAGTTTTTAACACTCTAACTGAAGTAATACAGGTATGAAAACAAGTCAAACAAATTATAGATTTCACTTATCATTAGACAAATCTTTTATTCTATTGATAAGGTATAAAAATGTTTAAGCTGTTTTATTAAGTACTCCATGTTATCAGTTATGAACAAAGTACTCCAATGAGACTAGAATTATTAAAATCCTATTCACATATGTATTATTCAAAAGTAATATGTACCATCATTACGTAGTTCATTGATAGCTTAACCATAAAAGCTTATAACTCAACAGTTTTAAGTTTAATGATGAATCAAATATTTAACTAATTTTAAAATTATTTCTAGAAAATTTATTAATTTTTACATTTAACTTTCTAAAGAAATTGTTTCAATTAGAATTGTATAGTTATATTAGAATTGTGTTACATTAGAATTCTCGAAAAAAGAATTATTAGTTTGAATTTTCTAATTTGTGATTTCTTTTTTAAATCTCGAGCTTTCACTTTTTAGAGATTACTATTTAAAAATTTCACAATGTACTACAGTGCCTATTCGGAAGCCAGAATAACACAAAATATGAAGATACTTAAGACCTCATTTAAATTGCTCAAGGGGGCGAAAATAAATTTTCTGTAAAAGTACCAACAAAAATGGCACAGTTTGGATTTAGAAATTGGTTCAATAAATGTCTCAAAAACTTTTAGGAAAACAGATTCTTGAACATGGATTCATTTTTTATTTTAAAAAATTTTGTCGTATTTTTTTTAAAAGATAGGATCATACAAAATATTGTCAGAGAACAGCTATGAATTGAATTCAAATATTTCAATACAGGAGCAATTTTTGACAGATTCATTACCTTCATAAGGGTGAATTTCAATAAAGTAGTTACTGAGTATTTTCATGATATGAAAAATGAAATAGTGCCATATCAGTTTAATATTCTATTTTGCTTTATTTAATAAACCTGTTTAAATATGCAGATTATGACCTGATTTTTAACCAGATTAAACTGTTTCTTTCAGGGTCCATGTTCTCTTAATCAACAAGCTTTAGCACACAGTAGGTTGTGGGATGCTGTGGGTGGTTTCCTTTTTCTTTTTGCTCACATGCAAGATAAACTCTCAAAGGTAGGCTAAAAGAATGCAATGACATACATATAATTAACTTGTAATCTATTTAATGACAATATTTTAATAAATTTTGTTTAATTTTCATTAGATTATTTAATTAAACTTGGGTATGTGTAACTTTGCCATAAACAAGTGTCTGATACTTTTTTTTACCTGACTACATAAGTCAACAGAAAGCAATTATAGTATAGCAAATAAAGATTTTAGTTAAAAATAAAATTAATTGTTGGTTTTACTAGAATTAGAAAAGTTTCTAAAGTTTAAATTATTATTTTTAACTATATTGGTTGGGAACGAAGTGTTTACAAACTTTTATCTGAAGTAAATTATTTTAACACAATAGATATGTATGCAATATCTTTTCAATACAGAAACCATAATAAAGTAAGTTTATAGTATGACTTTGATGAAAAGGCAGATGATCTTGGCTGGGTTTTACTCCTACAAAAGTGGTAGCTCGCTAGGAAAAATGATTGCCACATGCAAAATCATGTATGGCGATTCCCATAGGTGATTATATATTTCACCAACTCATAATCACTGCTTTTGATTCTTGCAATAAACGGTAAACTCGGAGTAGCCATTATCCTTGTAAAATACACCAATTGTGAAAGCACATTATTTACCTTTTACTTGTCATTTAACTAAACAAATCGACTTTCAAAACCACGCGACTCAAATGCCATCTCATCGGAGCCAAATTATAAAACTTTTCAAAAGAAAGTACTTAAGAGCTTGTCTTCATTTGATGTTGATCACAAAGCTAAATTGCAATCAAAAGAAAGATTAAATCTCTAAACAAATTCTGGATTTACATCTTAAACTACATTTTATTCACAGAATGCAAGTCAACTTGATCTTTTGAAAGAACTGTTAGAACTGCAAAAGGAGATGGTGATCATGATGCTCAGTATGCTGGAAGGTAAGATATGGAAATAAGACAGAAGAACTATATGTATTTTAAACTTATTTAGTTTCTGGGGCTTGATAACGAATGTAAATAGTTATATGATATCTGTGTTTTATTTAGTCTTCATTGAAAATAATTTCTCGACTTTGCAGGTAATGTCATGAATGGTACCATTGGTAAACAGATGGTGGACACACTTGTAGAATCTGCAAGTAACGTTGAGGTAAAACTTAAACTGCTTTACACAGAGTAATTTCCTTTGGATATCTAGCATACAGTTGCCAAACATTTTTATTTGTTTGAAACAATGGTTCTGAATCCATTACAGCCTCTGTACTTGTGTTTTTCAATGTTGATGCTTTTAATGGGTTACTTTAAGTGGTTCAGCTGACACTACAGCTGTATCATGATATTTGGTTGTCATATACAAGCTCAAAATAAATAAATCTCCCTGTCACTAAATTGAATGCACAATCTATTTCGGACGGAGGTATCTGATTTACCAGCTGGTATCTAGCTCCAGTTCACCCATATATTGTCTCCTACATTTCTTTTAGAATATATTCTCATTACTATTAACCTCTTATGATTTTTCTCTTAGTGAGATAATGCTCCACCTTAAAATTAAGAGAGAGACTGCCATGTATATTAATAGGACACAGATATAGGTTTCAGATATATTCACTATAAATTGTATTCTAGGCATAAACCTACTAAAATGTTCATAAACATTTTCTACTGTTAATTTTTTATCCCTTATAAATATTTTAACAATATGTTTTACATTACTTTTAATGCATTAAGATCTCATGAATCCTTTGTTTGTTCAGTTTGAAAAACACATATTTTGTTCGCCAGTTCAGAAATTAATTATTCTTTTTCTGAAAATGTACAATAAGTTACTTTAATTGCAATCAGATCCAGGTATAAAAAATACTTTCATCTCAGTCCCTTTTAAATTATTTTGCAGCGGACTCTATTATTGTAGTTTGGTGTTTGCAGGCTATGATTTAATACACAAAAGACCTGCATTGAATTCTATAATTTAAAAAAGCATTTTTTGTCATTTGTGTTTCTAAAACAAAGTTATTAATAAGTTGCAAATTCTTTAGCTAATGTTTATCAGTAAATAGAATCAGCTTTTCAGACTCATGGTGTTTATTTTGTTTTTGAAATGTAGCAGTATTCTGAATGTTTAAGTTGACTCCCTCAAACATAAAACTACTTGAACTGATGAAAGAGTGGTTTATTTCTGAAAGTAATAATAAAAACATCGAAACACATAGAACCATTGTTCCTCTTAGTAAATCTAAGAAATAACTGGACCAATTTTCACTGCATTTGTCTTAGATCTAGAGTATTTATTTTTAAAACTGAACACACTTTTGTAGCAACTTGAAAGTTATCTTCAGAGAAGAACAAAATTGAAAGTTAAAATTTTACCATGAAGCAATGTCTGGTGCAGAACTTAAGTGGGTGTTAAATGGATAGATAGAGTATTTTTTATTACTAAGTCATATTTGCCTACTTCTGTACAGTTTAGAATCTGCCTTGACAGGAGTATAGGATGCTAAAATTAACTAATCATTCCTAATAAGTGTTAAAATTTTAAGACAGTGTGTTTTGCAACTGTACATTTTTTATTAGAAACTCTTGTATCCTGTATCTCAAAGCGGATATACTATTTTTACAGTCAGACAAATACTTATCTGGTTGATTTCAGATTTTATTTACCTTGTGTTCTCTAGATATTTTAAAATTGCTGTGAACTTTTAATGAGCCTCTTAAATGTATTCAAATTTTAAGGTTGTGCTTGATTATGTAAATGCTATTCTTGTTAACTATGTTTCTACTATCTGAAAATTAAATTAATTTGTATTAATTGAAAGTATTGAAATCAGCCAGAATCTAACTGACTTCAGTTACGAAGAAGTAATTCATCTGTTCTTAAAAATTAAGACATATTTAGTGTTTTCTTTGAAAATGCTCAAACACAAGAATTTGTAACTGTTTTGTTGTAATTCATAAGTTTATCTGTCCAGCATGGTTTTAAAATCTTTGATTACACATATGGATCCTTTATGGTAAATACTTTTTACTATGCTGCGGCTATCATATAACTATAAATCTGCCTTCATGTTGTCCTCTTCATTCAAACTTTTGACTTAGAAATAAATCATTTAAAAAAAGAAAGAGAAAGTACTTTAGCATTTATAAGATCAATGTATATTTTATTCTCTTTACACATCAATGGTCCAATTGTTTTTCAGATATGCTGTAAATATTTTTTCAGTATCTTGCTTTAATCTGTGTTTTGTTCATTTTGTCAAGGTGTAGTATCTTTAATATAACCTCTTATCCCTTATCCTTAGAATATTGCTCTTTTTAACTAGTTAAGCATGATTTAGACTAGTACTACTATTGTAGATTTTAATTTTCTTAATTGATTATGTTGTATGTTTATTAATTTAACAATGAATAGTTTCGATCAAATTAAAAATCCTTTTTTGAAAGAATTTTTGGAAACTGTTTTGTTAAAAGATAAAATTTATTTCAAATTTCTATTTTTGCTTTTTGTGAAAAATGTGGAACTATCTTTTCTTTTCAACATGCGATTTATTCAGATCCCATTTTTCCTTTTTGAATCATAGCAGGGGTTCTTAACTAACTTCGTTCAATTATGAAAAATTCATGGTTTGAGGAAGGAACAATTTTTGCAGGATAGAGACAAGTATTTTCAACTGTAACATTGTATGTTTAACTCGAATTCTAATAGATGAGTTTAATTGGAAAAATAAAATTTATCTAGGTTGCTTTCTTCAGTTTTGTCATGTTTAAAGCACTTGGGACAAATTATGTTTGGTATTTACTTTTTTACATGAAAAATCTTTGCCTAGTTTGTCATGAACTTGATAGGAGTGTACCAATGTTTAAAATCATTCTGGAGATGTGCTCTTAGGTCGTAGTCCACAGTTAAAATATGCTTGTCAGTGTAAATTGAAGTTTCAACAATCGCAGGTAAAAAAAAGCAGATTTACCAACAAATCAGAAAATAGGGTTAATTTCACATTGTGACAATTTTGTCATGATAGGAAAACAAAAGATGAACTGAGCCGCCATGAAATTATTTTCTAAATACTTGTCTACAAATATTGAATGTAAATTATTTTATGACTTAAACTAAAATTTAGTGAGAAGCTACTTTTCCCCATGTCTATCACACTAAGCATGCTCGTAGTAAATTTTTTTGGCCATGAAGCTATTGTAAATTGCTTCTTTGCTATGCCTTAAAAATCGTTTCTATGTAATAGTCTGTCTTTTAATCCACCAATACTCAACTATTTCTTAACATGCTAAAATAATCGAGTACTGAAATAATCAAATAAATTATCAATAATTGTTTTACTGGTGGTTAGTGTTCAAATACTCACACATTAGACACTGCAATTAATTGAGTACATATTTAGATATAAAGGAACTATGCAAAGGTGAGCATCAACATCTATTGTTGTGTACTCATCGTATTCTATATTAAAAAAAGAAATCAAAGTATTAATAAATAATATTTAATGAATGAAGACTAAGTTAAGAATCCCTGTTTCACACAACGCACTTTTTGTGTTACATGATGTATAAACTTTGAGTGCTAACAATAAACTTGCCAATGGTGCCTCCACAGATTATACTTGGTTTCTTCAACATGTTTCTCAAGCTGCCATCACTCGTCTCTTCCCCAACAATAGCGGTATGTAGTTACTAGTATAATATGTAGTTGCTAAAAGTGTGCAATTTTAGTTTGTCAACATACACCACACACACCTTTATTTTCCTGTGACTAACTAACATATACTAACCGCGAACTACGACCTTGACGATTAACCATAACCAATGTGAATGCTGCTCAAAGAACAGCCAAAATTCAAAGATGTTAGTTGTACTAAATGGTCAGATTGAAAAGTTGTGTAAAGTAAGTGTACGTATGGCTATCTTTTGTAGCATAAGCATTGGCTGTGATGCATAGTAATATGACAACAGTTTATCAGCGTTGTCCATAGTATTTACTATCGATTGTCGTTTTCTACATCTAACTTGTAGCTGATCCTCAAATTCTTCGATATGTTTCTGAAACTGCGGGAACTTACATCATCTGCAACTTTTCAGGTAAATAGTTTGCTTATTTTGTGAATGTCAAAGCACCTTTTTATGATTTTCTCTCAACATTTTATGTTTTGTATGAATAATTTACTGCAGGATTAAATCAATGTTTGATACAGAAGTTATTTGTTGACATTACTTTCTACTACTTGTAATCTTTATGCCTAAGCCTCATAGTCACTGATAACCCAATATGTGATTGTGAAACTATTAAATTTATTTAAAGAACTTAAATGGGTTGTAGTTGTAGCAAGCTTGGCTATCACTACAAAAATTAACTTGTGATTGAGTAACCCAACTCTATCATGAAGTACTGTTTTGGTAGATACAAAGTTGCACTGTTTCATTCCGGTTTGCTAAATAGTCTTATAAAATTATAAGTACATAATTTGTACTTTGTGCCTTTTTATAATATAGGTAATTTTAAGATATTTTTGTTGCTAGTAAAATATACAAAGAGGTATCCTTCGATTATAATGTGATATGAACACTCTTTATAGTGAATTAAATTATTATTGTTGTTTGTAGATCTCATTTAACTAATTTTTATGCATTAATTACATAAAACATCTTCTAATATATACAGTATTTATTACCTTTCGATATGGGAATCAGCTAAGGTCTTTGCTTAATTTTCTTTTACACCAGATTTACAAGTCTTACCAGGTATAATTTGAAATAAAAGGCATTTTCTTGGGAAGACTATAAAGATTTGACCAACCCTTCATTTTTAGTTTAAAAATCTAGACACACTTAAGATTGCATTGGTTTTAATGGTTCTAAGATACAAAGCTAATGCATTATGTTTTGTTTCTATAGAGTTTTGTTCAAAGAAAACTCCCCATTTCCAGAGATCAAATAATTTTAATGCAGTCTGCATTTCAAAGATTTTCATATTAGTTTTCATTAGAAAATGCTATTAAGTGAGAACATCTTTTGTGTTTGAAGTTTAGCTATTCATATGTTCTATTTTTTATCGTTATTACTGAACTTAACTTCAAATTTAAATGTGTGTTATTTACATTGAAGGTTAATGCATTAAAGTCATCATTTTATTATTTAAGGTCTGCAATATACGGAATTATTTGGCATCTCTTGTAGCTATTTTAAGTTAATAGTAGTATAATTTTTTCTGTAATAAACAACAGATGAAGCATTCAGCTAAATACTATTTTGCAATAATTCCAACTTGAAATATTTTTTGAAAGTTAAACGACTTTACATTTGAGTATAAAAGTACCAGAGACATTTTGTATGCAGTCCAAAAGCAGCACCATTTCCTAGTTGAAGTAGATTATCTGCAAATTGATGGACAGAGTAGTCACTTTTGACATTAACCTGTATGTTTGTTGATCGTTCAGGTCTATGAATGCCATTCCAAGTATAAAATTATTTCAAGCACGCCAGCATTTCATCCGCCCTGGTTTCACAGGGAATAACCGGCAGTGTATGTTGAAAGTCGACAGCCAACACCATAGTGACGCCTCCCATTTTGTCATTGTTACGTCTGATGTCTCAACGTGACATCAAGTGCTTCGAATGTGGCTTTGTGGTACATAGTACATTCATTCAAAAAGAATATGCCACCACTCCTATCAAAAACAGCTTTTATAGTCTTATTAAATACTTCCTTTTGATCTTGGACCATTTTTTGGCTCATTCTCCTCGATATGTTACGAGTACATTCATGTCATAGTTTCTTTCCATGAGCTCACTTGGTTAAGACTGAATCACAGTTTCGATTGGGTTGTGGTAGTCCAAAGCTTTTTTAAGTCCGATCCACCCAACAATTTAATGTTATCCTCAATGTAGATTTGAGCTTTGTTGAAGGTGTCATCATTGTAATACAGATCCATATTATGCTGCTGCTGTACTTTCAAAAGTCTTAACGCGAAACCTCACTGATTCCGACAAACAACCTTAATGAATGACAATGTTTGCGAAGTCAAAACCAAATTAAACAGTAATAAACAAAATTGCATAAATGATAAAAATTTTAAGTTATGAACTAACCAAATAAAACGGTAATGAACGCAATTCCAGAAATGATACAAATTCAAAATTAAGTAATGAAATTACCACTACTGGAATAAAAAAGTGATCACATCTTTAAATATAACGCTACCAAATTAAACAGTATTAAACACAAATTAAATAGTAATAAAAAAATTGCAGAAGTGATACAATTCAAAAGTTATGAAATAACTAAATTAAACAGAAAAAAAATTTCAGAAATAACCAAGCATTACAAAAAATTTGTGCTTTGAAAGTAAAGAGTAGAAGCTGTGATCTCACACTGTTGCCATTCTAAGAAAACCAATTAATACAAAAATATGCCAATAAATAATTTAAAAAATTTCTAGATTAAAATTTTAAACTTGGGCTTTGAGATACGTTCAGTCACTTTTAGGACAACCTGTGCCAAATTTCATGACTTAAGTGCTAAAGAATCATCTTGACACCTCCACACAGACCCCCACACAAGCATGCTTTCTTTTTTATTTCTTATTTTTCAACTGTAATTTCTATACAGTAATTGAAGTTTGTTATAAATCAATTAATATATTAAATAATATCAATTAATATTTGATAAAAAAAAAGTGTTTAAATAAATGAATCCATGTTTATGAAAACATAATTGGAGATTTTCAATAATGAGCTGCTGCTATTTTATGCGTACCTACAAACACTAACACTTTTGGTAAATAAATCATTAAAAATAGCTTCCTTTGATTTCACAATTATTCAAGTTCCCCCATGGTTTTCAAACAAAATATTATACTGTATTTTAAGTACCAAAAAAATTTTCATAAATGTGTTATACGCAAATATAATAGTTAAGTCTGAAAAGCATACCATATAAATTACATATTCATTCCAGTTTATCAAAACTGAAAATAAAAACCATGTATTTTCTGAAAAGTTCTGAAAACTTTTACAATTTCAATTCTGCCCAGATCATCTCATAAATAATTTCTGCATAAAACAGTTCATAATATAGAACAGTATGCCTCAATAAACAAAATAAAACACAAGTTTTCATAAAATGGAAACTAGTAAAAACAATCCTTCCAAGAGAATGATCAGTAAGCTGCTAGCGATTATCGTTGTGAAAACAAGTTTATATAATACACTAAAACATTTGTTTTCATCAGTGAACTCTGTAATGTATCAATCAAGTAATAGTGTAAGGAATTCTTATGTTCAAAAGTATAATTTACCACATTAGGAAAATAGATGGATTTCTTTTTTCTTACAAATTCATTGGATAAACAAAACAAGATTGAAACAAACTAAACAATAAACATCTTCCCTTTGGATTCTTGTAAGTATTGATGTTATCTAATAAGAAAAGCTAAAATAACTCAAATAGGCCCAAACTTTCATTCCTAATGCATGTTCTTGAATAAGATAAAATATTTAAACTAAGTGTGATTTTTCATGACCCTAAATCAGAAATATGTTTCCAATTAAAAGTTTTAGCTTTACAATACTGCATTGATATATGTAGTTTTTTTAAAACCTATGTTCTTACCATGCTCTCCATTGTTCTATTGTCAGCTTTCAGTTTTGTATTAGCATTATGCAATAGTTGATAAATATGTTTATGTTTTAAAGCTTTTTTAGTTTAACATGTATGAAATTTAAATATAATTATTTTTTATGATTGTTAAGCAGAGAATGAGTTAAGCATTACAAATAAAATATACACATAAACAAGAGAATTCTTTTGAATTTAAAAAAATAAATATGCTTTTGCCTATTTTATCTTATATAGAATTGATGTGTTACAGGAAATTGATTCAAAAAATACTGGATGGATCACACCTAATAATTTCAAAAAGGCAATGGAACAACAAAAAATATACACATCGTAAGTGTATCAAAGTTACAAGGACTTCATTTTACCTGCATTTTAATAAGAAATAAATCTGAAGCTAGAAATAAAAATGGACAACATTAATGGAATTATTTTTCTATCAGGGATGAGATACAATACTTGATGGGATGCTGTGAGCCTAATCATGATGGTCTGATTGATTACAGAGAATTTACTGAGAGGTTCCATAATCCTGCAAAAGACATTGGTAATTGAGAACATCCTCATGTGTCCTCATAAATCTAAACATCAAATTTAGAATATCTGAACTAAACAAATTGTATGAATTCATTTCATTTATACTATCATTTAGAAATAATGTCAACTGATCTTTTAGAATGGTAGTGAATTTTTGAATTAGTGAAGAACTCTTGTGGAGAAAACTGTTTTCCAAAACAGGAATATAGCAGCTGCAGCTGCTATTTTCTGCTGTAAGACTATATAAATAATAATATTTGATAACTTTCAATCAATTGAAAGAGCAATTTTTGATTCCAATTGTATAATTATATCTTAAAATATTTGTTTTTCTATTCATTTTCTGTAAATGATGTGCCTTTTTCTGTTACACCAAAAAAAGTTGTCAAATATGTAGCTCTTTAATTGCTGAACATTGCTGGTCTATTAAGATTTTCATACACAGTGTACTAAAATTGTGAGATGGCTTGTTAGACTAATAAAACATGCAGTCTCTTCTACTTAAAAAAGCTAATAAATTGAATAGTTTGAATGCTACATTTTTCTGATGTGAATGTATGTTTCATCAAATATATAGTAAATATCAATAAACTCAAATTTACTTCACTATATTCTCTGTTAAATCCATTTAGTTTATGTTATCACATATTTGTAATTGTATGGTACATATATTCATATGTATTTGCTTTTCATAAAAGGTTTCAACTTGGCTGTTCTTCTAACAAATCTGTCGGAGCATATGCCAAATGATCCAAGGTAATAGTTTAATTTATTTTGATCATAATGTAATTTAAAAAGTTTTTATATTAATCTGTAAATTTCACATGGTGTAAATAATTTTGTTTGAAATAGATGTTTAAGGACAAATGCTAAACTCTTGACTTGGAAAAACTCATCAAATACTCCTCCTTTTCAGATTATCTCGCTTTTTGGAAACAGCAAGCAGTGTTCTCAACTACTTCGAACCATTCCTTGGAAGAATAGAAATACTTGGTATGTTTTGTGAAAATAGTTACTTTTTTAAGGCATCTCAAAAGAACATGATCTCAAGAAGATTTTCTAAAAGATAAATACACTTGGGTTTGAATATTCAGTTAAAAATCAAATGACCTATCCATTTAGTTTATCATTTCATTTTTATATAATTATAAATTTTAAAATGCTCTGTTACTATTTGCCACCCTTGAGTACTTAAATATTCTTCGTGTAATTAAAGTTATGATGAATTTCTCAGGAAATACAAGATTTATTTAAAAAATTATACTTTTACTGTTTCCATTTACGATGCATTAAGATAAAAAGGTAATTCCTGTCAATAATTATCATTCCAGCAAACAATAAGTATTCCACATTCATAACATGTTCAAAATATTGATAGGTTCCATTTATGATCCTTGCGTCTTTTTTTTCATGTCATAGGATATATATTAAGTAACCTGACCATAAAGAAAAAATAAACTTTTAGTATACAGTCCTGGAAAAAAGTATAACATCGGGTGAAAAATCGCCAAATATGGAAAACTACTGCGATTTCAAACTAAATTTTTTACGACTTAAATCAATGCAACCAAATAAGAAACTAAAATACATTTGTATAAAAAACCCTGATATCTTTTGGACTAAGTAAAAAGGCCCATGACAGCTTGGAAAAACATATAGTCGTCTACTGATTATATCATCTGAAGGTAAACATGAACTGAGAAAACATTTCTCTCCGATTCTAAAAACGAATAAAAGTTTCTTGTGTATTTTAATACAATACGTGTCATTCTTGTGTATTTTAATACAATACGTGTCATTCTTGTGTATTTTAATACAATACCAAGTGAATTACACTTATCAAAAAATTAAAAGGCCAAAATACCAGCTTTTAAAGATGCTGTTTACAGTGGTGCTGAAAATACAAAAAAATTTGGAAGATCGAAGGCTGTAGTTAATTGCCTTCTCATTAATCCTCGTAGCTATAGTACAAAACAGCGAACAAGAAGGCCATAGACAGTTTCTTCAAGGCAAGAGAGGCAGATCTCGAGGCTCGCCTGCAAGCAAAAAATGTCTTCCTCACAAATTAAAGATGAGATGCAGTTGCTCTGTACCAGCTGAACAATAAGAAATGCATTGCATAGAAATCCTAATCTTGTGTATGAGAAGTTAAAAAGAAAAGCTCCACTTTCTAAGTGGCATATTGATTCACATTTAAAGTTTGCCTGGAAACATTTAATAGCTGGCACCTACTGGAATGATGTGGTAAACAGCAGCATCTTTTTTCAAAACGCCAATTCGGAGGGGGTTTCATGGTTTGGGCCGCATCTGCAGACAGTGGTTCAGCTGAAATTGTTTTTGTCGATAAGAAAATTAATTCAGTGTTATATCAAGACACGCTGGCAGATAGTTTGTTGCCAGTTGCTCCTCTGATTACATAAAGTGATTGGACATTTCAACAAGACAATGCATCTGTGCATTCTTTGTGCTCCTCAATATCCTGGATGAAGGCGAATGAGGTAAAAACTCTTCAATGGCCATCTCAGAGTCCCAACCTGAATCCAATAGAAAACTTTTGGGGCATTCTTGCTTGAGATGTTTACAATAATGGGCGACAATACAGCAGCAGGTCTGATTTAAAAACTGCAATTAAAATTGTGTGGAACATTGCCCTAGTCACCTTCCAAGCTCTGTTTGGTTCTATGAACTGACGATTAATACAAATAATAGAAAAAGAGGTTACCACATAAAAATCACTTACTAAAGAATGAATCATATCAACTATACTTTTTTCCAACTTCAACTGTATCATAATTTCATATAAAATTTTACATAATGTAACTAAGCTTAAATGTATTTTGCTGTGATTTCACTATATCATGAAGTATCCTTACATTTCATAAAAATATTATATATATTTCTTGTCTTACATCATTTTTTTTGCAACGTTATACTCTTTTCCACGACTGTATGCATAAAATTCGCGTGGTTTGTTTTTTAATTATTCTGTAGCACAATTTAATATTTCTTTTCTTGTCTTTTCAATGGCATTGTTTTAAGTTTTGACCATGCTTTAGTAAAAATTTCTGTACATAATATTTAATACATATACTTTCATGGGGATCCTCATATCTAACTTCAAAGGTTAAATCACAGAAATCAACATAAACAACTCATTATTTCATGATCACAGTGATAAGCATATTATTTAGTAAACTAAAAATCGAACAAATTAAATTTGAACTTATTGAGTGATTTTTATTCTTCCATCCAATTTTTTTTAGGTGGTGCAAACAGAATTGAAAGAGTGTACTTTGAAATCAAGGAATCCACGATAGATCAGTGGGAAAAACCACAGATTAAAGTACACTAACATATTTCTATGTATTATATAAAAACTAAAACTTAATAATGAAACTTAATGTTTCAACTAATATGTGCTATGGTGTTATTTGCCATTCTGTTCTAATTCTTTCAATTTCTTTTTTTTTAATGTATTTGTACCACATATTGATTTTTGAAATAGTTATAAATTTTAGTAAATCAATTTCCTCTTTTTTGTAAAAAGCTTTCGTATGTTATGACTGTAATCAATATGATGAATGGGAACATAAAAGATGGAAAAAGTTCGCATAAGAAGTCATAAAATTATGTAGAATCAGGCAGGGTATCTGTAAAAAAAGTTTGTGTGTTTCACTTTCAATCCCTATTTTCAAACTCTTGATAAAGTAATAAAACATTGTTCGCCCTACTAAATTAACTTGTCGCTATCCTATTTCAATATTACGAAGATTCCAGAAAAACAATTTCACACTGTACTCGCCTGTTTACAATAACCCCACGTCTTTACAATTACCCCTGAATGTAGGGGTAATTGTAAACAATGATTTTCCTTCTGCTATAAAATATAGAGCAAGTGACAGTACGAGCAGTAGTCATGGCAGTAGAAGGAACTCCAATGGTATTCTGTGACATTATATGCCACCAACACCATTTAGACTATTTGTATACTTTTGTAAAACTGGCAACGTTCCTTGGATGAGGTTATGCTTTGTAATCTGGCTTCGTTGTTGTGTTATTTACTTTTCTAGCTGTCACTGCATCTGCTGAGCTGTCTGTATTATATATTAGTTTTTGTGTATTTTTCTTCTCAAATATTAAATATATAATCAAGATTTACACAATATGGTCGTGGTCTTTTAACATTTTGACCCTCCTAATACTATGTTTTACAACTACCCCGATTTGATGTTTACATTTACACCCATACTCTCACTTCTTACCCCAGCAAAATATCGTAAGACACTTGAAAGTTGCATTGATCATAAGGTGAACTTCCAGGAATATATAAGAATAAATAATTCAAAAATTTACTGAACCAAAAATGTATTCAATGCAAAAAAACAGAAAATTAAAGATTTACAAAAGTTGAAAAATACAATCTTGAGCAGAAATAAGAACATTACATTTATTCCACCTTAACATTGCCCTCAAATTGGAAAATTTCTTTATGACCTTCTTTGCAACAGGTTGAAGAAAGTAAAATTGCTTTGACATGGTCTTTAATAACACAGAATTCATCTTTTTCTAGCAGAAGGAATTTAGTCTTTGCATTATCAGTGCTTTTGAGTCCGGTGACCTCAAACACCTCTTCTGAAACAGCATGCACCCTGCACACATACGAAAAATAGGTTTACTTTCTCTTTCCCCCTCAACATCTTCAAGCAGAAATGTAGCCGTTTCAACGTCTCCCGTGGATGACTCCAAATATGAAACTTCCCCTAGAAGCTCGTCTTCCATATTTTGCCTTGAATGTTTGGAGATCTTCACAATTCATTGTCAATGTCAGTCAATTCTTCCAATAGTTCCTCATCCTTCCTGTCCTCGAATTCTGCTTTCCTTTTCATTTGCTTCTTTCTTGGTTTTTGCTTACTCCTGGCTCTTTAACTCCTCACTCAGCTTCCTTTTGTTCTTTTTCTCTTCTGCCTCCTTCAGGCGTGACAGAACTTGGTCAGTTGTAAGAACTTCACCACAAGTGTGATGTTTCAGCTGAGTTCCTGGTTTTTACACAGGGTTCTTTGAAGATGTTGAGGCAGTATTTCTTCTGATGCTCCTGCTGAAAATTGCTACCATATCTGTAACTTTAGTCTCGTTTCCGAATTCCCCTTTTCCCTCACACCAGCATTTTTTTTATTTGAATCCAAAGCGATGTCAGTTTCTGGTTCATTCTCTTCAGTAGCGACTATCTCACCTCAAATTATGGAAAATACTCATCAAATTCGTGATGTAATTTTGAATTGTTGATGTTTCCAACTTCTTGCTCCACTGAATCCCGACACGAAATCTCTTGCGGTTTTTGTAGCACATTAAGTCTTACCTATTTAATATACACTTGTTTAAGCAAATCAGCCTTCCTGCTCCCCAAGATCACTAAAAATACTTCAATTCAAAAGTACTAAATATGTTTAAATACAAAATGACTCATAAAAACACATTGGTTTTTTATCCAAATTGAACAAACTATTGGCAAAGTTATGTTTACAACTACCCCGTCCCTTGAAAAATAGGGGGTAATTGTAAATATCCAACTGTAGGTATATTAAAGTTCCCAGAAGCAAAAGTTAATGATTTTCTGTTAGATAGAAACATAACTGACAATAGTAAAGAATTGGAACAACATACCTTTCAATAGATTATGGAGGTAGCAGAACATGCAGCACACAACAACTTTAATACCCAAACGTGTCAACCACAATTTTTTACAACTTAAACAGATTGTTATTAGTTGTGGTTCAAAGAAACTCAGGATTGCCTTTTCGCATCACCACGGTTGCCACCTTTCAGATTTCACAACATTTTAATGTCTCAGAATTGCATGTGGTCACTTGTATTCCTTGTTTACAACTACCCCACCTGACCCTAATTAATATTTTTATTTGAAAAGCGTAATATAGTTTTATTTTCAAATTTATTAGGAATCAAAGCGAGCCTTTTTCTACAGTATTGTCACTGAGGGTGGAGATAAAGGCAAGCTAGAAGCTTTTGTTAACTTCTGTGAAGATGCAATTTTTGAGGTAAGACATACCTGGTATATTTGTATGGTGAAGTACAATGTTATAGTGATGCGACATCAACAGCAAAACATCGATGTCCAAAATGAAAACGTCGATGTTGAAAATACATAGCCCCCAAAACATCGATGTTTTTAAAATTCTGTGTATTTAAATTTTCCCCCCATTTCTAAAAACTGGTTAGCAACTAGTGATGCTACATCGACAGCAAAACATCGATATTTTTAAACTTCAGTGTATTTAAACTTTTTCCCCCATTTTTCTTAAAACTGGTTTAGCAACTAGTGATCCGACATCGACAGCAAAACATCGATGTTCAAAATTAAAACATCGATGTTGATAATGCATCGCCCCAAAACCATCGATGTTTATAAAATTCAGTGTATTCAAATTTTTTTCCCCCTTTCTTAAAACTGGTTTAGAAACTAGTGATCCGACATCGGCTCCATACATCGATGTTTTTTATAAAACATCAATGTTTAGAAAACATCAACATTGATGTTGCATCCCTACTTTTCAGACCCTTCACCCTTGGCCACTTTGGTCTTTAAGTATGTTCAATTTGCTGATTATGAAAATTATGCTACTTAGTTATTTTTTTAATTTTTATAACGGTACTTTTTTCATTTAAAAATAAAACATCGACAACGTAAAAACATCGACAAGTATAAACCTCGATGTTACAAAAGCATCGACTCCAATACAACGATGTTTTTTTAAATACATCGACATCGATGTCGCATCCCTACTATGTTATGCAATATATGTTAAAGTAGTTAAGTCATGAAACAAACAATAATATCTGAATAATAAAAGTTGATATTTAGTATTAGTTATCCATGAGACTGATTCTTGATGACTCTTCATTTATTATTTAGAAACTGTAACAAACACTAAACTGATACAAAAGTAGACATGCATTTTTGTAGCTTTAAATATCTTTCTAAAGAAAAGAAAGGACTTTTAAATTGAGTTATCAATTAAATTTACAGTTAGAAAATGAAATAAAATAAGGCTAGTTATATCCTATGTGAAACTAAAATTTTCCATTTTTATTAGTTTATTTGATGTATTTTTAAAAAATTCAATGAAAGATGTACATAATCCTATATGCAAAGTTTATTGCAATTTGTTACAAATACTTCTAAACTAAATAAAGACATCAGGTTGTCGAAGAAATTTACTCTCCAGAAAAACATCCTTCTGCAATTTGAAGTTTCAATCCTCAAAGTAGGTTGTACTATAATGTTTGATGTATTTTTTCACAACCTTTTTCTAGATGCAACATGCAAGTAGTATTTCTATGGAAGATGAAGAGGAAACTCCAACATGTGCTTCAGCTTATCCATTCCCTGGGGCGGACGATGAGCCACCGTAAGTATCTATTAAACATTGAGTCTAGATTTAATTCCTTATGTGTCATTGAAATATTTTTAATATTGCATACTTTCCATCTCTGAAGCAGTTTTCTGGAGTGGTCTCATTGACCTCTGACACCTTAAAATTTGATTACAACAAGAAATTACTCTACTGACAAGCTAAGGAAACATATCACTGAAAGTATAAATGAAAGTAGAGCATACTTTTATTCCATTAAATTGCATTTTCAGAGGATTCTAAATCTTAAATGTGTTGGCTATACATGATCTATAACAGCATTTCAAACTGGGAAATTGCATACCCACATAGGAATGCAAAATAACACTCATGTATTGTGACCAATCCTGATCCTCAATTAAAAACATTCTGAACCATATATTTCTTTATTTAAAGACTGTTATCCCTTATTTAGGTTTTTCCATTTAGAGTGCAAGTTACTAACTTTTCAAGAATAGTAGGCCTTTGTAGACTGATGTCCAGAAAATTGAAGGGTCTAACATGAAGTGCCAAAATACATTGTTTTATTATTAGAAATTTAACTGATTCAGTGGTACAGTATTGTACTGTTTCTAGCTTAAATATCTTAATGCATACGCTAAAGTTTACTTCTAAATTCCTGGCATCATTCCAAAGTAAACATAATCCAAAAGAAAACCAATTCTGCCTTTTCTAAGTTAAATTATACAAAAATGGTCTTCTCTTCTAAAGCGTCTTCAAGCGTTTAGCGAAAACTCATATTTCATTTTAATCTAGTTTTCTCATTTGATAATGCATAAAGTATGCATGATAAAAATTTGAAAAGTATTCTTCAATTCTTAAGAAATCCAAATAAATTTCTGTTTTGATTAAGATTTTATTTTGCTTTTTGAAATCTTTTTTTCATCAAATCCCTTTTTAAAGCTTTGATTTATTTGAATTTAAGTTTGAACTGATTTCTTGACTCCAACTGACTCAAAAAATCTTTTAAAGTAACATATTCTTGTAGAAATCAAATTCATACTATTCAGGTCTAGGTAACTGATATATGATGCTTCAGAAAACCTTTTTCTTATATGTGTGTGTGCGCGCTCTTTTTTATGTATGTTTGTATTTTTCTCATAGTTTATGATTTTAGTTTTTCAGTTCTTTCATTTATATCTGTACGATTTTAGTGAAATAATACAACTAACACTACAACATGAAAAATGTCCTTTAGATGAAAATATGTGTTTCCTGTATATTTTTTGGCTGAAAATAACGAATCTGTGATTATTTTTTGTTTACCACGCACCATTGTTCCAAAAATGGGACAGCAGGGACAGAAAAAATCTCTACATTCGTAAACAGTGGCCTCCAAGAAAAAAACTCATTCCTGGCACCAAAAACATATCACATGAACCACTTGTGAATCCACAATGCGTCTTTCTTCCACCATTGCACATTAAACTCGGTTTGATGAAAATATTTGTAAAAGCTCTGGTCAGAGAAGGAGTGTCTTTCTTACATCTCAAGAACAAATTCAAAAATTTAAGTGTGGCAAAGGTAAAAGACGGAGGTTTTATTGGCCCACAAATTTAAGCAGTCTTTCATGATGAAGAGTTTGAAAATAAACTGTCAGAAGCAGAAAAAGAAGCCTTGCTAGCATTCAAATCAGTGTGCACATGTTTCCTTGGAAATAAGAAAGCTGTAAACTATAAAAATCCTGTTGGTGACATGGTGATATGCTTTCGTGTTATAGGCTGCAATATGTCATTAAAACTACACATTTTGGACTCGCATCTGGACTTTTTTCCTCAAAACCTTGGCGCAATTAGTGATGAGCATGGGGAAAGGTTTCATCAGTACATCTCTTTGTTTGAAAAGCGTTTCAGTGGACGATGGAATTGAAGTATGCTAGCTGAATATTGCTGGTCTGCTATCAGGAACACACCAACAGATGCCTACATGAGGAAACGGCCAAACAAATCATTTTAGTGTTTAAAAATTATAAAAGTATTGTTCAATTTACATCATGAATTCAAAATCAAGCCTCTGTCACATTTCTCTGTAACCAATTTGTATAAATTTGAGAAGTGGGTCCCCTACAAAAACTGTACGTGATGGACCATTTTGGTTTAGATATATGAATCAAGCACCTTTTGTTTTATACAGAATCACAGTTTCATATGAAAACAGAAAAAAGTTAACATTTGTTGTACATTGTAATTGTTTTCAATTTTATTTTCTCATTCTCTTGTGAATTTTATTTTTCAGCTCAGTCTTTGATCCTATCAAAAAAGGCCTTAATTATTTGAAAAATCAACTTTTTGGCATTTTGTCATATCTCACTCCAGCCAACATAAAGAAACAAATCGCCATCATGAAAACAAAGACATTCCCAGAGCTCATCAAAGGATTTTTCTTTATGTTATTTTACATCATTTTTTATACAGGATGGACATTCTATTCAACCAGCAAGTGAGTTTAACTTCTGATTTTCTTAGTACTAAAATTAAATTCTAGTACTACTTATATACTATAAAATATTTCACTAATGTAGTAGTTTTTAGTTTAAAAAACATTTTGTTTAAAAAAAAAAATTATGTGCTGAGTTGTTTAAAAGGGAAAATAATAGTACCATTTTCCATTTTGTAAAAGTTATAAAAGTATTGTTCAATTTACATTATGAATTCAAATATAATTTTGTTCATGTGGCTTTAGAAACTAATCAATCTAATAAAATAAATTAGAGGAATGAATTCAGCAGCTAAGCTATACCATCGCCTACTTTCACTCTTTATCCACGTTTACATTTGATTGAATAGGTATTATGTTGCTCTAAAAATTATTTTACATTACTCTGTTAAACTATGAACTATTCACAGGAGCATATTCCATATGATTCTTCTCTTGATGGGTGGTCAAGCATTAGTTGACCCTGAGGAGGAAGAAGTTGAAGACCCGAAGCAAGATATTTGGGCCAAACCAACAATCATGCCTATAGAAGCGCCGTTACCTATAGAACCGCCACCTGCTGAAATTGCTACTGAAACTGGAGAACGACCAATTCAAGCTTTTGGAATGGATATCACCAAAGATGATGCTGGAGGAGAAGCCAAGTAGGTCTATTTTTAACTAATCATTTTGCATGCAACTGAAAATACTACAATAGCTGAAGATATCAGTGGTATCAAACGCATTCAAAGTGAGATAACTAAAAACATAGTTCTTAGATGTAATAGTATCAGGAACCTATTTCATTTGCAAAAATAATTTGTATAATATAACTTTCGTAGATGTGTGTGAATTACTTTTTTTTGCATAAGACAACAGAATAATTTATATTTTAAGATTTATAATTTGACAACTATGATAAAAATTTAATGGCAAAGTTTAATGTATCAAAAACACACATCAATCTGAGTGTTTAAGTGTAGAATAATACCTATTACATTCAATATCTTAACCGAGAGAGAAATGCATTTAGGAACTATCAATACATTCTTAACATTTGAACTTCTTCGATGCAATTGTTCTAGAACCCTTTTATGTTAAAAAAAGTATTAAAATATTATTCCAACACAACTTAGTATAAAATATTAGTTTTTAAATTAAAAATTGAAAGCTTCCTTTTTATGTTGAACTTTATTTCATCTAAAGCATTGTATAAATTCTATATTTAGCATTGCAAATTATCTATACATACCTTCAGAAATCGATAATTGATACAATTTTCAAACATTTCATAATCTTTATATCAAATAACTGAACTGAACATAATTTTGTTGTGAATTTAACTTCATCTAAAGGCATTAAAAACTTCTAATTATAGGTTAATAAATTTTTAATTATTGAGAGTTAGCTGTATTTTTTAAGTACTGTCAGTTATCTTGAGGTTGGAGGGAATTAATTATAAAGTGACATGAATATATTCAATACAGAATATCATTATCGAAGACCAAAGGAGAAATGAGCCCACAATCAAGTGTGGACCAATCGGATCCGGAGGCCTTGAGTGAAGAGGATGGAAAGAAAACACCTGATAAAGCACCTGGTGAAGATCCCCCTCCAGTAATTATGTCATTTTCGTTTCATAGTTAAACTGGAA
The DNA here is from genome assembly GCA_947359465.1 of Metellina segmentata. Lineage (NCBI taxonomy): Eukaryota > Metazoa > Arthropoda > Arachnida > Araneae > Tetragnathidae > Metellina > Metellina segmentata. The sequence continues at coordinate 26,945,097 of OX375884.1, forward strand.
TATTATTTTCTGCTATTTATTCCATGTTTATCAAACAACAATATGATTTATTTTTCTTCAGCCAAGTCAACCAGAGGCTAAACCAGAATCACAAGTGGCTGTGCAAGCAGATCCGTGAGTAACATTTTACTATTTACTTCAACGTATTTTTAAAATACATCTTGTGATCAAATTGAATGTATTGAGTAGATGAACTATGCTGAAGATACTGTACCGTCATGTAAGAATTTGACGGACAGCTGATTTAAAATTAAACTATTTATTTACATAAATATTTACAAGATAATTATGGGCACAGCCATCGACAACCGAAACCTGCCTGAAGCCAAAGTAACACAATTGGCAAAACAGAGACGTCTGTCTCTCGTTGAATCTCGAGTCCGAATCCCCTCAAAATCCACGTTCGCTTCGCAGAACCGCCGCTGACAACGAGAGGGGGGTGAATTCCGAGCCCTCTAGAGATGTTTATGTTCTCTGCCGAAGAGAAACACCCCCACACAGCTGCGAAAACCGTCTTTCATGCCACCGCAAAAACGTGATCCCAGATACGAGACCGGGGAACCGCACGTGCAGAATAAAGTTGTTTTCGCATTCCGAAACATTCCAGCGTCCACGTGTTAGGGAAAAGGGTCGGCAAGTACCATATGGTACAACCGCCCCCACTACTGAAAAAACTTTTCCCAAAGGTGAAAAGTTTTCAACGTACGCATCCACAGACGCACGGATAATCACCCACTGGCAATTCAGAATAACAGATCACTTACCACCACCATATCCTGAAACCGTGACTCAAGAATATGTGTAAGGCAAGTTAAATCCAATCAATTTAAAATTCATATACCGGAGTAACTTTCTACTCCCTTACAGTATGGTCACTCAAGGCTCAAATACCAATTTAAAATAAAAACAAAATAAACACCAAACATTAAGACTTATACCAAATTCGTTAAAACTAAAACCAAATCACATTAACCACATCACATATAAGAATTTCGTTAAGCGAAACCCAAAATTTCAATACACAATACGAACTATAATAATACTTTCATTAAACCAACCAAAATACACCAAAACATATATAAAATATCAATCTTGTTAAGCGAAAACCAAATTCCTAAGTTTCACTCAACACACGTCATGAGTTGCAATTTTAAAACTACAAATCTTCGACAGTGGTTTAGAATGACAGAGTGAAAACATCCTAAACACAAAATTAATTTCCACTCTACACAAAACATAATTTAAATTTGCACGTAGCTTTCAGCGAAAAGTACTCGAGTGAAGAACATAGATACAAGAAATCAATTCCACCATACGCAAAACATAATTTACAACTTTTAACATTTAAAATCCTCAGCAAAAGATACTGATATCATTGAATGAATATTTCATAATTACAAGGCTACCAATTTCACTCCGAGCAAACATGATTCATAATTTTAGCACTTAAAATCTCCAGAAAGAAAAAAGAAACATTTAAGTGAAGTGCCATAACTACAAAAATCTCCATTTCACTCAACTCAAAACATGATTCGCAATAATATTACACTATACAACACAAATCTTCCTCAATTACATTTTATTTAGCTCTTTGAATTTTCGTGAATAGCGCGACTCAGACTGTCGGCGTTCAAGTGTTTTTTTCCCGATCGATGGACGATCTCGAAGTTATAGGGCTGGAGTGCCAGCGCCCATCTCATTAGTCGGGGGTTTGAACTGGCGTTGGTGTGCAACCAGACCAGTGGGTTGTGGTCAGTGACGACAACGAACCTTTTCCCATCTAGATAGTAGTGCAGTTTTTTTATAGCGAAAACAATAGCAGCGCATTCCTTCTCTGAAGTACAGTAAGTGCGCTCGACTTTGGAAAATTTTTTACTCATGTATAAAATGGGGTGTTCTTCCCCCTGAACATTCAACTGCGTGAGTACCACCCCCATCCCAAGATCTGAAGAATCGCACTGTACAATAAACTCGCGTTCAAAATCGGGTGCAAATAACACCGGTTCGCTCGTCAGTTTAGCCTTTAATTCCTGGAATGCCTTTTCGCATTCGTTCGTCCAAACAATTTCTCCCATTCTTACCTTCCCCTTTAGGGCATCGATTAACGGTGCTGCGACCACGGAATACATAGGGATGTACCTACTATAGTACCCGGCTAAACCCAGGAAAGCCCGAATGTGTGTTTTTTTCTTTCCCAGATCGGTGTTCGATCGCGGAATTTCCAATTTTTTTGGTCGATGCATTGCCAAAATCATCAACACCCTCCCGATTTCACATTCCTGCCAATCTCGTGACAATTTTATCTGGGGTCCTAACCATTTCTCATACCGCAAGGTGTCTGGGGTTTTTATACTCTTCCCGTGCACCAATTCTGCCGGGGCGTAAACGCTGCTCACGTGTACCGTGGAAAACACTAACGGTGTAAGTTGTGGGTCCCAATCTGATCCGGCTCCGGAACCCAACGCTAAAGGTCTTGGCTTCACCCCTTCACTCACTAGCAACTCTTTTCTTTTCCCCTTTTGGCCCACGTGACCTATTTCAAAAGTTTCCTCCTGAACGGAAACGGACACCTCTAATTCTTCTTCTAACCCTGGGCCACCTTCCGTTATCTTTCCTTTACTGCTATTCGGTATTTCCAGGAAAATCATTCCCGTCGTTTCACTTGCTACCCCCACTGGAAGAACCAACGGTTCTTCCGATCGCACCTTTGCGATCGCGGTCTGGATTACCACCCTCGGAGAGCATAACTTGGCTACTTGGGGACTTACTTTCTCCCCTCCAGAAACATCGTCGTCTCTCTGCCCCTTTAGTTCTTTTTTCTGGTCGTTAGCCTCTGTCATAGGAAGACTAATAGGCTCGCCCGATCTCAACTCCGCGTCGGTCTTATTTATCGCCAACGGGGCCGCAACATTTTCTCCACACTTCTGCAAGCGGGTTTCAACTGTATGACTTTGCTCAGATCTCTTTTGTAGATACGGCATCAGTAATGCATGTTCGGCCTCCCCTCCGAGTCGTCGATTTATCGGTTCTACAAACACCATTTTCCCCAACCTCGGACAATTTGGCCTCAAATGGTCGCTCGCGTTGCACTCAAAACACCGCGGCATAAGTCTCAGGTCAGAAGTGTCAAATTTCCCTCCCGGGGAACCAGGCGGGAAAAAATCGTTCCGCTCTCGAGTGGGGGGGTAATTCTTCTCCCTTTCCTTCGCTGGGAAAAATGTTCTTCCCTGGGCTTTTGGTCGGGATGCCTCAATCCGTAGTTTTTCAAGCTCAAAGTTATACCGTCTTTCTCGTTCCTTATACCTTCTCTCTAGTTCCCTATCCGCTATAACCCTTTCTCTATCCTTTCTTTCTTGTATAACCCTTTCTAACGCCACTTTTGTGTATTCCTCATCGTAGGAATCGTGCGAGAGGATTAACTCCTTAAGTTGGGATGTCAGTAATCCCGGAGTAACCATTCTTTCCAAAAATTCCGCTAGTTCCTCTAGATCTTGTTTCCTACCTTTGCCCAAGTACGCCATTTCGAAAATTCAAAATTGCCAAAAAAAAAAACCAAAAAATTCAATTCTTTTGCACAAAACCCAATTCAATACTTTTTACGACATACCGTAATCTCACAACATACAATACAACATACCATACCATAATTTAGCAATTCTCATATACACAATACAGATTCAAAAAAAATACTTAAGCTAAATCAATTCCCTTTGGAGTGACCACACTAATTGAGATTAACAAAATTTTAGCTATTACACAATTCTTGAAACTTAGTCACAGTGACAAAATAGGGAAATGGCACTAACCTGTATCTGCTGACTTGGATCACTTGGCACCACTGTCCACAGGCTGGACCACGGGTGGAAACACTGCACTGCACTGCACTATCTTCGGCTAAAAAGCCCACAAACACACTCTTCGGCTGAAAGCCCACTGGTGTAGGTCGTCTCGACCTCTTCCACAACGCGCACAAATAGCACTGCGCCACTGACGAAAAAACGGTTCGCGATGAACCTATAATAGCCGATCAAGATGATCTCTGGACGAACCGGTGGAGAATCTATTCCCCTGATGAACAGGACTTGTCGAACTTTCCGTCGATTCCGCTCACGCTCCGTTGAAAAGGGCCGGCAACTCGAAACCAAAACCAGAACTTCTTGCGACGAGTTTTGGTGATGGATGGGGTCGGTGACTCCGGTACCTCCTTCTCGCTTTCTCTAAGACTAGGGAACGGTCTCCAGCGAAAGTGACAATCCGACAGCGAAATGACAATCCGAACTTCTGGTTTCGAAGTTCTATCGGCCTTCTCTTTCAGGCAAAACGGCAGGTTCGATTTACTTGTCGAGGCTGTTTTAATCTATCAACCCCGCTGCCACCAAATTAATAAGCTGTACCGTCATGTAAGAATTTGACGGACAGCTGATTTAAAATTAAACTATTTATTTACATAAATATTTACAAGATAATTATGGGCACAGCCATCGACAACCGAAACCTGCCTGAAGCCAAAGTAACACAATTGGCAAAACAGAGACGTCTGTCTCTCGTTGAATCTCGAGTCCGAATCCCCTCAAAATCCACGTTCGCTTCGCAGAACCGCCGCTGACAACGAGAGGGGGGTGAATTCCGAGCCCTCTAGAGATGTTTATGTTCTCTGCCGAAGAGAAACACCCCCACACAGCTGCGAAAACCGTCTTTCATGCCTCCGCAAAAACGTGATCCCAGATACGAGACCGGGGAACCGCACGTGCAGAATAAAGTTGTTTTCGCATTCCGAAACATTCCAGCGTCCACGTGTTAGGGAAAAGGGTCGGCAAGTACCATATGGTACAATACGTTCTGTGTCTTTTGAAGGGATTTTGTGTAGAAAAAATAGAAAATGGTGCATTAACTTAAGGAAGTTGTATTTCGATTTGCCATTTTTAGGACCACTATCTTCATTAAATTATAATAGCTTTTATGCATTACATAAATGAGGAGATAAATATTTCTTTTCATAAAGTTCAGTTAACCAATACTGATTTAAAAAACAGAAGATACAGCCCTTCAACTGACCTTAAGATATTTTTTACATAGTACACGTGTTACATCATACAAATGCACATTTGACATACTGGTGATGTCACATATCCACTATAAAAAGCTTTATAAAGAACAATTTCATTTGGCTGGGACTTTAAGTTGTATAAAGGTATGTAGTATGACTGTTTATGGTCGTTTGATCCGTAAAACTGGTTCGTCTTTGGTACCTTAAAGGTACTGATACTAGTTTTTGTAAATAAAAAATGGTAAAAGTTTTTATTTACACTCATAGTTTCTTTTTGATGCTGAATGATATTGTTAAAAAAGCTACTTAATTGGGTAAAATTACCCAAATTAGCAACATTTAGCCAAATAAAAGCTCACTAATTCTGAATTTGTTAGTTTTTTTGTGTCCTGTAATGATGACAGAGATCATTATTTGTATTTTCTTTCATATGCAGTACTCAGAATTAAGAAAGCTTGTGAAGTACTAAACTAAATGTGTTAATATCAGATAAGACTGTTGAAAAACAAAGTAAAAATGTCTTCCTAATAAGTTATACACTTGGTCTCAACAATAAAAGTTTCTTGTTGATACCAGACTCAGAATTTAAAATTGAACTTCTTGTAGGTAAGAACGTTTTCTGAAATTTCAAGAAACATGACTATTTAGTTACAATTAACTGTCAGTTAACTCTATCTTAATGTTATGAAAATATATACAGTCAGTATTGGTTATATGGTCAACTCAGCAGTCCAGAAAAATCAGACCATATATGCGGAACAATACTACACTATTTAATTATGGCAGGATTATATTCACCTATCAGAACATAGTGCTCATAAACAAATAATTAAAAAGAACATTTTAAAAATTATATTAACCGGGTTCTTTGGAGCGACGAATCAAGGTTCACCCTCTTCCGTTCGGATGGTAGGGTTTGGCGTCTGCCTGGAGAATGCCTCCTGTCTGAAAGCATTGTGCCCACAGTAAAGTTTGGTAAAGGTGGAATTATGGTCTGGGGGTGTTTCTCCTGGTATGTACTGGGACCTTGGACCAAATTCATGGTAAGCTCAATGCTGAGGCCTACTACACTACACAGTTAAGCATTCCTTACTTTTCTTTCCCCCCCAAACCTTTCACCTTTGAAACAAAGAGTTCTGTTTGTCAAGATCCGATAAAAAAGTCTGCATTCATCAACGTTGAAGGCGTTGGCAGATTCATCCTTACGAGGACTTTTTTCTTCTGGTCATTCCCTGTGTTGCTTCCTGCCTCAAAAAATGTTACAATGATTACTATTTTTCAACAAAACAAACCCGATAACCTGATTGAAAAGATAAAAAAAACGACCATATAACCGATAGGAGAAATAAAATGACTATATAAGTTGTGCGCTTTAACACATGTTCCCTATTAAGTTAGACGGGACTTTAGAAAACTGACCTTATAACAGGGTGACCGTATAGCCGGTACTGACTGTATTAGTAAACTCTATACCTCAATTTGTTAATATGCCCTGTTGCTGGATGTAAGTACAATTTAAAATTTAAATCTTCTTTCCTATAAGAAAATGCATGATATAGTATTATAATACTGATTTTTAGAAACTGATAAATTGAATGAATCGAAAGAAACCTAATAAAGCTAATTAGTAAAAAAGTTCTTAAACATTACTTATTTTGTATGTATTTTCTGTTATTTTGTTTGAGTATTAATCATTGTGAATTCAGAAATATATTGCTAACTAAATAAAAATAATTTTTGAATACCTGCCATTGATTATTTCACTGATTAAAATTATCAAATTTAAACAAAAAGTTTCTTCCTTGCCTTTTTTAATAATTAAAATTTAACGATTACTTAAAATGATTTAATATTTTCAGAAATCAGACTGCTGTAGCTATGATGGCAGTTCAAGAACCAATAAAACCAACTGAAACCCCTGCTGTTGCTGCTATTAACTTTCGTGAATATGGACGGAAACTTGTGGTACTTATCTCATTACTATAGTTTTAGTTCAAATTCTTTGTCGACATTTTATTACTTTATAATCTTTTATTGTATGTATTTTATTTTCTTTAATAGAGCTTTTTGGCACGTAATTTCTACACAATGAAATATCTGGCTCTAGTTATGGCTTTTGCTATCAATTTCATCCTGCTGTTCTACAAAGTGAGTTATTTTAGCATAGTGATAAGTATATAGTGTATAGTTTTTCATTTTACTAAATATAACATATTGCATCTATTATTTTTACAGTTTTTCAACAAATTCCTAAATAACAATTTCACTTGATTGTGAAATTAATAGTCTTTGATTTCTTTAAGTAATTTTACCAAATTTAAATACAATTTATGTTACACAGCTACTTAAAAGTGTGTACTATAATTTACATATTTTAATAAGAGTTGACATAATAAGTGAGAATCTTAGAATAAATGAAAAAGTATCATATATATGTAGATTGCTCGGTGATTCAATTTCTTAAAATTTGTCTTGTGTGTAAATTAATCTCCAAGGATACAGAACTCAGTTGTTGATAACTTAACAACTTTTATTTAATCAACAAATATCCAAGTATACAGACACTTTTAACAATTCCTCCAGTGCCACACTGCACTCCAACACACCACTTTCTTCTAACTCTCTCTCTCTCTCTCTCTCTCTTGGTCTCCCTAATTCACCCACACCCTTGAGCAAGCTTTCCCCAAGATTTCATCATCCTCAACATTTCATCAAGATGAGTCATTACTAATATATAGGGGCGCCATCTAATGGCTAAGTATCTTACTAATTGTAAATAAGAATCCTACATATATTACATTTATCAATGATTAGGGAAAGTTTATAGCTTTTTTAAAGCTCTGTTTAATTTTATACAAATACAAATATTGACGACCAGCTACAGGCTCAAGCCCAACAAGGCTGGTCCTTTGTTTATGAATTCCCCAATTCCCACTGACTATCCAATTGTGTCTTAAATTCGTACACTCCCTTTGAATTAACTATATTTTCTGGCAACGCGTTCCAACTGTCTATTACCCTATTAAAGTAGTAGTTTTTCCTTAAATCCCGATTAAAATGTGTCTTATTCAATTTATACCCATGGCCCCTTGTTCTGTTATCCCTATTGAAATTTAAGCCTTCTGTGTCCCCTTGTTTTACAAACTTGAAAAGCTGAATCAAATCCCCCCTCCTTCTTCTTTTCAGTGTTTAGTTATTTAAAGCTAGTACATTATCTTATAGCTCTTAGTTTATATATATTTTCAGTTTTATTAGTACACCTATTTAAATTACTGAAACTTCAATACCTCATTTTCTTTTTTAAAGTTGGCATATGGACCAAGGAATTTTTGCCTTATTTTCAATCCAGGACCGAACTGCGTCCTCTGAATGGCAACTAAGTCACCAACTTTTTAGATGTATCCTTGTTTCCTCTTTTTGTTGTTTTTCTACATATTTTCTTCTTGGACCTTCTAAATGTTCTTCTTGGCTTCAACCCGTATAAAATTTTATTGGTCTTGGAAATCATCTTTCATTTCTTCCATGAGCATATCCTTAATGGAAATGTCCTCCTTATTTTTCATTTTAACACCAGTTAGAAGTTCAAAGGGTGACCACTTGGTACTATGACTAATGGTGCTGTTAATCACTCTTTGTAAGAAAGCGACATACTTGAACCATTTTGTAGGATCCTCCAGAGAAAGTTTGGTTAGAATTGGAATTAATGTTCGGTGAATCCTTTCCACTTGGCCATTCCCTGTAGGCACTCCAGTAGTTATTTCAATGTGTTATATGCGTTCCTCAGAGCAGTAACTCTCCAATTCCCTAGAGGTAAAAGCAGTACCACTATCTGATATTATGTGTATGGGATTCCCAAATGTAGCTTGTTGTTGTCTTAGCTTATGCAAGGCATTTTGGGCAGAAGTGGACTTTACTGGGTAAAACCAAACAAACTTTGTAAATTAATCTATCACTGTGAAAATGTGGTTATAATTCTTGTTTGTTGAAGGAAGGGGTCCAATAAAATCAACGTGATAAGTTTCAAAAGTAGAATCTTCTTTGGATATGGGGTTCAGAAATCCTTCCTTTTTCAATGCCTTCTTATTTGCCAATATACACGGTACACAATTGGCGATTATACTTTGTGTTAATTTGGTCAAATTTGGAATGAAAAATTCCTGTTTAATAACTTTTTCTGTCTTGGCCATTGAGAAATGTCCTTTCTCATGGGCCATCTTGATCAATTCAGCTTGCATATCTCTTGGGGCTACAATTAGTTCACATCCATTTTCAAACTTGTAGAGAATATCATGTCTTAGAAAGTTCTCTTCAGATTCGCTATTAGGTAACAATGCTTTGACAGTACAAATGTGATCATCTTTTAATTGAGCTATTTTTAACCTTGCTGTTAGAGTATCATTTCCCACAATCATCACTGGATGTCTACTCAAAGCATCAACATGTTGCATTCGTTGGCCTGCACAGTGCACTATTTCATAGTTGTACTCTTCCAGAAGTAAAGCCCATCTTGCGATTCTAGTAACTAAATCTTTTTGTCCATGGTTTTCTGAAATGCTGAACAATCAGTGACATTTTTAAACTTGTTGCCCTATATGTAAACTCGGAATTTTTTCAAAGCCTCCAATAATGACAAGGGCTTCACGTTCATAACTACTGTACTTTTCTTCAGCTGGGCTAGTCTTCTTGGACATGTAGTGGACAGGATGGAGTTGTCCATCTTCGCCTTCTTGCAGGAGTATAGCACCATAGCCACATTTACTTGCTTCAGTATGCAACTCAGTTTTTCTCCCTTGTTGGAAAATCCCTTGCATTGGGCTCTCCGATAGCATGTCTTTGAGTTCCTGAAATGCTTTCTGTTGTTCATTCCCAAATACAAAGGGATTACCCTTTCTGAGTAAATCGCTCAGTGGTTTTGAAATCTTGGCATAGCTGGGAATGAACTTCCGAAAGTAACCTGTTAAGCCCAAAAAAACTTTGGACTTGCTTGACCGTCACTGGAACAGGAAACTTTCTGACTGCCAATGTCTTTCCCATAGATGGACGAATAGTTCCTTCTGCTATGACAAGACCCAAAAATTCTTCTTCCCGTTTCAGGAATTGACATTTTATCAGGACACATCAGGAATTGAGAATCTTTATTTCAAATCCATACTCGGAGGCTAACTCAAATACTGTCTTCAACTTTTCTAACCCTTCTTGTTGATCCACAGTGGGAATTACTAAATCATCCATCTAGATTATCACTATACATTATCCCCTTTTTTCGTTATTCATTAACTTGCTCATCCACTTCCTGCTTCTCTGGAAATGACAAGTGACGAGCTCTTTGATACACTGGTATCTCGTCAGTCAAAATTATCTTCATGGAAACATCAGTAGTTTTTGTCTTTTTTGGTACATATTCTGAAATTAGTTCCCTCATTTTACCCCTCATGAATTTATTATGAATGTGTTTCAGCTGTATTTCTTCACACTCTGTACTAAGTTCTGATGCCTGCATTAGCCAATTTGGTTCTAATTTTGAAAAAATAACTCCGTCATTGAAATTTAATGAGGTCTGTCCAAGAATATCTATCCCAATGACAGCCTGAAAATTTAATTGATTATCTGGGACAACATGCAGTAATAGAGAAAAATGTTGACCATCAATATCTGCTATTTGTTCAAAGGATCCTTTGGTCCTAACCTGAGTACTGCCAATACCTGATAACATCAAAGAGTTATTTGTCAAGATTGGTGAATTGTGCATCTTATGAAAAAGTCTTCACGTAGGAGGCAAACCGAACTTCCTGTGTCTACCAGAGCAGTAACTGATAATTCACCCAGCTTAATTTTCTTCATTTGCGTTTTGTTAATTGTATCATCGTATATTTGAGTCACGTGCGTACCTGAACTGTTTTCCATCTTCGAAAATTTGTTCATTGCAGCCGTACTGCAATTATTATACAATTTTGGGCATCGAGGTTTCATATGAACAAATTCTCCACAGCCAAAGCATTTTATAGGCCTGGACCTCTGAAATCTTTCATTGTATCTGGACTGAGACTCCTCTGTTTTTCCCATATTTCTACCGTCGTCTCTGTTTCTCTTGAATCTATCTTGGGCATTCTGTGCTGGCATTTTAGCAAATTTAGTGCTGATGATGCACAGTATTAAATGGGGTTTTGGCCAATTTTGTGACATTTTCACAGTCATCCAACGTTTTTGTGAGTTTTCTAAGCCTGGTGATCTTGGACCACTCATCAATGATATGTTCGCGTACCTCAAGACTCACTCAATGCTTCAATTGATCTGTCAGAACTTTAGTGCTTCGAAATCATTCACTTGGAGGCCACTCTAATCAATTCTTCGAAGAAATTCTTTAACTCTAAACCAAAATCCTTCCAAGTGTTTTCAGCTCTTCGTTGACCCTGAATAAATTTGAAACGAAATGCCTCAGGGTTCAATTTAAATTTTCGAAGTAGTAAGTCCTCCACGTAGTCATAGCATAGAGTTAGCTCTTCAGGTTCCCTGGTAATGATCTGGACTACATCAGTAGGTAGCAAAGGCATTAAATGGGATGTCCATTCCACCTTGTCTACTTTCAGTCTTGATGCTTGGCATTCAAACATCACCAGGTAAAAACTAAAGTTGCTTCCTAGCTCAAATTTTGGAACGAATGTCTTCAAGCCATAATGCAGCTTTTAGTTTCTTTCACTAGTTCTTGATGCAGAATTAGCTGTAGACTCGATTCTCATTTTTTCTAGTTCATGTTTCTCGATTCTAGTTTGTATTATTGTATCTAACATGCCTTTCACAAACTCTTCTTCATAAGATTCCGACTTTAAAATCAAATTATTAGTATCTATGATTCTAAACTGTGGTTCTGCCATTTCCCCTAATTCCTCTGCAAGGATAATAAGGTCTTCTTTTCGACCTTTTGCTAGAAACGCCATTATATTTTACAAATAAAAAAATGGGTAAACAACCAAACAAACTCTAACTACTACTATCAATACTGGTGTGTATATTAAGTAGAGATTTAATCAATAAACATAAAAATGAAAATTTTCCCAATAAGGCTATAAAAATTAATCAACAGATAAACAAAATGCTTCAAATTATACTAGTAAATAATACACTTTTTAGTTAATATTTACAAAATTCTCTAGTATCTATACATGCAAAAAACTTACAAGCACTTGAAATGCTGATAGGAATTTTAGAACAGAAACAACAAAATGATACCAAATCCTAATTAATTTCAAAACTCTTTCAATGCTAAATTATTTATATCAGTCGTTTAAAATACTGTATTCATTTTCTAAAAATACTACAGAACTCAAAATTCAGTCTTAGAAGAGTTCAGTTTTCTCAAGAGTTCTCACTTGAATTTAAAGTTAGTTATTTTCCACAGCACTGCTACAAAATTTTAGTTCTTGGCATCAAATAAATTGAAAAACAAACATACATTTGTTCAGCAATTTGATGAAACAAAACGTTTCTAAATGCTACCTTGCTGTTGACGCGAAACTCTGAAAAGCACCACTTCAACTTGACCGAGAAGATCACTGAACGCACTTGTAGCTTGGCCACTTTAGTTGATTCTAATTACATGCATGCACACACACTTCAGGCCTATCCTGGTGGCCACTTCATTTGATGCCGCTTCACACTAGATTCTGGCCTGATGACCACTTCAGTTAATTCTCTTCAAACTGGACCCTGGCCTGATGACCACTTCAGTTGATTCTCTTCAAACTGAATCCTGGCCTGATGACCACTTCAGTTGATTCGCTTCACACTGGACCCTGGCCTGATGACCACTTTAGTTGATTCTGTTTTGCACTGGACCAGGCCTGATAACCACTTCAGTTTCCTTTTGATAACTGGACACTGGCCTGATGGCCACTTCAGTTGATTGTTTCACTTGGAGTCTGGCCTGATGGACACTTCAGAAAACACAGATCCACATCCAGGCCAGAGCTCCCACTTGTAGATTGCTCAGTGATTCCATTTCTTAAAATTTGTCTAGGGTGTAAATTAATATCCAAGGATACAGAACTCAGTTGTTGAAAACTTAACAACTTTTATTTAATCAACAAATATCCAAGTATACAGACACTTTTAACAATTCCTTCAGTGCCACACTGCACTCCAACACACCACTTTCTTCTAACTCTCTCTCTCTCGGTCTCCCTAATTCACCCACACCCTTGAGCAAGATTTCATCATCCTCAACATTTCATCAAGATGAGTCATTACTAATATATAGGGGCGCCATCTAATGGCTAAGTATCTTACTAATTGTAAATAAGAATCCTACATATATTACATTTATCAATGATTAGGGAAAGTTTATAGCTTTTTTAAAGCTCTGTTTAATTTTATAAAAGTGTTTAGTTATTTAAAGCTAGTACATTATCTTATATCTCTTAGTTTATATATATTTTCAGTTTTATTAGTACACCTATTTAAATTACTGAAACTTCAATACCTCGTTTTCTTTTCTAATGTTGGCATTGTCATGGTGTTTGGCTCATGAGTTATTTTATTGTAGTTCCTTGAAAACTATTATGGTTTATAATCTAGAGTTTGATTCCATACACACAAGTGTGCATTTAAAATAATCAAAATATATACTTACAGAGACACTATGCAATGAACATCGAAAATTGTGTGCGAATAATATATTAAGTATTGTATCTTGAATATAAAGAAATGCAAATTAATTCGATTGCCAGTGTAACAAAATTGTCTTTGTTTTATTATCTGACCATAGAAGCTTTCAAGGAGTGATATTTTTTCCCTACACCACATTTGATTGCTAAATGACCATGAAAACTAGCTGATAGATTCCTAGGCGGCTTAAATGTTTGATAAAATTTGTTGTGAGTTATAAAAAGAAAAACATTGCAGTAAATTCAAAGCATTGCACAATGTCTCAAATGGTTTTAGAATAGGCTTTCTGCCATGAACGTTGGCAGCATGGAGTTTTCATTGGATAAGTTTTGATAAAGGGTTGTGGAGATGAGTGTTCATCTCGGGTTATTTCGGACACCTTTGTCTTTCGGACCATTATCTACTTTAACACCAATCTCTATCCTAGTCAGTGAGTTTTGACTTCAGTCCACTGATCAAATATGACAGCTTACAATGATTTGTATAGGTTGTTGATTTGTCATAATAGTTGACGCAGTACTCTTGCAACTCCCACAAGGTTGACTGCTTTCATCACTGAGGTTTCAGTTAAGCACACTACAATGATCATGCCTCGTTAAAAGTCTGAGAGATTGGATATAACTGCATTATATATACATACAATCTATGTGACTGCTGTTTATAGGTAGCAGACTTCTGTGTTAAGTGCCCTGTCTACTGAAAGGAAAATTTACAACTCATTTTCTTATGGTGTTCATATTATTTTGTCTACCACCTATGTATAGCTTATATTCATCTTGGGTGTGTCGGTTGTGTACATCTTACTTCAAGTGTTGTGATAGATTTTATTGACACAAAAATGTAACTTATAATAAGAACTCGGGTGTATAAGTTGGTAGAACTTAGCGCTTTCACCTATCTCCTAACAAGGTAGTACTTTGTAAAATTGTACTAAACCTTATAAAAAGTCTCTTATATCTGATTTACTATTATATCAGAGAGAAGACAGCTTTTAAGTTCATTGAAACTTATCGAGCCTTTTCAAAAGTTCATACAACAAGGGCAATTAGAAAAATACATTCGATAATCACATGATCAATTTATTTTAAGGCTAATTACTACCAAAAATTATTGCCTTTACTAAAACTATTTATATTTTGCTTATTACATTACACACAATAGCATTTAATACCCTTTTCATAAATAGATAAACCAAAATTAGGAATAACTTTAAATTCCTGCAGGTAACCAGCCCTGGAGGTGATGAGGAATCTGAAGAAGATGAGGAGGATGATGACAATGGAAATGATGTTGTTTTGGGAAGCACTTCTTTAGATGATGATGCTATTCTTGGTGATGACGAGGATGATGTTGAGTGGGTAGTCATTGAAGAGAAAGTCTTCTACTTGGAACCGATTATTCGATTACTTGCCTTATCTCATTCCATCATTTCCTTTTGTATGCTAATAGCTTATTATAATTTAAAGGTAAAACCTACTTTTGAATAGTAATATAATTGTATTGAGATGTAATGTGTGTATCAAATTAAAAGTTTTGCATTTCCTAAATCAGTCTTTGAGTTATCCACGATTTTCAAGTTATTCACAAATAGGTTCACATAAATCCTGAATGGAAAACCCCTGTGGAAGATATGAGGTTTAACATCTAAACACCCACGCAAAGTAAAACTTTGATTAACCATCAGTTTCTGTTAACTGTCACTCTGTTATTAAAAACAAAAACCATCCTCCCTTTACTGCTGAGTGGCGCACTATCGTTCTATTGATGAGTTAAGTTCTTGGCCGTCCTAGCTGTTGCACACGAGCTGAGAAGCTGTTGTGCTCAGTGTTATACATTATTTGTTGCATATTGGCTTAATTGTTTGGGCATACGATAGTGACATTCACACTCGTTAGTTTTTTTGTTAGGGTTTATTTTCTTTTTTTGTTTTGTGCAACAGCTAAAAAATGGAAGATATTTTCACGTCGTCTTGAAAATTCGCTTTATTATGAATTTTCTAATGGCTTGAAAATCAGCTGCTATTCAGGGAACATAAAAATGTAGGTCAATATTTTTTTATTTCACTAGGAAATGCTTCAATGGTAATATTTTAAATTAAAATAAAAGATAGAGTTAAACATTTCATGCATCATGTACACATGGATTATGTATTCAGTGAACTTTCTCTATCTGAACACTCTGTAATATGAACACCCCGGTATTATGAACACATTACAATGGCCCCGGTGAAACTCCATAGACTTAACATGACATGACCTCTCTGTATTCTGAACACCCCAGTATTACGAACGCTACTTTGATTCCCATTCCCCCTTTACCTCTCTGTAAGCTGAACGGTGTATTTGCAATCGGAGAACTGCCACGCTCCTTGTCCCCACTTACAAGTGACAATGCAAAAACAGACTAAAATTACTCACTTTTTCATGAAATAACTATGTATAGTATACTATGTAGTACGAGTATACTACTGTAATAAGTGTATACTGTAATTATGTAATTTTATTGTACTGTAGTATGTTTTGTAGAACTTTTTTAATAAAAAAAATGAGATGGTAGAATACAGGTCCGACTGAATTTAGCACTAGCCGCTATATCTAAATTCAGCACCTACATCTCAGTAACTGACATGGCTAATCAGGCTAAGTATTCATTACAGTCATAAACTCACTACGTACATACATTTCCCTATCTCCCTCTATAATGAACACTCCCATAATCAGAACATTTTGGTCACTCCTTATGAGTGTTCAGAATAGAAAGAGGATACTGTATGTGTGTATTAAAGAATAAAGAGATATCTTTATTTATTTTAATTTCCTTGTCATTTCCTTATATTTTTTAAGTTCATGAACACAGAGTCTTACGAATATGGACTACCCATAGTTTCTGTGGGAAAACATTCCATATTTCAAACTAGAGAAAAAGTAAAATTATTCCAGAAACAAAATTCCAATTTTTGAATTAAATTTTCTCTTCCTCCAACTATTCTACAGAAGTATTGAATTTTGCACAGTTCGTTGTTTATGTTAATTTTTGCATTTGGCTACAATTGATATGACAGCAGACACTGCAACTAGCAGCAGTATGGATAGATTATTGTAGTGACATAAAATAAAAAAATGTAACTTCATTTTCTCTCTAGTTGCAGCAGAAAAGAATGTTCCTTCGTAAAAGTTTACCAAAAAAATAAAATAAATCTCCTCTAGACTAAAGATACAATTGCAGGAGTTTGATAATTTAGATAGATATACATTGACAAGTACATGACATCTAATATCCAAATCACTTATGATTTTATTACTTATCAGCAGTTCTTTTTTTATGAATAGAAAGTTTTGAACGAATCATTCCTCCTATATAAATTGATGATTGTGAAAATTGTGCATAATTTGACACAAAATATTGCAAATTCAGTTATATCAAATGTACTTAAAACTAGGGTCTATTCCAGCACAGAGCAGTATTGCTTTTCAAACAATAGTTTGCATTTAGGAAGCTTATTTCACTTACTGTGCTAACTATTGCTGCTCTCTTAATATTCTACAGTATCTTTCAGAATTGTTTAGTTTTACTATAAAAACGTAAAAGTATAATTGATTATCTTAATTGACATTTACTTGTAGGTGCCTTTAGCTATATTTAAAAGAGAAAAAGAAATTGCTCGATCTGTTGAATTTGATGGTTTGTACATATCTGAACAGCCAGCTGAAGATGACATTAAAGGACACTGGGATAAATTAGTAATAAGTACAAAGTAAGTTTTAGGGCAAAGCATATTAACAATATTAAGGAATTAGCCCATTTTCTACTCTAGTGGTTCAATAATTTCCAAATTTTTATAAATATGTTTCATTTTCAGATCGTTTCCTGTAAATTATTGGGATAAATTTGTCAAGAAAAGGGTAAGTTTTAATAATTTTGAAATATTTTTGATTGCTAACTTTTATGATGTTTTAAAAGTTGTAACCAAATTCATTCTGCTTTATTTAGTTCTGATAACTGAAAAATTTCATTTCAGACTCATTGATTTGTATCATAAAATTAATAAACCAATGAAAATATTAAAAGTACGTGCAGAATCAAAACCCTTAGTACTTTTTCAAAATACTACTATTCATTCTTAAAAAGATCTTATGAATCTCTAGTAAAGCATTAACCGTCATTATTTTATTATTTTGTATCTTTAATTTATGATAGTTTCTAAATTGCAATACATAAGTGAATGCATTTTAAAGGATTAAGTTATTCACCTATCTCGGATAGCATTTTTTATATATTAGAACACAATTATTTTGAACACCTAATGCAAGCATACCAATGAAAAAATACAAATATGAAATCCAAAAAAGACTATGATTTAACAATTTTAAAATAACGTGTTACATGTCACTTTCATAGTTAATAAACTCACATGTTGGTCAGAACAAATATTTAGAAAAAAATTGCACATATCCCAAAAAGGAAACAAGAATCATGCTACATGCTCATATTGTTATTTTTCATAATGTTGGATATCTTTTCTTGTATTATAAATTAAAAATGGGAAATTTACAGATTCTAAACATTTAAGTTCATTCTTACCCTCCTTTTGAGGTCAACTGGTCACATTTTTATGGACGAAATATCTTGTGTAAACCACTTGGAATGTTAGTGAAATTAACTCGTTGTGTTTATTAGTTTAACTTTATATTTTATAACATGCATTTAGCACATCAATCTTAAGTTAATAGAAAATGTTGTTCTTTATCTTGTAGGTTCGTGAAAAGTATAGCGAAACTTATGATTTTGATGCGATTAGCAATTTACTTGGAATGAATAAGGGTAGTGCATTTTCTGAAGAGGAAGAAGTTACAGGCATTTATAGTTTGTAAGTATAAATTTCTCTTTATTCTTCAAATAACAGGGGAACTTTAGTGATGAGTGGTTTGATTGAGACAAAACAAGTAGGCAAGTGCCACACACGTTGTCTTGTATGAAAAAGTTTAGATCAATACAATTTGAAATATAATATTCAAGTGAGGAGTCTATAAGCTTATTTAAAGAACACTCATGCCAACACTCAGAACATTGAGCTTATTAATTACTGCATGTAACTCATTTTTTTATTACATATTTCTTATGACTGGAGTAGGGTTGCCCACTGTACTATCAACTTGTGAGCTATAGGTAGCACATGTTCAATTCCTCCCTAGGTGAAATTCTCTCTTTTGCTTCAATTAAAGCTATCCTTGTGTGTGTGGCGATTTAGTTGATGTTGTTTGGCACAGCTTGGCCAAATATGGCTACATAAAACTCAAAGCCAACCAATCCTATGGCTGGAAATCTGATTCTATGTATACTTTCCCACATAGAAGTAAGAACATACACACATACATATTCTGCATACATGTAAGAGCTTAATCATAGTATTAATTGGTTGTACAGGCTTATGATGTATGGTACCAGGCTAAATGTTACTGGTTTAAAAAGGTTTATTTTAATTTCCCTGAAAATCCTTGATTTCTTATGAACAATTTGTTAAATAGTGATAGTGAGAAAGTATTTCATAAAGCTCAAAATGTGTGAACTTTCCTAATAAAGGTAAAGGACAGCTTAATGTGACCTGGAATTCATTTTTACTCTAGTAATTGAAAATAGTATATTTATCAAAAGAAAACTGAATTAAATAACTATGCCATAATTTATCAGCTTTTACATATTCTTATTTTACTTCTCTTTGAACAGAATAACAAGCATGGACTGGAAATACCAAATATGGAAGGCTGGTGTCACAATCACAGATAATGTAAGCAATTGCTATGTTGTCTTAAATGTTATTCCTAGAATTCAATATTCTTCAGGAATGTTAATTTTTTATGGAAAACCTTTACTTTGTATGATTCTCATTTTAATTTTTATTTATTCAAGACTTTCATATAATAATATTGGGTCACCTGGAAAGTTCTGCACATTTTTAAATAAAGACTAGCTTTGTTATTATTTTGCTACTGCTGATAAGGAGTGACCTTGATTGAAGCAGATGTTTAAATTCGGTCTTTTCTGCTTACATTGCATAATTATAGCATGTGCTGTGGCGTAATTTTTATTTCACTGCAGTGCTAAGAATGGAAAAGCAGAAAGTTCATTTTCGTCATACTATGCTCTTTTATTTTAAGAAAGGAAAAATACTAGTCAGACTGCTCGTAAAATGTGTGCTGTATTTGGACATAGTGTTGTTTTTGAGGCCACCGTTCGAAGGTGGTTTGATAAATTTCAGCCTCGAGGATGATGCCCGCTCTGGATGACCATCCTCTGTAAACGACTTTCTGTATAGTGGGACTGCCAAAGTATTGTTTATTATGAATTTTTGCCACAAAATCAGACAATAAATTCGGAAAAATACTGTTTTCAAATGTCATTATTAAAGCAGGAATCGAAGCAAAGAGGCCAGAACTGACCAATCATCGAGGTGTTGTCTTCCAATATGACAATGCTCGGCTCCACATTTCGCTGAATGTCAGACAAAGATTTATTGAGTATGGCTGGGATGTTTTGTGTAACCCCAATATTCTCCAGACCTTGCCCTCTCAGATTTTCACCTCTTCAGGTCACTTCAAATTCTTTGAACGGCCTGGAGTTCAATTCTTTGGAGACTGTCAAGCAGTAGCTCGATAACTTCTTTATACAAATAAGCATAATGGTTTTTTTAAAGGAATTTTCCAGCTGCCAGAAAGATGGACATGGAACAAAATGGGGCTCATGTGATTCAATAAAATTTTCTTATGTTTTTGTACTGTTTTGTTGGTATTTATCTTAAAAAATGTAGAACTTTTATCATGTAGAACTTTCCGTATGACCCAATATTTTATAAATGTATCTGAGACTTGTATATGAATTCAAGACTTAAACATATATTAAGTGCAAGCTGAATCTTTTGGTCTCATTCAAAATTCCATTCTTGAAGTCACTTCTACTGCATTAGATGTTAAAAGAGCTGTAAAGACACGTAAAAAGTTTCAAATTAATTTATCAAACTTTTATATTTATTTATGGGATTGATCATCTTTATTTTAGGATACCTCCCTTTTTTGCTGAAGCACCTTCCAATTAAAACTTAAATCTTACCTTGGAAATTTCTGGAAGTATAGAATCATTCTTTTTTATGTAATGTATTTTATGGTTTTAAATTGAAGTTATTTTCCTACAAAGGTAGTTTTAGCATTTAAAATTCTTTTCCAAGGACTTCAATAACGAAGTTGGCTTGGACAGTCTCAAATTTGCAAAATTCTTAGTATAATAATTTTGAAACCCACCCAACTATTCCATATACATAATGATTATACACATGAATGTGCTGCCTTGTCGCATATTTATAGTTTGGTATGTTTTAATTCCGAATTCGATTCTTAAATCACCATGGTGCAATAACTAATAAAATATGATGTTTAGGTTATTAAACTGTGTAGTTATAGTAATATATAATAAAGAGAGATGTAAATTTTACTATTTATTGCTATCAAATAAATTTCTTCCCTTTATATAGGCATTTTTGTATAACACATGGTACTTCACTTTCTCTGTCATGGGAAATTTCAATTTTTTCTTCTTTGCTGCTCATTTACTTGATATTGCTGTTGGGTTCAAGACACTGCGAACCATCTTACAATCTGTAACTCACAATGGCAAGCAGGTAAAATGAAATAAGTTAAATATATTATTTTATTATTCTCATATTTCTTTATGTATATTAATAGATTTTTCTGTAACTGGAACCACAATGATTATGTATTATAATGCAACAGAGTATTTTACATTAATTTAAAGGAAAACAGAATGCAAAATAAGTATTTATGTAATTATTATATGACAAGTTGAAAATTGAAACTGACCTTTGAAAGACTAGTTACAGCTCAATGAAGCACTTCCAGTTAGAAAAATGTATAATCTTGTTTATCTGAATTTTATATTTATGTACACACACACACAAAATGACTAATGCTACTTTTTTGTGAGACACTGGGACATTTTGTTAGATCTTAGATAAATACTTATCTTTACATAGATATTCTTTCATATCAGTGACTCTATGGCAGTGGTTATCTCTTTGCATGACAAAATTGTATATCTTTGAATTGATTTTACTTTGTTTCATTGATCATGTTCATTTGATTTTCAGTTGGTACTGACTGTAATGTTACTGACTATCATTGTATATATTTACACTGTAATCGCCTTTAACTTCTTCCGAAAATTCTATGTGCAAGAGGAAGATGAGCAAGTCGATATGAAGTGCCATAGCATGTTATCTGTAAGTATTGGGTAATTATGTGGTGTAATTTGTAAATCTTTAAGTATAAAACACAATTTATTCAGCTATTGTATTGCTTATTTCTAGAAATTATCCATATTTTGTGTGCTTAGAATAGAAAAATATGTTTTAGAACAGTGTTCTTCAACCTTTTAACACCCCTGGCCCAGCGAAATTAGAAAAAATATTTCGTGGACTGGTGTCAGCCATAAATAAAATTTTAGAGTACAGAATATAATCATGGAAATAAATTGTATTAGAATTATTTCCCTTATTTTCAAATTAATTTGTATCTAATTTTAAAGAAAAATTTTCTTGCCATTTTATGCTTCTCTCAGCTATAACAGACTTTATATCCCTGTCTGCTGATATAGTGACCAAATGACCTAGTGAGTGAAGTTGAATCATCCTGTAATATAGTTACTTGTAGCATTTTTCTGTATATTTGTAAAAATTTGGCCCTCATGTTGAAAAATCAGACCCTATTTTAAAAAATATTAGAGGAACCCCAACAAGAAATCTTGCCTTTAGAAGAAAGCTGAGCACATCTGATGGAGAAGATATCATGTCATTCGAACAAAACTGGCCAAATCCTGATCTTATAAAAAGATCAGCAATATCTTGATGACAAAATATCTCATCATTAGTAGAATCGGTCAGATCTTGACAAACGAGATATCTCGTAAATCCACTTAAAGGTTAAAGTAACTTATTTGGTTACTCATTGTAAATGTTTTGTATTTTACCACTCCTGTTTGAGGAAAAGGTAAATCCTCAATAAAATTATTGCCCAAGAAGCTTTAGTCCCAAGACTCTTCATGATTCATTGTATGTTAGATAAACATATTTTACACTGAACATGTTTTGAATTATTTATAATGTGAGATTTAATGGGTTTTTTGCTCATTTCAGTGTTTTGTTTTCCACTTATATAAAGGTGTGAGAGCTGGTGGTGGTATTGGTAAGTTGTCTGCATTGGTAACTAAATTAAATAATTTTAGTTACATAACTTAAAATTACTTACATTATGTATAATATATAATTATATAAAATATTTCAATAACTACAGCTAAATTATAACTATATGTTTTAAATTATAGCCATATATTTAGATTTTAATCGGGATAATTCACTTTTTTTAAATTAAAACTTCTATTGGCTGTTTAAAAAATTTTTTTTTTCATTTTCTGTTGTTTCATAACTAAAAATTCAGTATTATGAATACCCTATGATACACCTTTCTATATGGTTAATATCTATTTTATGTAATTAATAGACAATATTTATTAATATTAAAATTTTAGGTGATGAAATTGAGCCACCAGATGGTGATGATTATGAAGCATACAGGATACTATTTGATATCACATTCTTCTTCTTTGTCATTGTCATTCTATTGGCTATCATTCAGGGTATGTTAATGAAACATTTTTATACTTAGAAATTTTGCTGAATGAATGTGATTTAAATCTTGTGTAAAACTTATATATAGCACTTAAAAGTAACAGTTATATATTTTTAGTGTGCTATACATTTTACCTACAAGCATCCCTATATGATAAAGGGACTTGTAACTTGTACTTTTTTATCATGGTTCAATGGAAACAATGGGGGATTTTCTCTAGAGTTATAAGCATAGCTTGTCCGCTTTTGGACCTTTTGCCATTATAAACACCAAAATCCAGAGTTCTGATATGTGTATAATTGAATTATATCACTATAGAAATATCTTCTATCTCTACTATTATAAAAGGAAGTGTTTGTGTTTTGTGAGAAGTGTCCTGACGAATCTATAGCACTTACAATAGTAAATTTGGCACACAGGTAGTTCTAATTTTTATGTCCAGCCCTAATTTTAAAATTTAATCTAGAACATATTTTAATTAATTTATTAGGTTTTCGTCTTTTGTGCTTCATATCTACCTCGTTTCAAGAAAGAGAGGATTTTACGATTTTCGACTGCTGAAAGTCACTAGCATTTTTCGCCCTAATGCCTTTGGAACCATGCTAGGTTGTTTTGATAGGTTCTAGCATGTTTTGATTTACGCTGTTGATTAATATGCAATTGATGTAGCTAGCAATTTCAACTTTGTCAAAGACTATGAGGTTTTCTATCTTCGCTATTGTTAAAGATAGAGTGAAAATTTGAACTGATCTCTACTTTTATATAAGGAAGTGTTTGTTTTGCGGCCTCAAAATCCTGACGATCTATGGCACTTACAGCAATGAGATTTGGCACACAGGTAGTCCGAATGTTTTGCAAGTTTTGGGCGAAATTTTAAAATTCAATCTTGAAGATTTTTAAATGAATTTAATAGCTTTATTATCCATCGGTTTTTCAACGTGTTTCTACCAGAGAGAGAGGAAATGACCTCGTCAGGTTGGCCGTTCCTCAGACAGAACGCGGAGAACATTTTTGTTTCGTTTCTGCTTTGATTTTGCCCAAGCATTAATGATTTGCAGTCACAGTTCTTTTTTCTATCTCCTAGACCGTTAAACTAGCCACGCAGTTGCTCGTTTAAAATATACGGAAAATATTATATCAGATCGATATAACTTAAATCTGATTTTCTTTAAATAAATATTTTTTCAATTGTAACCCATGTAACGTATCATGTCGGATGGAGGTGGGACTCATTTTTAAACTTATGGTTTTATTTTTTTAATGTTTTCAGTATCAGTAAGATTTAATGTGCCCAATCCTATTTTTTAATTTTAATCTAAAATATTTTTAACAAACTTATTGACATTTATTACTAACCACTTCGACGCCATCACAGCATTGCCTGTGGAGTTCGTTTGCAAAGCAAACCAAATCTGAATTCGTAGCAATCACTGGGAGTTGGCGAGCGTTAGCGAGCAGTGGTCACATCTGACCCCATGAAAAGAACTCATGTGCACACTATGCTGATCATGCAATGGCTAGTATATATATAAAATATTAAAATCTTTATATTTTACTTATTCTTAACCGCATAAATATATAATTGAAGTATAGTATTTCACTTCTATCTGGGTATAGTTTTCACCTGTATTGTGCACTAAAATATACAAGGCTAGCCTAGCGATCACATGTATAATTAAATATTTGAATATTATGTTAAAACAGTTCTGAAAAGATTGCATTTTTGAACAGTTGTATTCTTGATCAACAACACTCATAGAAAAATGCATCCAAGTTATTACTCCAATATCTGTGATATTTAATACAACTATATATGTAACTGTCAATCAATAACCTATCTATAACATGTAATCGAATTACATCATTGAATTAAAATGCATGTCTATTAAATGAAATCACTATGACCTAATTCACTTTGTTTATACAATTTATTGTGCATATAATCAATTACACAGTGAACAATAGAGATAAACTTTATATTTTGTGTATCACAAATCTAAAGTTTAAATTTCTGTTTTTTAACAATAAATAGTAAAACTAACAGTGCACTCTTCCTTGTAGGTTTGATCATTGACGCATTTGGTGAATTGAGAGATCAACTTCAAAGCGTTGTTGATGATATGGAGGTAATAATATACATCAGATTTTTTTCCTTAAATATACTTATCCAAAATTTTTGTAAAATCTCAATTGTAATTATTCTATATCATCTCAGTTGTATAACCCCAAAATATATTGTCGGGTAACAATACAAAAGTAAAATAATGTTTTTTCTATATCTTTTCCATCAAAACAACTTTTAAAAGGAGGGTATCGAATGAACAAAAGTTTATGTTGTTTCTTTGTATGTTACCCGATTTCCCCCCCCCCCTCTCTCACAAAATTGTTGCTTCAATTATAGTATTTTAACTGCTTCCAATTAGGGTTTCAATCATTGCTTGCATCAAAGTCCTGAGATTGTGACAGGGTGGTGCTTAACCCTCTAACAGCCATAGGGGTCTGAAGATCACATCCTCAGAAACCCAAAATGCCGAGTATCAGTAGTATTATAGATAACTATTTCGTTCCCCCTTTTACTCATCATCAGAAGACCGTACACCAGATCTGAATTCCCCCACTTGTTTTGATGAGGGGGTCGTACGGAAAATACTCTTTTCAACTTATAAGTCGATCTTAGAATTGGACATGGTGTTTTCTGACATTACACATCTTTTAATCTCGGAAAGAAAAGACTGATCAAAAATTACGAAATAGTTAGAAAGAACATTTTTTGTGTTCATAAGAATACTTTTTTGGTGAAATATAGCGCAAATGTAAAGCAATGAGGGAAATTACTTATAATAAAACAATAAAAATATTTTTCAATTTTAAAACAAACGTATTATGCTTTACGTTTAATTTTAAATACATATTTTTTCATTAATTGTTTTAAAACAGCAATTTATATATTTCACCCTTATTTCCCTCTTATCTCTTTTATTTCAAATCTCTTGTAACTGGAATATATAAGTTATACTTTTTCTGTTGTGTTATCCTCTCGGCAATTAATTTGCAATTTTTTACCTTACTTTTAAAGCAACATATTAAAAAATCATGGTATTTTTTAAGTAGTAATTGTTCTTTTACTTTGAAATTGATGTTTAAAAAAGGTTTTCGGAAATATAATACAAAGTGATAAAAGTAGTTATTTTTCAACAATTCTTCCTTATAAATAGAATCTCAAAGCAATGTGAATTTTTGACAATGTTTAATTTTTTAAATTGTAGACCAAAAGTATCTTGATCATCACTGAAGTATTACTAGAATTATGCCGAAATTATGTCCTTCAAATGGAAGTTTTACTGGTTTGTGAGAACTTAAAAATATGCAGGTTTTCCTAAAAACACTAAGACAGGCAAACCTTTAAGTGTAAAAACTTTTGCTTATTAAAAATAAATTTCACACATTACTGCTATCACCAAACTCTCACTAATAAATCGAAAAAATAGAATTTCTAGCTCGTAATTCAATTTCATTCTTTACAATAAATTTCTTTTTCAGTTACTTTTATATGTGCATAGGTACAAAACATGTCTTGGAATTGAATTTCACATAAAAATATAGGCGATTAAATACTTCAGTGAAATTTTGCGTTGAAAGCGATGTTTAAGTGTGCGTCACTCAAAACGAAAAGTGTAGTAGTTTCTTTAATTGTTATAAACTTGCGACAACTTCCATTCTCAAAGACCAAGACCTGTTGAGAGAAGGGAAAACATAAAACTCAACTACTAATAATGTCATCTCATTCTTATGCTATTCATTCTTAGAATTTTATTCTTTTGATTATTGGATTAGAACATACCCCCAACCATTACATCTGGGCTAACGTTTTTAAAATTTCTTAAATTATTTCTGGTTACTGATCAAGACAAATGGTTTTATATACAAAGAAGCTGACTTATCTGCGCGAAGTCAATTGTTCACACAAGAATCTCCCTCAGTCCCCAGGCTTCAAGTTCCTGTCACCTGTACAAAAACTGTACACACTTTTTGTATGAAATTGAAGTTTTCACTTTCCTTCTTAAGTTCGTATTCCCTATCAGAGATATATGGAAATAATGCTTAATGCGTAAAAATATATTTTTACTCATCATTTTCACCCTTGTATTTCCAAGTGTTTCGTTTTTAGACCAGTAATCAGTGATTCTTGGCATGTGTACAATACTCATTACAAGCAGAATTGTTAACAAATTCCACAGTTCTTTGATGCTCGCAATGGGTTCCCATCTCTCATCAGCATATCCTCGCATTTTGGCACAAAAGTTTGCATACTTATTTGTGTTAATCCTGATGTGTTCGCATATCTCATCAGTCATTAACAACTTTAGGTAGTCCAACGCTGAAGAGCCAGTTGGTAACATGTGAACAGGACCAGAAAAAATATTAAATTGGGGGATGTATATGCGTTTTCATTCTCAACCACTTCTGAATCCCATTCAATGGTACCATCAATGTTTTCAGTTTGAGGGATTCCAGAAATATCTTCATCTTCAGATTCACTATCCACACTAATCGAATTGTTTCCCAATTCCTTAGTTGGCAATTCCGATTCATCATCTTCATCACTCATATCCAAATCTGATTCATCTGTCATTAAAGAGGATTTTTTTCGATCTCTTCTCGAGTTAAAGTTCTTCTTTACCCAGGCATTTTAAAAACAAAAATCACACAGGAGGTTATCCTATCCCCATACACACTGAAGAAGCTGATCTAAGTAGTTAGAAATGGACCCCCCGACACCTAATGATTGCTTAATGTGACAGATAGATGTTCGAGAAGCCTTTGTAAAGTGGGGTTGACTGATTACCCTCTTCACTGGTAGAGCAGAAGATACTCTGATGAGTTTTGGGCTGTCACTGGTGGCGAGCGGGTGTGGATGTAAAGCTGTTTTGGATGGTTAGGCATTCAGAGGGTTAAGATTGTATACCAATTATGCACTCATGTTCAAAATTATCTTTACATACCCAAAAATAATAACATTCCATGAATTACCCAGTCGATGTTTTCCATTCTTGCAGAGTAATGGGTAAAAGGCAAGCCTAATTAGCATTATCCATTCAAAAGTGATCAAACAGTTTCTGATATGCAAATCAAGGCGTTATGTCATCCGACGATGAATCAAGTGCTTTGCGCAAAATGAATATCTGAGTAAATTTCTGCAATACAGCGTTTGATTTCAGTGTGTAAGGACTCAAAACAGTTTGCTATTGCTCTGAAGTGTCATTTGGAAGAATCTGAAGTGGCGCATTATCAGCCGTTTAAAAGCAGAGCAGACAATCGGGGAAGTGGCGAGATGTGTGAATATTTCAAGTCAGACAGTCTGCTCTATGGAAACAATTTCAGAACACTAACTGTTGTAAGGAGGCCTGGACAAGGTCGTTAACATATAACAACTCCTCAAGAAATAAATGCCCTGAAGATCGCATTGCTATTTTTACTGTTTCATGCTACAGTTTTATATTATATTCAGTGTTCTTAAATTTTTTTTTCTTGGTATTTATATCTTATGATGTTATGTCTCATTCCACACAAATTCATAAAATTATAGTTCACAGTTTCTATAAGTCTGTGAATCTATGCATGTAAAGATAATTTTGGACACCAGTGTAGATTAACTGTTATTGCTCTATGCATCAGAATGTTCTGAATAAATAATACATATTAAAATATTTTATTTTACCATGATTCTATTGATTGAAACTTAATTTTGTTATTGCTGTACCGTCATGTAAGAATTAGACTGACAGCTGTTTTAAAATTAAACTATTTCGTTCCTGAAAACGCACAGAACGGTTTATCGCATATCTGAACTCAATGGCCAGACACAAGGGGAAGAAAAGGTGGCGGACTAAAACGGAACGCCAGGCCGCTGATGAGAAAAACTATCGGTATTTTGTCAAAAACACACGAGCAAACACTGAAGTTGTTGTTGTCACCGTCTGGATGTTGATGCACGTTCCAGCGTCCACGTGTTAGAGAAAAAGAGTCGGCTAGTACCATATGGTACATTGCCAACATGCAGCCTCATAGAAGCTTTAAAATACCTTCATGCTTGTTGGTGAAGATAGTATTTAAGGAAGATGCTCATTATTAGACTTCCTCTAAGTAAAATATTGACCATCACATCGAAAAATATGTGGCTTTTAGTAAGAAAAGCCTGTTGATTATCTGAGGTTTGTGTCTTAATTCAGAGCTACTTCATCAAAACATCTCTGCTATCAAGCACGGAGGTAGTTGAGATCTTGTATGGGGTTAGATGTCTTAAAAAAAGAACATGAAATGGTCACTATGTTAACTGGATCTTGTAAAAAATTTAAAGAACCCTGTGTGGAATACATGCATATGAAATTTAAATTATTAACTGTGCAAAACGGAAAATAATGATGAGGCTGCTTAGCATTGAGAATGCTTTAATTTGAATGCAAAGACAGCAATTTGTATCATTAAAATTTTATTATGATCATAATATTTGTTTTATACATTCATTATTTTCTCTTTCAGTCCAATTGTTTCATTTGTGGAATCGGAAAAGATTATTTCGATAAAGTGCCACATGGTTTTGATACACATGTGCAAAAAGAGCACAATCTTGCAAATTACATGTGAGTTAATCTAATCTTTGTGATTTAATTTTTGTTGACAAAAATGTCTTTTCCTGCAATATTGTTATCTTATTCGTGGAAAAGTGCCTGAAAATATCTATAAGCGTGGAATCTTATACTTTTATAGTTAACTAGCCACTGCGTGGCCAGCAGTGCGTTGACTGTGACAGTTCTTTTCGTGGGGTCAGGTGTGACCATTGCTCGCTAACGCTTGCCACCCCGTTGATTGCTATGCATTCTTATTTGCTTTGCTTCGCAAACCAACACCAAAGTCAACATTGAGATGGCCTCGTCACTGTTAAATGTGGCCAAATTCGAATTGCGAAGCCAATAGGCGTGACGTCACAATCTCTTGCGAAAATGTTAAGATATTCAATTGAAAAGTTATTTTTTTAAAGAAAATCAACTGTAAAAGATATCAATCTAATGTAAAATTTTCCGCAGATTTCAAATCCACTGAAATTTTCATTCTATCTTTAATGATCACTGAGATATAAAAAAGCACTGGAGAACTCCAGTCATAGATTTCAATTTGTTTTGCTTCACTCGAATCAGTTGCTCAGGAAATCAAAATGAATGAATTGATCTCTTTAACCACGAAGATCAAATTTTTCGTGGCCGCCAAATTTGTATTGGAAAAAATTTTAAAGTTACAATTTAAAAATTATTTATTTAAAGAAAATCATATTTTTAGGTATCGGCCATTTTAAGATTTTCCGCAGATTTCAAATCCGTTGAAACAGGACACACGAAGACAAACACTTTTATAATAGTAGAGATTAGTAAAGTCTTGTGAATAATACAAATTATTGCCTCAGCACCATTTAGTAACAAGTTTTGTATCTTAATAATATTTTTTTCAATCAACGAAGATCACATCTTATGAAATATGCAGTGTTCAAATTTCTTTTTATTATGAGTTAGAACTTGTTCTATAGAGCCTTCTTACTCATTTTTTTACCCTGTGCAAATATATTTGAATTTATTTGCTTTAACTGTATTAGTCCATAGACATTTTCGATATGTGTATGTTCTCATATTTTACAACTATACATTCTTACTATATCATGAGATTAAATTTAATAAAAAAATTTCCATGGCAATGATGTTTAAGAGCAAATTAATTGTTCCAAAAAACAGCTTGAGAGAGACATTTACTTTTTACAAAAACCTTGCAAAATCAGCTGTGTGACTAACTATACCATCTTAGTTTAATTTTTTGACAAAAGTTGTTATAAGTTGATTGAAATCCCACAGATTAATTCAAAGAACCAAAAAATGTTTTCAGTCATTTCTATGAAAAATTGTTTTGCACAAAAAAAAAATGTTTTTCCAAACTCGTGATGTTCTTGATAAAGGAAATTTAACCCTATATCTTCTGTATCACTAACTTTAATTGCAATCAAATAAATATAGATTGAAAGGTATGCTTTTAACTTGAATTACTTGTGTTGTAGGCAGATTTAAAAATTAAAATATGTAAGAATACTGTGTATTATCTCAAACTTACAGGTCTAACAAATTAAATTTTGGTTTTAGGTTTTTCCTTATGCATCTTATTAATAAACCTGATACTGAGTACACAGGTCAAGTAAGTATTTATATATACTTTATGCATTAATTCACAATAGAATTTTAATAATTAGTGGACAGCTAAAATTTGTTTGCTTTGCAGTTAATCAGAAAATAATAAAAGGTGTAAATTGAAAAAAGTTTAAAGTTTGTTTTACTTCCTTTCCATAAACTGGACATTGTTATATTTTAACTTTTAATGACACTTCAGATTAGATGTGGTTCAAAATTTTGAGGTGTTCTTAGATCTTTCCTTTTGACATGACATTTTCCTTTTGGCAATGGGAAAAGTGGCTGTTTTTTCTTAAGTTCAGAGTGATTAATTTCCTCTTTATTTCTTTTTCCCTTGTGTAGTGAATTATAAAAGTGCTGATTACCAATTTAAATAGCACTGCTGTAAAAAAAAAAGTTGTTTCTAAAAATGAAAAACTTTATTGGTGAAGACCTACTATCTTAAAATTGTTTTACAGATATTTTTTGGGGTTTTAAGTACTTATGTCTGCTTATTAAGAGCATTCCTTTACATCAGAATATCGAATGCGGTAATGCTTGTGTACCAATAGTCTTAATATAGCTGGAATATTTATATATGTAGCCTGAATCGTTTCAAGGAGATTGGACAGCACACATCCCCTAGCACTGAAAGGTTTAAGATAACTGTCTCACTTAAAGTGACTCAAGGAATAAAACATCAATTTTATATTTTTATTAAAAGTATATAAAGTTCTTAAGCTTAAAATAATATATTACCTTTCTTAAAAGTTATTCGGAAAATATATGGAGCATTTTGCCACTTAATGTAACTCTTCGAGAAACTATCAAAGGTGAAACTTATAGTTTTTGGGAAATAGTCTTAAAACTTGAATGAACGCTTTAACCAAAGCCTTTATATTTTACATACACATGAGAATTTAATGTATGAATTTATTGTAAAAAATTGTAATGAATTTATTGTAAAGAAACAAATTTTGAGAAACTTCTTATTTTTAATTTTTTCTTACATCACCTATTTTGATTATATCAAGAAAAAAAATGTCAACTCAAATATAAATGGTTGGTTAAAATACCCGCAACTATGAACATAGTGCCTATAGTTATTAGAGTGATAAAGTGCATTGAGTATTACTCATTTTAACATGTGAAACTATGAGATTTCGCTAAACTACAGGTTAGCTCACTTGCTGTCAGTTTTTGTGATTTATTTAAATTATGAAAATAATATACAATATTAATTGCTAGTGATCAATTAATAATTATTTGTTTCCTATTTTATTTTGAAGCTGTTTGCTTTAGCTAGTTTAAAGCTCATATTTTCAGCTATTTCAGAAATGTATTTATTATCTTTTATAGGAAACATATGTTTGGGAGTTCTATCAGAAAAGATGTTGGGACTTCTTCCCAGTGGGAGATTGCTTCAGGAAGCAATATGAAGAAGAACTTATGGGCGGAACAAGTTAAAGAAATATTGTGTGTGTGCGAAATCAAGACAATCCGTTTATTTTTCTGTTGCTGTACAGAAAAAAAAATTCAATCTAGAGTGTGATTGAGATGATATGGCTAAAAGTTGAATGACGTGGAAGGACTGTTGAACACTTCAACAATTGTAAAATTTTTGAGTCATGGGATATTTATGTACATGGGATATTGTGTTTAAATAAATACACAAATGTTTTCCTGTGTTGTAGTAAAGGTCTTTCACTAGACATATTTCAATATATTCCATATACGATTGTGTCATAGGCAGTGTTATTGAAAAATACAACACCATACAGATTTCATATACATCATGCTTTTTTAGCGTTTCAGAAATAAAATTAAGAGAATCATTTTGAATATTGTATATTACTGTACTTTCTTAGAGTTTTAATATTTTCAAAGAAATAAATGTAAATTGGGATAGGTATAAGTTAGTAAATTAGCATAACTAA
Source organism: Metellina segmentata (assembly GCA_947359465.1). Lineage (NCBI taxonomy): Eukaryota > Metazoa > Arthropoda > Arachnida > Araneae > Tetragnathidae > Metellina > Metellina segmentata. The sequence goes on from OX375884.1 coordinate 26,978,638, forward strand.
ATTTTTATAAGATATTTAGCTAATAATCTCAAAGTAGTAAATTGAAAAAATTTGTGTTGCACATAGAATCAGTGATCTAATTAAGCACTATTTTGGGGGTGCACAAGTGTGAAGTGAGGAATTTTGTATACTCTATTTTTGCATTGTACATTCAATTTACTTAATGAACAGATACACATAACTTCCGCCGCTAGGTGTCGAGCAGTGTGCGTCGCGTTTTCGGAGCTCCCGCGAAATTCAAGTTTTTTTTAGTTATTCTTCATTTATTTAGTACTAAGCAGTGCATTACTTCTTTTTCTATCAGTTCAAACATTTCTAATTGTTTTTAAAGTACTTGTACTTAGTTTTTGACTTGTCAAATAGTCCTAAGTCAAGTCTCGTTAGGCCTAATTCACGTATGTCTCGTTAGGCCTAATTCACGTATGTCTCGTTGGGCCTAAATATTTTGTCTTGTTTGTTTTCATTCATTTCATTCAAGTGCAGTGCTTTTTCTGTGTAATTGACTTAGTGCTTTTTCTGTGTGTTTGATTTTGTGTAGTGCTTTTTCTGTGCATTGAGTGTTACTTTGCATAAGCATGGGTATAGTTAGAATGTTCAAGGAGATGAGGACAGAGGGAGCCAGTGGGGAGTTCTATGTGGAATGTGACTTGTGTGGGAATATGGTTGAGGCAGGAAAGGGGTGTGTGAGCGGGGTTAAAATGTCAGAGAAGGTTGAATTTACATGCAAGAGTTGTTTAGAGGTGGGTGATTTGAGGAAGGAGCTGGAGGCTTTGAAGGTGAGGGCTGTAGAGGGAGTGGAAAAGGGTGTCCAATGTGTAAACTTGGGGCATGTTGATCAGGGGGATAAGGTAACTAGAGGAGTAGTGGTTGGTGATTCAATGGTCAGGGTTTTGGGAGAAATGGTAGGGCGTAAAAAGCGCAATTTTGCAAGGTGTTGTTTGCCAGGTGCCAGGGTAAAACATGTAGTTGAGGCAGTTAAGGCAGGTGTGGTTAAAGGGGAGGAAAAGGCAGTAGTGTGGGTGGGAACAAATGACGTAGAGAGGACTACAAATGTCGAGTTTAAGAGGGAAGCAGAAACACTTTTAAGAGGCATTAAGTCTCATGGGGCAGAAGTAACAGTATTAGGATTACTACCTAGGTATGGGTTAGGCAATGGGTGGTTAAATCAAAGGGCCAATAAGATGAACGGGTTGTTAAGGGATTTGTGAGAGGGAGGAGGTTAGATTTTTAGATGTTTGGAAGGAGTGTAGGAGGGATTGGATAAGCAGGGACAATTTGCATTTAAGCTTGATAGGTAATAGGGAGGTTGGCAAGCGGGTTTTGAATATTCTGGAGTCAAAAAACTAGTATACAAGCAGGGATGGGAAGGACATAGAGGGTTGACAGTACACAGTAATTGCTTAGGAAAACTAACAGGGTCTAAATTGCAGGAGACAAACAATACAAAGGGAAAGTGCAATGTAAGGGAGAAAAACAATACCAAAACAAATAATACAAGGGGAAAGTGCAATCTAAGGGTGAAAAATAAGCTAAAAGTATTTTATTGCAATGCTCGCAGTGTGAGAAATAAAATGGATGAGCTCAAGGGAATTGCACAAGCAGAGGATATAGATATCATTGGGATTACTGAAAGTTGGGCAAGCAGTGAAGATGCACAAATTTTAGAATTAAGTGGATTCACAATGTTTAGGGAGGACAGAGAGAATAGGAAAGGGGGTGGGGTTTTGATTTATGTGAGAGAATTCTTAAACTGTACAGAAATAAAGTTAAATAGTAAAACTGAGGGTATAGAATCAGTCTGGGTGAAACTGAATACAGACAAAGGCAAAGGACTAATTCTGGGTAATATATATAGACCTCCTGTTTGTAGTGAAGAGCAGGAAAAGGGCATGTGCAATCTGATAAACGAAGCATGTCAAAAAGAAGAATTAATTTTAATGGGGGACTATAACTATCCAAATATTGACTGGACAAACAATCTAGCTACAAATGGGAAAGGGGCAGAATTTTTGGAAGTGATACAGGATTGTTTTTTGTACCAGATGGTGTATGAGGATACTAGGGACAATGCAATATTGGATTTGATTTTAAGCAATGATGAGGATAGGGTGCAGGATTTGGTTATAGGTGAGCCACTGGGAGAAAGTGATCATAGAAGTATCAGATTAAGTATAAATTTTCAGTCAGCATACACAATCAATAGTAGAATAATTCCAAATTTCAGAAAGGTAAATTTTCATAAGATAAGGGAAGAGTTAAAGGAAACATTCAAAGGGGGATTATTAGCACTGCATCATTCTGAACAATGGGAGGAATTCAAGAATAAGTTAGACATGGTGTTAAAAAAACATGTAACGTTCAGGAAAATCTAGAAAATTGCTCCCTATGTGGTTTTCAGGGGAAACACACAAAGCTTTAAAATTAAAACAAAGAACATACAGGGTATATAAAAGCACTGGTAACGACAGGGACATGGAGGCATATCAGAAAGCCAGAAAGGAGTTTAAAACTATTAGTCGGAAGCAAAAGGTGTCCTTTGAGGAAAAATTAGCAAGGGAAATAAATATAAAACCAAAAGAATTTTTTGCATATGCAAGTGGTAAAAATAAATTTAGCACTACACTGGGACCGTTAGAGGGGAAGGGAGGTGAATTAATTCAAGACGAGGAGGGAATGGCAAACGTGTTAAATGACTTTTTTCTGGGGGTTTTCAATGGTAACTATAGTTTAAAAAAGGACCCCAAGGATGGAGCCTTTGCAGGGGGTATAATTAAAGAATGCAAATTCAACAGGGAAGAAATAGTACATCAGTTGAAAAGAATTAAGCCATCTAAAGCACCAGGGCCAGACGATATTTATCCGAGAGTACTAGTGGAATGCGCGGAAGAACTGGGGGAAGTAATTCACACGATATTTAATTCAACATATAGCACAGGTTGGGTGCCAATGGATTGGAAGTTGGCCAACATAACTCCAATTTTCAAAAAGGGAATACAAAGTGATCCGGGCAACTATAGACCAGTAAGTCTAACATCAGTAATTTGCAAAATATTTGAATCTCTGTTAAAAAAGCATATAATGTTATACTTGGAGGAGGGGGGACTGTTATCAGAGAATCAGTATGGGTTTAGGAAGGGCAGATCCTGCTCTACAAACCTTTTGAAGTTCTACGAAAAAATTACTGAGGAGCTGGATAATAAGAGCAGTGTGGATATCATGTACATAGATTTTCAAAAGGCTTTTGATAAAGTACCTCATGAGGCATTACTGTTTAAATTGGAAAGGCTGGGGATTCAGGGAAAAACATTAATATGGATAAAGAATTGGTTATTGGGTAGAAAGCAGAGAGTGCAGGTAAAAGGAAATTATTCACAGTGGACAGAAGTTATAAGTGGGGTGCCTCAGGGATCAGTTTTGGGACCAATTTTATTTATAATTTTCATAGATGATATAGGTCAGGGGATCAAGAATAGAATCAGTATATTTGCAGATGACTTAAAAATATGGGGGACAGTGGATACCAAGTTACAGATAGAAAATTTACAAGGGGATTTTGATAAGATATCCGAATGGGCTGTAAAATGGGGTATGTCATTTAATGTAGGGAAATGTCAAGTTCTGCATATGGGTTACAGGAATAGTGGAGCCGAGTACTGTCTGCAGGGAGTAAAGGTAAAGGAGGGAGAAACAGTCAAGGATCTTGGGGTGATAATTCACAGGGATTTTAAAATGGGTCACCAATGTTCAGCTGCGGGTAAAAAGGCTAATAGGTTATTGGGGTATATTAAAAAGACTGTAACTTCAAGGGATAAGAATATAATCTTGCCATTATATAAGGGTTTAGTAAGACCACATCTAGAATATGCTGTACAATTCTGGGCTCCATATATGAGAAAGGACATAGAATCAATTGAAAGGGTTCAGCACAGAGCTACAAAAATAATAAAGGGGCTAGCAAATTTCGACTATAATGAACGTTTAAGTAAGCTAAACATGTATACACTGGAAAGAAGAAGAAGGAGGGGGGATTTGATTCAGCTTTTCAAGTTTGTAAAACAAGGGGACACAGAGGGCTTAAATTTCAATAGGGATAACAGAACAAGGGGCCATGGGTATAAATTGAATAAGACACATTTTAATCGGGATTTAAGGAAAAACTACTACTTTAATAGGGTAATAGACAGTTGGAACGCGTTGCCAGAAAATATAGTTAATTCAAAGGGAGTGTACGAATTTAAGACACAATTGGATAGTCAGTGGGAATTGGAGAATTCATAAACAAAGGACCAGCCTTGTTGGGCTTGAGCCTGTAGCTGGTCGTCAATATTTGTATTTGTATGTCATTGATGAAAGAAACCTGATTGTAATTCTCAAACAGCTATGGCCATCTTGATGGGGTGCAGTAAAATTTATGACTTACACTTTCTCAGAGCAGCTAATTTGCTCACTGAAAGGTAAGAACACAATTTCAACTTTTCAAGCAGTCTGTCATCTATTTTTTCTCTTATGAAAAATGTGTGGAACTTGCTGTATCCTGAGGATTTCCTTTTACTTATTTAGACATAACACTTTTTCGTCCTATTCTCATTAGTCTAAAACTAAAATTTGTGAGTTGTATAAAGCTTTTGAAAACAAGAAAATTGCATTGATATTAAGCTAAACTTTTCAATCGTGAGATAACTACTTGCTCTTATATAAGTTTTAAACAAATCTTTACATCATTGTTTCCCAAAGTGGACACTGGAAGAATTTTGAGAATATGTTGTGGCAAACATACCTTGATGAATAGTCACAACAATTATATGTTCAAAAATGCAGATCACAACAAATTGCTACGAAAACAAGATTAATGGTATATCTATCCTTTGCACACACTTTAGACTCAAGTTTTTTATTGCATTTGCATCATTACGTTTAGTTGAACGTGGATCTAGTGCAGTAACAATTACTTAATTATAAGGGGGAACCGACTGAAAATAGTTCAACTTGGAGATTTAAGGATGCTAAAGACAAAAATAGAGCTTAATATGAGCTAATTGGTAGCACAACCTCAGGCTCATGTTTCTAAATGGAATTGTTTTTTTTTAATTTTACTGATTTAATTATTTTAATGACTAAGAATATGAAATCTACACTGAAGAGCCAAAACATTATAACAACCTACTCAATAACACGTTGCTCCTTCTTTGGCCTGCAAAACAGCAGCAACTCGCCGGGGCATAGATGCCACAAGTTCTTGGTACATGACTGGAGACAGGTTATACCAAATGTCTAAGCAGCGGCCATGCAAAGTCGAGATATTCGTACATGGTGGTGTTTGAGCTCTGAGCTGCCGCTCCATGACACCCCAAATGTGCTCTATCGGATTAAGTTCCGGCGAGTTAGGTGGCCAGGACATTACGTGGAATTCATCAGAATGATCCTCGAACCACTCCAACACATTCCGAGCCTTGTGACATGGGGCGTTGTCTTGCTGGAAAATTCCATTTCCAATTGGGAGGACATACGCCATGTAAGGGTGAAACTAATCCGCAATGATGATCAGATAGTTCGCAGCGTTCATGGTCTGTTCTACCACAACTACGGGTCCCAGAATCGCCCATGAGAACGTCCCCCAAAGCATAATACCTCCACCACCAGCCTGTGTATGATCTGCTGTACCAAAGGGGATAAACTGTTCGCCTGGCAGACGGCGTACCCTGACACGACCATCGACGTGATGAATGAGAAAGCGGGATTCATCTGACCAGGCAACTTTCTTCCACTCATCCATGGTCCAGTCTCGGATGTTTCCGGGCCCTCTGTAAGAGTAGTTGGCGATGACGCTTGGTCAACAGAGGCACACGAGTAGGACGTCTGCTGCACAGTCCCATATCCAACATTGTCCGCTGAACTGTGTGTTCCTTACACACTTGCGCTTGGACCTGCATTGTATTGGGCTGTCAGCTGAGTTACTGTCTCGTTCCGATTGTGCTTTACCAAGCGGGACAGTTCTCCGACGTCCTTTTTCTTTGATGACGCGTGGACGACCAACACCTTGGCGTCTAGTGATGGTGTCACCGTCATTTTTCCACTTTGCATGAATACTAACAACGGCATATCGTGAACAACCTGTGCAGTTTCGGTGATACTCGTTTCTAGTCTTCGGGCCATTACGATCTGTCCTCTATCAAATTCACTTAGATCAACAGCCTTTCCCATCTCGCAAAAGTAAGTGCAAGAATGATTAATTACCTTCTCCAGCAGCAGTTAAATACCATTTTAACTTAATCACGTGCCCTTCACGTCATCCAGACGAGTTCTTTGAGAAATGTGGGGATGGTCATAATGTTTTGGCTTGTCAGTGTTGTGTGTTCACATAATTTTTTTTTTCATTTTAATAAGTAGATTAATCATTTTAGTTCAAAGTTTTATTTCCAAACCAGCTTATTGACATATTACACCCAGTTACATAAATGTTTTGGTGAAATTCAAAATTTGACATTGCTACACATACAATTTATTATTGAGAGTTTTCCAGAGGAATCACCAAAGAAAATGGCGGGCTTCAAATCAAAAGAAAATTGGTGAAACTATATTCAGGGTTCCCACGGGTGCTTATAAGTGCTTATTTTGACCTTCCTTTTCTAAGGGCTCTTAGATGTGCCTATTTTTCATCAATAGTCCTTAGAAAGTGCTTATTTTCCTTTGAAAACAAAATTCAGCTTTCAAATGACGATATTTTTTCACAATATTTCCGATCTCTTTAGCGGCTGAACGGCGATAAAATTGCTTACACGTACGGTTTTGCTGATGATTCAGGAACTGACTTGCTTCAATGGCAACCCCTGATACGCGATATACAAATCGTCGATCGGACTCTTGATGAGCACGTATCTGGATTAGCTCATATATATATATATATATATATATATATATATAATACACTTTAAAAACTTGAAAACCCATAAAAATCAGTCTGGTTTCGATTTGTGAGTGGCTCTCGCAATGCACAAAATAATTGCCCTGATAGAGGAAACTAGAATACAATCATCAAATATTAATTAAAATTTTGTTCTATTCAGTTACCCACGAGTGCAATGTTTTAAATTTATTAAAATTATGGGGAAGTGTATTTTCAACTTTGTAGGTGAATCGAAAAAACAATATAAAGATAATTTATTTTAACTAATACTACTATCTGAGTGGCAACCCGATGTGCTGCAATTTTTTTTTTTAATCTAGCTTTTTTCTATGTTTATAATTCTTTGTAAAAACTACCCCAGAAAAAAAAAGAAAAATTTTCGAAGATTTTCGGGGTTATTCTGCTTTGAAAATGTGAAGCAATCAGTTATGAGTTCCAAAAAATAAACCAACCCGTTCGATTAAAAAAAACATTAGAGGAGAAGATCACAAAAACGTAAACCAGAGTGCTGGAGAACCGAGAATAGTCGGGGAATTTTATGAATCGGGAAAAGTCGTTTGAAAACTGGAAATTTCGAACTATCATCGTATTTGGCCGCTGACCGAAAGCGAAAGTAATTTTTCTATGCTTTATAATTTTTTTCTCTTTGTATCCGGGTGACAAATACTCAATGGCCGACTGTGCTTGAATTTCACTTTGCTTTTGTTATGCCATACGCAATCTGTTTCCATTGTCAGCTTAGATGTTTATTTTCAAATTAATTTTGTTTTATTAAAATGATGTTTGTAAGCGTATGGTGTAGAGACGGCTGGTGCACCTTAAATCTGTCATGGCCGAAGGTCCTCACGTTGGGTTGTTGTGGAAGTTTGGAGAGTGGGGCGCCAGCTCAGATGTCTTCGTCATCTGATTGTGGGGTTCAAATTATGTGGCAATACACCGAATGGCTTAGGCTGGGACGGTGGCAACTAGTTGAATACCTATTCAATAAAATTGCATTAAAATTTTTTTTATAAATTTATCAGTCTTATCACAACTTTTATGATTTGTTTTGGTTCACGGGAAAATATTTTCTTCGAAACTCATTCGGTCTCCGATCCAGTCAAATTTGACTCTTACGTATGCAACTTGAAATCCTTTTAGTAAATTAATAGTTTGCTTCTAATTTTATTTTATTGAAACCTCCGATGTGCCAATAAATGAATTTACTTCGTATTTCCATTATGAATTTATGAAAGTGTATTGTAAAATAATTGCTAGGGTGAGTAATTTCCATTTCATAAGCAGGCTGAAGCTGCAGGCACAACAAGGTAAGCACTGTAATTTCGAAAACAAAAAGAAATTTAAAATAAAAAAATTAGGAAGTTTTCGAAAATGAAAGTTGGTGGATCAGATAGGAGCCTGACCCAGACAACACAAAATGGTGTTTCCTACCCATCAGCAGCAATATGCTAAAAATTTGCTCATACACTCCCCTAAAGACCATTAAAAAGTAAAAACAAAACAATATGAAAAGAATACGAATATGAAATCAAACTCGCAACAGCAGCTTTAAAACCGAGAACACCAAGTCCGGTCCTCATCAAACTTAACTCTTTCTTTCCCTTTTTATAAAAGCAAATGCATTTCAAAGAGATACAAGAAAATCATCCAAAAATTTGTTTCTTGTGGTCTCCATTCTATAATTACGTACTTACACATATTACTAATGCGTGTACACGTAAATGCTCATATATTAACTGCTCAATTTTGTAAAAATCAGACGGCTTATTTTTGTAAAAATCAGACGGCTTATTTTGAAAAATCTCTTTTTTGTGTGGCATTATTTGTGTATAATTGTTAGAAAATAGACTTGAATATTAAATTTTTTTATATACTACCGTTCTTATAAGATTGACTAATCAGTAAGAGCATCCCATTTGGTCGAAAGGTTGGTTGGTTGGGTATTTTTTCATGGCGCAAGGGCCAGGCTGGGCCAAACATCGTGTATATTATATATGACTCAAAAAGTCAGGTGATAACGTCTAAATATAGTTTATAAAACCAATGTCTTTTAAAAATAAAAACAGGTTTTGGTGGTAAGGTTCCGATAAAAGTTCATGTAAACTGGGGTGACATATACCAAATCGGAAGTCTATGGTGGTTAAAATCAGGGCATTATATTAAGATGTGTCTGACTGAAAAGATAGTGTTTCACTTGCGACACATTGGAGCGGGTTCTCCACGTAAAAGGTGTCCATGAGTAAAATAAGTGTGTCCTATTCGGAGTCTTGTGAGTTTTGTATCATGATTTCGATTTAAGGTAGTTTTATTAAAGCCTTTAATGGATGTCTGGATATAATTTAATTTGTTTTGTACTTCGAGGTCCCAAGTGTTTTGCCAACATGAGTTTATGGATTGTTTTAACAGTGATTCAATGTCTGGAAATGGTACTTTTGAATTTAGCTGCTGTGTTGCATTCTTGGCCGCCAAGTCAGCTCTCTCGTTACCTCCGATACCCGGGAATCCAGCAAAAAAATAATATCAAATTTTTCGTCCTTTAAAATAAAATATTGTTTAATTGCGTACAGTATTAGGGGATGGCTTTTTGGGGTAAAATGTTTGAATGCATCTATGCAGCTCCTGGAATCGGAATATACAATACTTTTTTTATCTTTTAATGTAGGTATCCTTACCAGTGCCAAAATAACAGCATATACTTCAGAAGTAGAAACCGAACAGCAACCATATAATTTTCTAGCGATTACCACCTCCTCGAATACAACCGCAGCGACAACGTGTGCGTCATTTTTTGACCCGTCGGTAAAGACAGTTTTGTAAGACGAATATCTTTGTCTATGGTAATAAAAAAATTGTAAATAAATAGAGTCTGGTGTAGAAGATTTCGGCAATTGAATAAAATCATTTATGACTGGCAAATTTCTGTCACTCCAAGGTGGAGGTTCGTTTTCTCTTGAAAATATCTCGAGATTTTCAATATTGAGTGAAGTCAAGATATGAGGTATTCTTAGTCCAAATGAAGGTATGAAAGATGGTTTCAAAGAGTAATGATTTTTAAATTTGGGATGGGTTATGCTGCTGTATAGTGGATGAGAAGGGTTAGTTTGAACTTTAAAATAGTATTTGAGAGCAAGTTTCTCTCGTCTAAGTTTTAAACTTGGCTCACCTGTCATGACATACAAACTCTGGACGGGTGATGTTCGAAAAGCTCCTATAGATATTCGGAGGCCCTGATGGTGAATTGTATCTAGAGCTTGTCGAGTCGATTTTGCAGCTGATCCATAGACAACACATCCGTAATCAAGCTTAGATCGAACGAGTGCTTTGTAAATTTTTAAGAGAGAGTATGCGTCGGCTCCCCATGTGGTATTTGCGAGTACCTTTATGATGTTTAATGCCCGATTGCATTTTCGTTTTAGGATACTAATATGTGATCGGAAAGTTAGCTTAGAGTCAAACAGTATACCTAAAAATTTGGTTTCAGGAACTACTGGAATAGTAGTTCCGTCTAAAAAAATTTGAGGTTCAGGATATAAGCCGCGTTTTCTAGTGAAGTGAACACAAATTAATTTTTGCGATGAGAATACAAAGCCATTTTTCTTTGCCCACTTGCTAGTGATTCGAATTGTCGTTTGAAGTTGTCTCCCTATAAAAGGGATATTTATTCCTGAGCAAAATATTTGGAAATCGTCAACAAATAGCGTTCCGTGCACATATGGTGGAAGTTGTTCAGTAATGCCATTTATCTTTATAATAAAAAGTATGACGCTTAAGACACTGCCCTGAGGAACGCCTTCGTCCTGCGAAAAGTCGTCTGATAAAATGTCATTAATGCGGACGTTAAAAGTTCTTGTAATTAAAAAGTTTTGAATAAAAATGGGGAGGTTGCCCCCTAATTCCATCCCGTATAGGATCTCGCATGATACTGTAGCGCCATGTTCGGTCGTAAGCCTTTTCCATATCGAAGAACGCCGAAACCAAGTGGTTTTTGGTCACGAATGAGTCACGTATGAAGGATTCAAGCATCAATGCATTCTCAATAGTGCTGCGGCTGAGACGGAAACCACTCTGAAAATCAGAGAGCCGTTTTTCTTGTTCTAAAATGTAAATTAGTCTTGCATTTACCATCCGTTCCATTACTTTGCAGAGGCAACTTGTCAATGCAATTGGTCGGTAGTTATTTGGGTCTTTAGGATCTTTTCCCGGTTTTGGAATAGGGATGATAATGGCTTTTTGCCATGTCGTCGGGAATACCTGTTCCCTCCAAATTCGATTGAACAGAGATAAAATATGATATAACGAATTTTCGTTAAGATTTTTTAACATGTCATGATGAATATTGTCAGGTCCAGGTGATGTTGGATGAGATTTATTTAGTGCAATTTTAAGTTCCGATATAGTAAAATCGTTATTATAAGCCCTCAGATAAGATGGCCGAAAGTCCAACGTTTTTCGTTCTTCACGTCTTTTATAATTGATGAAGTCTTGCGGATAGGAACTCTCGTGGGATACTTTCGAAAACGCTGCTCCCAAATTATCAGCAATCGCTTTTAAGTCAGTAATTTGTCCATTTAAAGATAAAAAAGATATATGATTATTATGGTAGTTGTCTGAAATTTTTCGGACTTTATCCCATATGTGCTTTGATGGTATATGATGTTGTATGGAGTTTACATAGTTTTGCCAGGATTCTCGCTGACTCTGTCTCCTAATTTTACGAGCTTCCGCTTTCGTCCACTTGAATTCGATTAAGTTAGATCGAAAGCTTGGTCGAAAGTCAGGTATATCATATTATAATACGGTTTCTTTAATGTTTTATTTAAGTCCTTATAAATTCCTTATTTTGTCCTAGAAAGTGCTTAGAAAGTCCTTATTTTTAGTTAGAAAAAAAGAGTGGGAACCCTGGTATTGTATGGTGATTTTGCTTTGATGGTACCAAACAGAAAAGATGTGCGTAATTACGAGGTCTCAAAAGTTTCATAATTTATGCTATAAACACCTGTGAAGTAACCACAGAGCCCTTATTTGCCTGTCATCTGCAAAGTACTTTGCAAAGTCCTGACAGTGATCCCAGCAGACAGCATAACCTAAAGAGGCTCTGGGTCAAGCCCCAACCATGAAAGTGTTGATTTCTGATTTTTAAAATATGTAAATGAATATACTTTTTGGTCTATTTTTCATTAGCAGAAAACTTATATTTGGCGAATTATATAAAGCTTTCAAAGACAAGGAAAATGCATCAATGTTAAACTAGACTTCACTTTTCGGTTGTGAGATATCTACTTGCACTTATAGGTTTTTAAACAATTCTTTTTATGGTGATTTTACTTTGATGGAAAGACATTTAGTTGTGGAAGAGATGTAGTTAAAAGTTTCGGAATTAATACTATAATCTTCTGTGGGCTAGCCACACCACTTATTTGCCTGCATCAGGAATTTATACACACACCCTAACACCACCACCACCCCCGATTTTATGATACACCCCCCTTAATGAAATCTGAACAACGCAAGAGGAAATTAAACAGTTTTCTAAGTGCATTAATGAAGCCAATGTACAATTGCTTCAGAAGAGAAGACCAAAAGTCCAAAATAAATATGTTGAATTTTATGATCAGTATGGCAACTTTTTTGTTGCAGTAAAAATGGGAAAAGTTGCATTTATCATTCCCTAAAGTTGCATTTATGGAAATAAAGTTGCATTTATTTTTGATACACTAAATTCTAAAATAAATTATTCGTAAAAAATGAAAACATTCAAAATATATTGACAATTTTAGTCGCGTACAACAGTATTATAATACATTCTAAAACACAGAAGAACGTTGAATTGCCGATCCTTGGCCAGTAATTTCTTCAACATTGAAAAACTGCGCCAGCCGCAGTTATATAATGTGCTGTATCGGATAGCAGAAGCGCAAAATCCTTTCGCTCAACATTCAGATTTTAAAACATCATCTACAAGGTGAACAACATATTGATGATTGACACTCACCTCGCAAACTCTGCTGTCGATTACACAAGTTTCCTCTGTATTATCAAGAGTGCCAACCAATGTGTTAAAAGTTACTTCTTGCCATTTATTTCACTTTTGTCTGTTAGGACGAACCCCTTCTTTCCATGAACTTGTTGATCCTTAGAATAGGAAGCTCCAGATCCGTTCAAGTCTCAGTCCCCGTAACAACCTCTACACCTGATTATGCTACTAATATGCTATTGAAGAAATACAGATCCGTTCAGTGCTCCGTCCCCTCAATAGCCTTCACGCCACTTATGATCGTTATTGAATAAAGATTTTGTTAAAGAATTTATGTCTCTTTTTATGGAACCAGCACTACACTCCTCTCCAATGTACCATTCTCATCCAGTTGCCTAGACCACTCTTGCTACTCCGTGTCACGACTGCAGGCTAATGATTTCTGTTATTATGACATGACTGTTATTATATAAAAATTAAAATTATTTTTACACTCATAATATAAATACCGTATATTTCCGAATTTTAGCCAATCCATGTATAAGTCGAGGGTGCGTTTTTTCTTCAAAAATTTACCCAAAATTCAAAACCTGTATATAAGCCGAAATAAAAATTTAAAAAAAATTGTGACGGTTAAACATAAAGCCATAAGGGTGTAATATTGGCCAAGAAGGTAAAACGGGTGGAATATTTTCCAATCAAATCGCTGTAAAATAATACGCCACTTGCCAACGATGATAGTTTTAACCTGCTAATGATTTTCCACAGTGTCCAGACGGTCCAGCTCCTGATATCCGACCTCCGACGGGGTGATTGACAGGTGATGATGACGGGACATTAGGATTCAAAAAGGGGAGGGGATTCATTATAGCTCTTAAATTAAACTCGGGTAGGGACTAAATGACCGATAATGATATTTCCCAGTGTCCCGCACCTGATGCCGGACCTATGACTGGGTGATTGACGCATGATCAGTTCAACAATGGTCAAGGGGAGCGGCTGGGGCTTGAGAATTTTTTTTATCAGAGCCACTTTTCTTCGCCGTGCAGCCTAAAACTTGTGCGAACCATAAAGTTTCAAAAAGAGGAGCGGGCTCATTGATCCTTGGCAATGAGGACGATGTGTATGAAGAACATATAAATTCCAGTACGGAAAGGGCATAGGAACTGATGATGATACGCATCGGGACATCCCAATGAGTGAAGCCGAATTTTACGAACTGTTCGAAAACTCAAATTCTGACACGGAATTTGAAGGATTTATGACTTATTTTTCTTATTTTTGCTTAAAGGCTGCATTCAAAACGTAAGTTAAAGGACTTTCAAAATTGGAACAGCTGTTGGATTCGGATGGTACGAAGTAAAAAAGTAGGGTTAATTTCCCTTCACCCGTTGGAGTTGCTATAAAAATCGTTAATCGCTCGTAAAGAATTCGAAGTTGCTGCTACCGTACGGAGATACGAATCCAACATCTGTATCGAAAAATGTTCCCTTTCCATTTGTTATTTTTATGTGCGAATTAATTAAGGGCATTCAATTATTATTTTGTATGCTACATTTGGCGATAGTTAGCGATTTATCGCATGTTCCCGGCTAACGGAAATGTACCTTAGTTTTTTGAGAAATTAGCGGATCCGTATATAAGCAAACCCCCCCCCCCCACACACACACACTTTGGCTTTGGAAAAAGTTCGAAAAATTATCGGCTTATACACGGAAATATACGTAAATGCACGACAAAAGTGAAATTTTTATTCATTTGATTTTTTTTTTATGTTTAACTTAGACTATGTTTTTTGAAGAACCGACGTGAAAAATGTTTATAAGTATTTTCTCAGCAAAAACTGATTCATTTTGTCCAAATGTTATAGTTCATGAAGTTCTAGTGACTATATTTCTATTCTTTTCAATTTAATGATAATCTAAAATCTGAATGTATGTGCATTCTTACTAATGATGTTTTTTATTTCAATAATTGTCACTGATTTACAGTATTTTGTTTAGCAAATTTTAAAACAGATGGTGGTTCGGATTAACCAAACTCGGATGAACGGGGGGTTTGAATTAGCAGGGTTTAGTGAAATTCGAGACTATCCTTTAATAATTTGTGGCTAAACCAAACAATGTGTTTCTCATGTATGATACTATCAAACAACATTGTTTAAAACGACTTTATTTGAAATGAAAGTGACTAACATTTGCTAGACGCAAAATTTTTAATAATTTTATCAATGTTCTACGAAAAAAGTATCAATATATCGTGTGATTTTTTACATAAAAATACGAAAATCTCCCTGAGAAGGTCTACAGATGCTTTACCATTTTATTGGTGTACAGTTCATACTTCTCGGGACTGAACTCCTCCCCCCTCAGTCATCAACCCTAGTCACGCTTATGCTTCTGAGTACTACAAGGGTCCGCGCAAAGGAATTCTCGATACTACACTCGTAAATGAATAGAGATTTTTGGTGGTTCATTTCCTTTTCGACATACATTTATTTATTACTCATTAAGTTTTACTAATTTCACTTTATAATCATGGTTTCTTAACAGCCTACATATTATTATAAGTTTAAATTCCTTAAGGGTGAGAGGACATATTTTCTTTGCAGAGATGTTCTGGTAAACTTTATCCACAGCACATCTTCTGTACTTCTGCTTTAAAAAGTTTCAGAATTTAAAATGTTGAATACATTCCTTTAAGTGTTTATATTATGAGTGCTATTAATCACGAATGCTTATACATTACTCTTCCCCGCATTTATATTTATGATGTCATGTGTTTACCATTACTGTTTCTGGTAAATATATATTCTAATCAGTTACAACAGGGTGATGTAGTCTTTTATAATACGCAGTAATTGACCCAATTGCCTCTGTGTCATTACGATGTTCGTTTCGTACGTATCCCTGTCTATTGTGATGTCCCTTTATAGTTATTAAATATCTTGTTGGACTTGGAATTAGGGATGCGACCTCGATGTCGATGTTTTCAAAACATCGATGTATTTAACATCGATGTATTGGTGTCGATGTTTTGGTAACATCGATGTTTATACTTGTCGATGTTTTACGTTGTCGATGTTTTATTTTTAAATGAAAAAAGTACCGTTATAAAAATTTAAAAAATAAACAAGTAGCATAATTTTCATAATCAGCAAATTGAAAATACTTTTAGACCAAAGTGACCAAGGATAAATGGTCTGAAAAGTAGGGATGCGACATCGATGTCGATGTTTTCTAAACATTTATGTTTTAGAAAAAAACATCGATGTATTGGAACCGATGTCGCATCACAAGTTGCTAAACCAGATTTAAGAAGTGGGGAAAAAGTTTAAATACACTGAATTTTTAAAACATCGATGGTTTCGGGGCGATGTATTATCAACATCGATGTTTTAATTTTGAACATCCATGTTTTGCTGTCGATGTAGCACCACAAGTTGCTAAACCAATTTTATGAAATGGGGGGAAAAGTTTAAATACACTGAATTTTAAAAACATCGATGTCTAAAAACATCGATGTTTTTGGGTCGATGTATTGTCAACATCGATGTTTTAATTTTGAACATCGATGTTTCAAAACATCGATGTTTTGCTATCGATGTCGCATCCGTACTTGGAATTACACTCTTATTCCTTTATTTCAAGACATAACAAAAAATAACAGTGCGAAAGCATTATTGCAGTTTAAAGGTAAGACATATTTGAGGGAATTATGTTAGAATTTAAATAATACTTTCGGGAGATGACTTTTTTACTATAAAAAATTCAATAGAAACGTTAATGTGAAAAGTATAAGTTATTTTTCCTCTTGTTAACATTACAACAGTGATGTTTCTACCAACACTGATGAATGATTTCATACCTTAATCTCATCATAAATATTACAGTTGCATGTAGTTATTCACAAGTATATAGTTAATACACTTATTAAAAAATTGTGCGCACTCATAGACAACAGAATCAGAATCGAGAGAATTTTTACCGATGTGCTTCAAGCAAATTAAGTTTAAATGTGAGAAGTTACGAAAAGATCGACGTTTTAATTTCTAATTTAAATGTATTGTAAATTTTAAAATTCATCATAAAAATATCTGGTAAATATTGTATAAACTAGGGGACTCCGCCACCTGTTTGCGAACCCCGGGGGATTGCTACGCAATGCTATTTGGTTTGCTTCGCGAACAAACATTTTCTTTGTTAATGTATCAGTAACGCATCAGTAAAAAACCTTCTCCATCGTGTTCCCTCTACAATTTTAAAATGTTAATCTCTTAATTTTCTGACCTCAACTTTCTCGGGAAGCCGTCTGTACAAGTAAGTTAGTCGTTACAAGTAAGTTAGAAGTTAAAATTTTTGGGCACATCCATCGACAATCGAGATCCTGCCTGGAGCCAAAGCAACAATGGCTCTCCACAAACGGAGACGTCTGTCTCTCGTCGAATTCAGAATCAGTCTCCTGCTAAAGTCCCAGTTCTCTTGGTTCCGCAGAACCGCAGCTACGAACGGGAGGGGGGTGAATTCCGACCCTGGCAAGAGATGTTTATGTCCTCAACAGAACTGAAGACACCCCCACACAGATGCAAAACCGTCTGTAATGCCGACTTGAGTTCCCAAAGGCTAATCTCAATTCCAGACATGGGATTAGGGAACCGACGGAAACTCCAGCAGTGTCGATGGAAAAATCGTTCCTGAAAACGCACAGCACGGTTTATCGCATCTCTGAGCTCAATTGCCAGACACAAGGGGAGTGTGGATGAAACGGAACGCCCGGCCGCAGATGAGAAAAACTATCTTTCGGTATTTTGTCAAGACCGCACGTGCAAAGTCTGTAGTTGTTATTGTCACCGTCTGGTTGT
The DNA here is from genome assembly GCA_947359465.1 of Metellina segmentata. NCBI lineage: Eukaryota > Metazoa > Arthropoda > Arachnida > Araneae > Tetragnathidae > Metellina > Metellina segmentata. The sequence goes on from OX375884.1 coordinate 26,996,377, forward strand.
TGATGCACATTCCTGCGTCCACGTGTTAGAGAAAAGGGGTCGGCTAGTACCATATGGTACACCCGAAATTTTTATATGACCAACTTATAATCGCATCGAAAATTTATTTATTAAACAATTTCCAAAATAATTGTACAATACGAAAGAGTTCATTCTAAGGTTTCCAGTGATGCTTTCAAATTTAAAAAATAATAGTATAAGCTATAGATATGACAGTTAATAAAAATTGACGAAAATTTCCCAATATTCCAAAATTTGTCCGACCAACTTTTGATCGCATCGAATTTATTTATTAACCAATTTCAAAAATAATTGTACCGTAAGAAAGAGTACATTCTAAGGTTTAGTGCGATGTTTTTAAATTTAAAAACTAATAGTAATAAGCTATAGATATGACAGTTTACCAAAAAAGTAACGAAAATGTACCGGTTTTTCCCTAATTAAAAATATATATTACCAGGAACCAAATTGAAATTTCTAAAATAGCTCGACGAGCTGCAAAAATTCACGTTCAGATACAATAATAGCCGCATCGGGAAAATAATCTTCATTTTCGTGTTCCCTGTACAATTTTGAACAAACCATGTTAATTTCGTAATTTTCTGATCCGTACTTTCTCGGAAGACTGTCTAAGAATCGAGCAAAAAAAAAGCGAGTTTTCAATCCTGCGACGGCGGCTGCGGCAACGTTTTTTAAAAAAAAAGTGATAAAAAAATGTGATTTAAAAAAAAATCAAGTGTTAATTATTGAATGTGTATTAATATAAGTAATTAATTTTTAATAACTAATATATTTTAATTATATTAATATGATTACTTATAAATAATTATCACATGTTAATTATATTAATATAATTAATTATAAATAATTATCACATGTAAATAAAAGTAATATAATTAATTATAGATAATTATCATATGTTAATTATATTAATTGTAAATAATTATCATATTACTTATATTAATATATGTTAATTATATTGATATAATTAATTTAATCTTCCCCTTTTTACTGGGGTATACAATCCAAACTTTTTGGGAGGAACAACCCCCCATTCAACAACCCTAGTTACGCCTATGGTGAGCTCACATTAACGTAAGATTAATTGAATTTTTTAAATTAATGTTTTTTACACTCTGAATTTAAAATGCGTAATCATATTACTGTACCCTATGTTAAAAAAAATATGTCTTTAAAACTTCCAGCATTTTACATTTTCAGGTTTTTTAATCTCAATCTCATACTAAAACCACGTGTTCCTGAATTATATGGTATTCATTAATTATACTAAAACACAAATCATTGGTATTTTATATTAAGAACCGATAAAAATTTTATTTTCAAAAATATACTAAAACAAACTCAAGTATTAATAAAAGATGCAGGAGATTCATCACAGTAAAAACAGTTTGTTTTTCAATCCTCAAAATTATCCCGAGAGAGTTCAGAAAATTTTGCAAATATACATCAGACTTTTTTAGAAGTTCCAAGATAATAATCTGCAATGAACACAAGACCATTACCTCCACAGAAGACCATTACCACTAAAAGAACGATTATTTTGTAGAAAACAGTCAATTGTAAAAAGTATGATCGTTCTCTCACTAAGTCATGCCGAGTGCTTCACCGGATTCGCTAAAATTTTCAGTTTTTATCATTGTTGATCGTTCTCTGTCAGCTAATCGTATCCCTAGCTTCTGCACTATTTACAGCACCCCTTAGTCCGTGGGCATGCGCATTACGCCGGATTTTGTTTCCCATAGGGATCGGTGAGCCGGCTAGAGAAGCTAGTCCTATATAATAAGAGTGGCGACATACGGGAAACATTTTCTGATTGGCTTAGAGACCTTTTCTACCGCCCTAGGTGGTTTCTTCCAAGCTCCCGTAGACTTAACATGGGAACTTTTTGTGCGTACGAGAAAAACGCGTGTACCTTAAATTTAGAAGAAAATATCGCTTTTTCATGTTCCATTTCGTGTTCTAGAATGTTTATTTATCATTATTTTAGTGTTTTGTCATATAAATTTGAATACTTTTAAAGTAAATAGCTTTTTTTGAACAACATGGTGTTTACCGCTACTTTGGCGATGTAAACATCGCGCCAAAGGCAGTTTGAAAGTTTTGATAATGCGTTATTTTTTTAGCTGTTCCCTTATAAAAGGTTTACAATAGCTTATGCCGAATTGAATCATCAGTAGAGTAGAGAGTAAATTGTAGCCATGCTTTATATAAACAGAATAAAAGAAATGTTTATACAAAAGTGTTATTTTTGATGCAAACTTTCATCTTTATTTTGCTGCTAGATCTAGGAACCAAACCACCACATCAACATTAATCTATGGATTTGGATATCAATACGTACAAATGCTGTAAACTATTTCTTATCTTGAGATTATTCTTGTATGTTTAGGCCAATATTTGCTCATTATTTAGTTTCAATCTGTTAATTCTATTTTTTCATCTGAAAATGTGATAGATTTTTAAGAAATGTGTACTGATGATGTTGACTATTTTTTAAATTACATGTTTTTTGACTTGTATAAATGGATGAAACTTAAAACAAAAATTAAATTTAAGTGGGTTAAAATTTTGTGTCATGCATTAAAAAGGTAAAAAAAAAATGTTCAGTATCTTTTCTGATTCGGTTAATGTAAGGAAAGGATTAATCACACTAAAGAAAAACTACATGTGTTGAACAGTTAGTTGAAACAAAGTTTTATTTTAAGGAACTATCCATTAATGGAAGCACATTTTAAATCTATTTTTTTATTTAATTTTATAAAATTTATGTTTAAACTTCTATCACACAGCATGGAAAGAATCTAAAGAAAAAACTGAAGTGCTTGAGAGAGACAACTCATCAGATCCTATTTTATTTAACACTGAAGTTATAAGATTAACTTTTATCTTTTTCTTGTTAACATTCACGAAAACAATTTGAATAAGTTGTGAGCATAAAAATTTCGGGACATAAACACTATCGCCAAAAGAAAGAGTGAGGATGAAATGTGGGAAACCGATGGAAGAAACATATTTGCCCAGCAACCTTCTTGGAGACGATTCTGGTAGAAAAATGGCTGCCGCGCATGTGCATTGGGCCAAATTTGGTCCCTTGTCGCCACTATTATTATATAGGCACTGTAGCTGTCACCAACTCATTTGCTGTTTCGAATCACATGGGATTCGATTCTTTGAGAATCGGAACATTTAGAGTTTATTCGTTTGGTTTAAAAGAAGATGAAAGACTCATTTTATTTTTTGCTTTAATGTTTTTCTTTTGTGTTTCTTTTCACAAAATGTAGAGTTTAAAAATAGGTATTACTAAAAAATATCTATCAAATGAACTGTAAGTATGAAAACGTTTCTACTATTTCTTTCGAAAACAAAACTTCTTTTTCATAAAAATCAACTTGAGTTCGTTAATATCTTCTAATTTAATTTAAAAAAAAGAAAATTGATTAATTAGTTTGAATTTATTTGAAGTAGCTTTGATGAAAAAATTGACGTCGAAATTTATTTCAACATTTTATTCATTTTACTAGAACAATTTCGTTACTGTAAACATTTCAGTAATTTACACAATTTTATTTTTAAAGCAATAAATTACATTTTGTGCAATTATATTTTGTGGATATTAATTTACTACTTTGAAAATTATTTTTGCCTTCGGATGAATCATCAAAAAATCATTCTTGTGAACTTTATATAGGAAGTTAAATTTGAAAAATTGTCATGCAACTGAGTAAACTTCTTCAAATTACTTCACTGACATCAAAACTATTGAATATGTGACAAAGAAGAAAGTCATTAAACCAGCATGTTGGATATAACTTTTTAATATTATTTAATAGAAATAATTCAATGCTATAACCTGTAGTCTATATAGCATGAAACAAATATATCTCGAAAAACGTATAGGGTAAAGTTTTAACGGGCGATAAATTAAAGTTGCGAGAGGTACAAGACTTAAATGTATAATCTTGAAAACAAACGTTGGTGACGTCCGAACTAGGAATCGCGAAAATTTACCTAATATTAATGAATAATAAAAAGTACATGAACAAAGCTTTTATTGTAACTGTTAAATTTGAAAGCTAATAACAGTATGCAACAAAATTGCATTTGTTTAGGTCAATTCCAACAATTTTACATTAAACTTTAAATGTTATTTTAAATTTTATTTTTAAAGCCCCGTTCACACTGGACGCGCGAAGCTGCGCTGAGTAAAACCAAGATGAATAACTAACTATATCCACACACTTGCGTTTTTGCTTGCTCTAAGTTCATGCCTCGACGCAAGGGACGCATACGTCAAGGCATGCCCGAGATGAGTCAGAAGTAGCAGTATTTCATAGCGCACAGCGTAGCGCAAGAAATTCCTTTTTATTATACCAGTATAATATTAACATTGTGTTGGATTCATTAAATTTTTTTTAGCTATGGTGCAGGTTCTAAAGATCTATAAGGATGAATATGAAACACATTTATTTTTAAGCCGGCAAGGAGAAATATAATAAATGTACTTCATTTAAACATTTAATTATTAATATAATTATATGCAAACTAAAAGTCATCTAAGCACATAAGCATAGAAAAAATAAATGCAAATATTATTATTCATATTTAACTCAATTATTTATTAGTACTTACTTTTAACGAGATGCACAATTAGGTTTTATCTTCTGATTTCAGCAGTAAAATTTTGAAATCCAGCTAATCGGTAACGACGATTATTTACAACTGTTTTGTAACCACTTTATACATTGTGTTTTGAGTTTATTTTTATTGGTTCCACAACACACATAAAGACTAAATAACCACATCCATTGGTCGAAAGAATAACAGGAAAGATTCAAATTATTATCACATTTTAATAATAATACATGTGAACGTAAATTAATAAATGCTCATTACGCGTTTTGAAATATTTCATTCAAATCGCTCGCCTTGATTTCCTACGTTTATTTAATTGCCTAATCACTAAATATGACACACTCATTCCTCCTAACAGAATAGCATCATCTTCATCCATCTTACAAACAGAGGCGGATGATGCGGTACCCGTACTAAGCGGCCTCGTAGGGCACTGGAATACGAAGGGCCACCCAGGTCTTAAAATGTCTTTTCATTAGTTTTCGGGGAAAGATGTGTCAGCGTCTTTACAATATGCTTCTTTAAGTGCAGTGAAAAGAGTTTCTTATAGAATAGGATCAGCAAGAGCAGATGCTGTATTAGATATAAAACTTGGTTTCACCCATAAAAAATAGGCTTTAACTGGAAATTCGATAAAAAATTATAAAAATATATAATTTAAAAAAAAGACATTCATGTTTGTACTTTTGAAGATGAATCTGACAATATTTGAATATTTCTAAAAGGAGGGATGGGGAATCGAGGGTATCATAAAAACCACACCAGACATCTATCGAGCCTTCAAAGAAAGGAAACAACTTCATGTATGGGTCTTGCAAAGTTTCAAATAAAGGTAAAAAATATTTTACTTTTACAGGTTTCTTAAATTTTTTTATCATGCATAAAAACACGCTTTAAGAATCAAACTGCTAAATGTCTTATGAAATTGAAACTTTTTTTAAATCAGCATTTAAAAGTTTGTAATAATATCTAATGTACATGTTTCAATCGTATAATTTTTTTATATCTTCATTATAAAAATATGTGTATAAGTAACAATTTTTTGAGTAAAAACATCTTAACTTTTTACAATATAAATCAAAGAAAATTTAATTTCTAAAAGATTGTAAATCTAAAAAATTAATCACTAAAATTTAGACAGATTTATTTAAATTAAAAAATAATATATGGCTAGGAAAGAATAATTAAAATACAACATTTTTTTTTAGATTTCAATTCGATTATAACTTTTTCAAATATCCAAGGAGACAATTGCGTTTCTACCCAGTTGTTAAGGTCATCAAATCTTTGAAGTTTAGTTAACTTTGTTCCGCTGTTTCTTTGTCCGTGTTGTATTTCTATGGTATATGGGTGAGTTTCATTTGTTCAATTAAAAAATGTACAAGGAAACATGTTCATAGTATTTGACTTGCAAAGTTTTCAAATAAAAGAAAAATATTTTTGTAACCTTTACTTAAGTGTACAGTCTATAAAAATAAATTCTGCAATAAAATATGTGCTATAGCATGTAATGTATAATTAGTGTTTAAGTAAAAGCACCTAAATTAAAAAAAAAAAACATAAATATTTATAGCAAAGAAAATTTTATTTCTGATATTGTATTGTAAAAGACAATTTATAAAATTAGTATTTAATAAAAAAATTAATCCAAAGTACAGTGTATGTGGTAAGACACTCAAAACGCTTCTTTAAAATAATAATAAGATGTAAACATAAAAAAAATAGTATTCACAAAGGCATACATATTTGTTGTAACTGTTTCCAAATATCGTTTAGTATACATCCCTATTAACTATGGGTTCCAGTTCAGGGGCACATAAGTGGTTTATCTCTGATTTTTTACAAGAAATTTACAAAATGTTAAGTTTATTCTGGGGCATTATACATTCCCACGGGGCAAGCTGTGTAACCAAAATTGGCGTGTTGCTTATTTCATCACAAGCAAACTTCCATATTCCAGATCAATTTTTAAAAAATTGTAGTTATTTCAAGAAAACACACAAATTTTCTTTTTTTTGTCCAAATGAAACAGACGCTATGGGTACATTAAGATCCAAGTCCTTTTCGATGTCTTTATGAACACCTATACAGTCAACCTTTTTTTACCATCTTAATAACGGTTCACCAACACAAAATTAAATCTTTCACCACTTACTCGTTCCACTTCTCCCTTTATTTCCAACAGTAAAGGAGACCAAGGCTTGGCTGCAATACAAGATCTATAATAAAGGTATAGCTTATTTATTCGTCTCCGTATGCTACAAGTTGTCGAGGCACAGTATATTTTTTACCTTAAATTTCTATAGTAGTTTCCTCTTTCTTTAAATATGTTAATTCGTTTTCCAATTGACGGAAATATGCTCAGCCATCACTATCTGTAAACAATTTACCATTTTCATACAATAAAGAATGTTTACAGTATTTCTGAAAACACTGTTCTTTGTCTGTACGCATTTTCTTTGCCAGGTCTAATATCACTAGAATCCATAATGTAGCTAACAACAGTAGAAGGGTAAAAATCCAAACAAGCAAAGAAATTCAAAGACCCAAGAACTCACTCCAACTATGCTTTTAAAAGCCCTCTTATTTATCAAGCAGTATAATCACTTTCTTTGATGGCCCTGTACCATATGGTACTAGCCGACCCTTTTCCCTAACACGTGGACGCTGGAATGTTTCAAAATGCAAAAACAACTTCAGACTTTGCACGTGCGGCTCATCGGCGGCCCGGCGTTCCATTTGATCCATACACAGCTGGAGTTTCCGTCGGTTCCCTAATCCCATGTATGGGATCAAGTTTTGCTGTGGGGGACTCAAGTCGGCATGACAGACGGTTTTCGCATCTGTGTGGGGGTGTTTCTGTTCTGGAGAGGACATAAACATCTCTAGAGGGCTCGGAATTCACCCCCCCCCTCTCGTTGTCAGCGGCGGTTCTGTGGAGCGAAGCGAACGTGGATTTTAGGAAAATTCGGACTCGAGATTCGACGAGAGACAGACGTCTCTGTTTTGCCATTTGTTACTTTGGCTTCAGGCAGGTTTCGGTTGTCGATGGCTGTGCCCTTAATTATCTTTTTAAATTTTCTTGTAAATATTTAATTTATGTAAATAAATAGTTTAATTTTAAACCAGCTGTCCGTCTAATTCTTACATGACGGTACAGCTTATTAATATGGTGGCAGCGGGGTTGATTAGATTAAAACAGCCTCGACAAGTAAATCGAACCTGCCGTTTTGTCTGAAAGAGAAGGCCGATAGAACTTCGTAACCAGAAGTTCGGATTGTCATTTCCGCTGTCGGATTGTCACTTTCGCTGAAACCCGATATAACTTTCCCTTGTCTTAGAGAAAGCGAGAAGGAGGTACCGGAGTCACCGACCCCATCCATCACCAAAACGGAAACTCGTCGCAAGAAGTTCTGGTTTTGGTTTCGAGTTGCCGGTCCTTTTCAACGGAGCGTGAGCGGAATCGACGGAAAGTTCGACAAGTCCAGTTCATCAGGGGAATAGATTCCCCACCGGTTCGTCCAGAGGTCATCTTGACCGTTTATTATTGGGAAAAAGTCCCATCGGTTCATCCAGAGGTCATCTTGACCGTTTATTATTGGGAAAAGCTCCCATCGGTTCGTCCAGAGGTCATCTTGACCGTTTATTATTGGGAAAAAGTTCCCATTGGTTCGTCCAGAGATCATCTTGATCGGTTATTATTGGGAAAAAGTTCCCATCGGTTCGTCCAGAGGTCATCTTGACCGTTTAATATAGGTTCATCGCGAACCGTTTTTTTCGTCAGTGGCGCAGTGCTATTTGTGCGCGTTGTGGAAGAGGTCGAGACGACCTACACCAGTGGGCTTTCAGCCGAAGAGTGTGTTTGTGGGCTTTTTAGCCGAAGATAGTGCAGTGCAGTGCAGTGTTTCCACCCGTGGTCCAGCCTGTGGACAGTGGTGCCAAGTGATCGAAGTCAGCAGATACAGGTTAGTGCCATTTCCCTATTTTGTCACTGTGACTAAGTTTCAAGAATTGTGTAATAGCTAAAATTTTGTTAATCTCAATTAGTGTGGTCACTCTAAAGGAAATTGATTTAGCTTAAGTATCTTAAATCTGTATTGTGTATATGAGAATTGCTAAATTATGGTATGGTATGTTGTATACTGTATGTCGTAAAAATTATTGAATTGGGTGTTGTGCAAGAAAAGTATAGAAGTAATTTTGAATTTTCGAAATGGCGTACTTGGGCAAAGGTAGGAAACAAGATCTAGAGGAACTAGCTGAACTTTTGGGAGTAACGGTTACTCCGGGATTATTTGCACCCCAAATTAAGGATTTAATCATCTCGCACGATTCCTACGATGAGGAATGCACAAAAGTGGCGTTAGAAAGGGTTATACAAGAAAGAAAGGATAGAGAAAGGGTTATAGCGGATAAGGAACGAGAGAGAAGGTATAAGGAACGAGAGAGAAGGTATAACTTTGAGCTTGAAAAACTACGGATTGAGGCATCCCGACCAAAAGCCCAGGGAAGAACATTTTTCCCAGTGAAGGTAAGGGAGGAGAATTACCCACCGGCCCCCACTCGAGAGAGGAACGATTTTTTCCCGCCTAGTTCCCCCGGGAGAGAAATTTGACACTTCTGACCGGAGACTTACGCCGCGGTGTTTTGAGTGCAACGCGAGCGACCACTTAAGGCCAAATTGTCCGAGGTTGGGGAAAAGAATGTCAGTTGAATCGGTAAATAGACTCGGAGGGGAGGCCGAACATGAATTACTGATGCCGTATCTACAAAAGAGATCTGAGCAAAGTATTTCAGTTGAAACCCGCTTGCAGAAGTGTGGAGAAAATGTTTCGCAAAGGGAAGAAGTGTCCGTCCGATTAATTGCGGCCCCGTTGGCGATAAATAAGACCGAAGCGGAGTTGAGATCGGGCGAGCCTATTAGTCTTCCTATGACAGAGGCTAACGACCAGAAAAAAGAACTAAAGGGGCAGAGAGACGACGATGTTAACGGAGGGGATAAAGTAAGTCCCCAAATAGCCAAGTTATGCTCTCCGAGGGTGGTAATCCAGACCGCGATCGCAAAGGTGCGATCGAAAGAACCGTTAGTTCTTCCAGTGGGGGTAGCAAGTGAAACGACGGGAATGATTTTCCTGGAAATACCGAATAGCAGTAAGGGAAAGATAACGGAAGGTGGCCCAGGGTTAGAAGAAGAATTAGAGGTGTCCGTTTCCGTTCAGGAGGAAACTTTTGAAATAGGTCACGTGGGCCAAGAGGGGAAAAGAAAAGAGTTGCTAGTGAGTGAAGGGGTGAAGCCAAGACCTTTAGCGGTAGGTTCCGGAGCCGGATCAGATTGGGACCCACAACTTACACCGTTAGTGTTTTCCACGGTACACGTGAGCAGCGTTTACGCCCCGGCAGAATTGGTGCACGGGAAGAGTATAAAAACCCCAGACACCTTGCGGTATGAGAAATGGTTAAGGACCCCAAACAAAATTGTCACGAGATTGGCAGGAATGTGAAATCGGGAGGGTATTGATGATTTTGACAATACGTCGACCAAAGAAATTGGAAATTCCGCGATCGAACACCGATCTGGGAAAAAAAAAATTTAATGCCGACAGTCTGAGTCGCGCTTTTTACGAAAATTCAAAGAGCTAAATAAAATGTAATTGAGGAAGATTTGTGTTGTATAGTGTAATATAGTTGCGAATCATGTGTTTGAGTTGAGTGAAATGGAGATTATTGTAGTTATGGCATTTCACTTAAATGTTTCTTTATTCTTGCTGGAGATTTTAAGTGCTAAAATTGTGAATCATGTTTGCTCGGAGTGAAATTGGTAGCCTTGTAATTATGAAATATTGATTCAATGATTTCAGTATCTTTTGCTGAGGATTTTAAATGTTAAAAGTTGTAAACTATGTTTTGCGTATTTGGTGGAATTGATTTCTTGTATCTATGTTCTACACCCGAGTACTTTTCGCTGAAAGCTACGTGCAAATTTAAATTATGTTTTGTGTAGAGTGGAAATTAATTTTGTGTTTAGGATGTTTTCACTCAGTCATATTCTAAACAACTGTCAAAGATTTGTAGTTTTAAAATTGCAACTCATGACGTGTGTTGAGTGAAGCTTAGGAATTTGGTTTTCGCTTAATAAGTTTGATATTTTATATATGTTTTGGTGTGTGTATTTTGGTTTGTTTATAAGGAAAGTATTATTATAGTTCGTATGGTTTGTTTATTCTGGGTTCGCTTAGCGAAAATATTGAATTTAGAAATATGCTTTGTTGTATTTTTGTCTGGTTAATGGAATTTGTATAGTTCGTATTGTGTATTGAAATTTTGGGTTTCGCTTAACGAAATTCTTATATGTGATGTGGTTAATGTGATTTGGTTTTAGTTTTAACGAATTTGGTATAAGTCTTAAAGTTTAGTGTTTATTTTGTTTTTATTTTAATTTGGTATTTGAGCCTTGAGTGACCATACTGTAAGGGAGTAGAAAGTTACTCCGGTATATGAATTTTAAATTGATTGGATTTAACTTGCCTTACACATATTCTTGAGTCACGGTTTCAGGATATGGTGGTGGTAAGTGATCTGTTATTCTGAATTGCCAGTGGGTGATTATCCGTGCGTCTGTGGATGCGTACGTTGAAAACTTTTCACCTTTGCGAAAAGTTTTTTCAGTAGTGGGGGCGGTTGTACCATATGGTACTAGCCGACCCTTTTCCCTAACACGTGGACGCTGGAATGTTTCGAAATGCAAAAACAACTTCAGACTTTGCACGTGCGGCTCATCGGCGGCCCTGCGTTCCATTTGATCCATACACAGCTGGAGTTTCCGTCGGTTCCCTAATCCCATGTCTGGGATCAAGTTTTGCTGTGGGGGACTCAAGTCGGCATGACAGACGGTTTTCGCATCTGTGTGGGGGTGTTTCTGTTCTGGAGAGGACATAAACATCTCTAGAGGGCTCGGAATTCACCCCCCTCTCGTTGTCAGCGGCGGTTCTGTGGAGCGAAGCGAACGTGGATTTTAGGAAAATTCGGACTCGAGATTCGACGAGAGACAGACGTCTCTGTTTTGCCATTTGTTACTTTGGCTTCAGGCAGGTTTCGGTTGTCGATGGCTGTGCCCTTAATTATCTTTTTAAATTTTCTTGTAAATATTTAATTTATGTAAATAAATAGTTTAATTTTAAACCAGCTGTCCGTCTAATTCTTACATGACGGTACAGCCCCAAACATTTTTCAGATACCATAACACGTGTACTTTGGTAGTTTAAGCTAATCTTTAATTTTCTTTTGAGTCACTTTTATCAGACTCCGTGTATAACTTCCGTTCATTCTCTTTAACCTTGCACACGCTACACAATCCTTAGTCATAATGTCACAAGTTCCATAGACCTCTAGACATTTCAATCTTTGGTAGTATGTCTAAGTAGTGTTAAACTCTGTTATCATACTATTTTATGGGTACAATTATTTCTCATTCGTCCGTTCCAGAAGCTTCTAGACTTTCCAATCTTTGGTGGTATATAATATACGCATTTCCAAAGTGATAGACTATTTTAAATACAAAACGATCACATAGGTAGTATGGTCGAATGGCTAAAGTGCTTGTGTGAAAACGGATGGCCGCTGTTAACTTTTTCTGCGTTCGAATCCACCTATTATTATTTTCTAAAAAATAATTCACCATTTAATTCAAAAATACAAGTCTACAACAAGAAAATAAATTTTTTTAAACAAATCGTTACTTTTTTCACCGTTAGATGGCGATACCTGTCATTTAAATACCAATAGAAAATATATATGCAAGAAAATCAAACCAATATTTAAATGTTACTTCGTTCCTTTAATTAGTTACTTTAAAAATCAGTAGATGGCACTACCAGTCATTCAGGGCCTCAATCCAATTAATTAGAAGTATAATTATTCAGTATAAAAATAAAAATACCACCACTGCAAAATGTACACAAGTCCATTTCTACCACACTGCATTAGTACATTTAAATACATCTTTCTCATAACTGCTCTATAGCTCAACGGTATGATATCTGCTTTCGGATCTCACGGTCCCCGTTCGAATCCGAGGTAATCCTTTTTTAATTCCAAATAATATGGTTTCTCATCAATCCACCAGATGACGCTAGCAGTCATTCATTACCATAGTAATACATGTCAACAAAATCATGTCAACTTGTACCTACACCAAAATGTAAACAAACATAAACCCCTCTTCTTATCGGTAATTCCCCCGATTCCTTATCAGCAATCCTCCAGAAACCTTATCAAACGGCCGCCATCTTGAATTGAATGCTCAAGGAACCGACATACTTTCTTTCTTCATTGGAGGAGCATACCCCATCCGTGGCAACCCTGTTTAGGGTTATATCAAATTGCGTAATTTTGCTTAGTGTTGTCCTCGAGTGGCACAAAAGAGAGGAACAGGTCCCTGACGCTCCGCTCAAAAAATCCTCTGACCGCCTTGAACTGCTAAGCCGGGACTAGAACGTGGTCGACCCAGCGAGACCGGTGGACCTTGGAAGTCAAGGTTGAATTGTCCCTCAGGACACCCTTAGGACAGTTAATGTTTGCTTCACTCGGGGATGAATTGGACACTAACCCGCACCTGCCCCACAAACGAGCTGCAGTGCAAACATCTTTGACAAGATGTCTTGCCTATTACGGCGGTGGACCTTGGGAACCAAGGTTGTTCTTGTCCCTTAGGAAACCCTTAGGACAGTTAATGTTTGTTTCACCCGAGTGTGAATTCAACACTAACCCGTATCAGCCCCACAAAACGAGCTGCAGTGCGAACATCTCTGGCAAGATGTTTTGCCTAATGCGACGATTTTAGTACCGGAGTACTAAAGGGTGTCTAGTTCAGATGGTCAATGTTCGTCCAGTACGTCTAACCACTTTTGACTTTTGTCAAAGTCATTGAACTGCAATTGCAACGCAGTTGCATCCATCTTAGGGCTAAGATGGTTTGCCTAGTCGGCAGTCACTTAAAACACATTTTTGAGGGTTTCTTCTACGGGCCTCCAGCGAGCGCCTTCTCAAACCAATAGTCAACGCTCCTCTCCCTACTAACAGCAAAAATACTCACTAACTTACCGTTGAATCGAGGGAGCACTGATGGGGAGTCTGGACAGTTAAGGTAAGCAAGGAACCCACATACTACCCACCACCTAACAAATAGTCTGATTTTATGACAATCCGCTGGCGTGCGGTCCATTATTGTAAGGTAGTGTAAGTTCGTGAAGGTGCCGTTAGTCAAATATTAGTAAGGAAAAAGACTCGCAATGTTAAAAAAGAAAAAGGAAACGTCTATGCAAGAACATATTGATTAAGTAAACGGACTCGGTTACTCAATTGAAGTCATGCGGAGTGTAAGAGAACGACATGAATATTATTGTTTATATTTTAATGTCGCTACCAACAGAATATGACCCGTCGAAATCTGCAATCGAAAATCAGCCATCGGATAATTTAACTTTGGAATTTGTGTGCGGTCGGTTCCAGATGCTGAAGCTTTGTTGAAAGATCATCGCACTTTAGAACCGAAAGTGGTGACGAATAAATCGTCGAATGACTCAGCTTTTTCGACAAGTCAGCGAAATACCAATACCATCTGTTATCTCTAATATTATAAAAGGTATTGTTTTTTTTTCCGCTGCCTTAAAATCCTGACGATTCTATAGCACTGACAGCAATGAGATTTGGCATACAGGCAGTCCAAATATTTTGCAATTTTTGGGTCGCGGCGAATTTTAAAATTCAATCTAGAACATTTTTAAATGAATTTAATGACATTTAATTGTTATTGTTTTCTTTGGAATGGCAATCGCATAAAGATATGACAGATTCTAAATTTATTTTTCCCGTTTCCGTTTTCATTTTGCGCAGAGGACGGATTTTCCCAGCAGAGGATTCAAAAAAAAAAGTTTTAACTTTAGTTATGTAGTTCTTTTTTCTATCTCCTAGATCGTTAAAGATAGAGTAAAAATTTCAACGGATTTGAAATCTGCGGAAAATTTCACTTTAGATCGATATCTTAAAATATGATTTTCTTTAAATAAATAATTTTTAAATTGAATATATCTTTTATATTTTCCGCAAGAGATTGTGACGTCACGTAAACTTTCTATTTCCAAAAAAAAAAAAAAAAATAGTTTGCATCTTCTGCCCTTTGCGTTAAAAAAAACAATTACATTTCCTGCCATCTTCGATTTCAGCGAAAGAGTTTTTGACTGGTATTGTTTAGTTCTTTTTCATAAAATCGGAATCGTAAAAGATAGATTGAAAATTTCAAAGGATTTGAAATCTGTGGACAGTTTAACACCAGATTAATAATTGCATCGCAAACCAACACTACGGGCACGGATAACGTCGGGTTAGCCACGCAATGGCTAGTAAGTGAAATAAAACTGGGCACATTACCAAATTTTGGCGTATGAGCGCGGTTTGCTGTCAGTGCGGAAGAAAAGGTAATTTTAAACGAAACTGCCCATCTCAAGCGTGTAAGAATTATAAATCGAAAGGTAATGGTAATGGTTGTTGTTGTTGTGTCTAATCCTTCAGGATCTAGCAGCAGCTAGATCAAATCCATGAGACCATGAACTCTAGCAAAGTCAAGCACCAGGAGTGGGCAATCAAGGATATCCGTTAAAGTGAGCCCCAAGCAAACGAGGATATGTTCGGGGGAAGCCAGTAACAGTTGGCACTTGGTGCACGTTGGGAAGACCCTGTGGCCAGAATCGAAGGTCATGCATCTTAGGTGCCCACTGATAAATCTCGAGACAGCCGTTTGATCCTGTCTGTCTTCGCCGAAATCCAATATGCCTCCTGGTCTTTTCCTACCGTACCAGGGATGGGCAGGGGGGGGGGTGAGCCAAACCTGCCGGCCACTATTTTTCGCAACGGAGAAAATCTCTTGAAAAGTAAGATCATAGTCTGTAGTTGCCGTTGCAGAACAGCCATTTTTTGCCAAGATATCCGCAACTTCGTTGCCAGGGACGTCGACGTGGGTGGGGATCCACTGAAAGTGAACCTCCCTACGCTTTGTAATAATTTTAAGGTTATTGAGGATCTGAATGCCTACGAGGTCATTAACCCGTCTCCAGTCCTGTAGATGTTGGATCGAGCTGCGGCTATCTGTAAGAATCCATATCTCGCTAGAGTCTGTGGAGTGGAGGATGGTCTTTAATCCCTCCCCGATGGCAATCAATTCGCTCCTAAAGACCGAGCAGTTATCTGGATTTCGTCTGGAGAGTCGAATAAAGAGATTATCAATATAGATACCGCTCCCTGTGTGATTTGACTCGTCTTTAGGGACTGATCCCGGACCGTCGTCAATAGCCCGTTGTGTTGCTCTAGTACGACGTTAACTAAAATTACCATTACCATTTGACTCGTCTTTACTCTGCCATCGGTATATATCAAAGTATCATCACTAGGAATACAATTAATAACCTCGAGAGCCAGCTATCGTAGGTATTCAGGGACATCTGAGTTTTTGTTTGTATGGGACAGAAGTTCTGAGTGGAAGTGAACTCCGGGTAAACCCTCAATCGGACAAGGTGTTAGATGAGTACTCCACCGGTTGCAAAATAATCTTCATTTTATCGGCCAGACCAAATGGGCTATTCCTTTTGAGTCAATGGTTATTGCTCCAGTTAGATAGATATTCAGAGGTTCTGTTCTGATTTTCATAACTTCTCAATTTGTTGAAATATTTTACCAAATTCAAGTTTGTAACAAGACTAAGGGGTGGAAGATTGGCCTCATAAAGTACTATATCATTTGGGCAGCTGTTTCTCAGGCCCGTTATAAAGCGAGCTGCACTCAATTGCACTCTCTCTAATTTGAGGAGGTTAGATGTTGAGGCACAGAAGTACACTGGGAACCCATACTCAAGCATGGGCCTGATAAGCGCTATGTATGTAGCCCTGAGTGTATTAGCATCACCGCCCCAGTTTCTACAGGAGATATACTTGAGAATATTCAGTCTCTTATGGCTCTTGTTAACTAGATTTAGTATGTGCGCGATGGTAATGGTAATTTTAGTTAACGTCCTACTAGATCAACACAACGGGCTATTGACGACTGTCCTGGATCAGTCCCTTAAGGGAAAGATCCGAGGACAACACCTCGTAATTTTGAACCACGGACGGATGACGAAGCAACACCTGAGCTGGCACCCCACTCTCCAAACTTCCACGCCAACCCAACGTGAGGGCTATAAATCGAAAGGAGAAGCGACTGCGGTGACTTTTGTTACGGGTAAAACGGAAGTTAGAAAATTCATCGTAGATAGTGGTGCAACTACCAAGAGTTGTCAAATAAATGAGAAAATATATACAGGGTGCGTTATGTAAGTAATGCGCATGATTTTATTGTGATGCGACTATCCATCGCAGCACGCTCGGATTGGTCGAAACATGTGGTGGGGGATCTGCCCTTCCAAACGCGTCCTGTCTCAGTTCGCTCCGAGTAGTAGGAGCGGTAGGACGTGTATTCGCGCAAAGTCTTTTTTTTTTCGATTGTGTCACAGCACGATGGAGTGTTCGCTGGAACAGCGGAACGCGATAAAGTTTTGTGTGCGGCTTGGGAAGAATGCAACGGAAACTTATCAAATGATTCAAGAGGCCTTTAAGGAGGCACACACAATCTTGTCCCAAACCCAAAAAAAAGCGCGCATGAGCAGGTCTCGCATCAAAACAATGCTGATTGTCTTCGTAGACATCCGACGAATCGTCCATTTTGAGTTTGTACTGCAAGGACAATCAGGCCCTGATTTACCATTAGGCCCGTGAGGCACGGGCCTAGGGCCCCATAATTTAGAGGGCCCCTAAGTTTCAAAAGTATCTAAAATTTTTTTAAAGTTTTTAAGTAGATACATAAATTATTGGGTATTTACGTAAATGTCCGTCGACCGTTTGCCCCACTATCACATTCTTGTATACATTAATTATACATTAATTATCTAACTATTATATTTTTAATTTTCATCTGCTTTATTTTGTTTTGCCAAGAGTTATAAGTGGTGTCACGATTTTATCAAACTTTTTGTTGACATCTGTGAAACGGTCAACAGTCAAATACGTAAGTACCAATTATTGTTATAAAATTAGTTCTTGTGATGAACAAATAACATGGGGGGCCCTTCCTGCGTGTTTTGCCTACTATACCAAATTTTCTAAATCGGGCCCTGAGGACAATTTGTCAAGGCAGTTTTTTACCTGGAGGTGCTCAAGAGACTGTTACGACGGGTTTTGAGAGTCAGGCTTGACATCAAAGACGTCTTCAAGCTCCACCACGACAATGCACCAGCCACACGGCCTTCGTCGCCACAAACTACCTGACCCAGAGCAAGATCTCCTTGGTGCCCCAGCCTCCTTACAGCCCTGACTTGGCTCCGTGTAACTCCCCCACCCCGACTGAAGAGAGAGCTGAAGGGAAAGCACTGGGCGTCGGTGTAGAACATCCAACATCATGTTACAAGGTTCCTGAGAGGCATTCCAATCGAGGAGTTCCAGGGTGCCTTCCAGGCGTGGGAGAATCGTCTCCGCAAGTGTATTTATGCACGAGGGGACTATTTTAAAGAATTTTAACCATTTGTACCAATCGGATCAATAAATCGATTTTTCCCAGAAAATGCGCATTACTTTCATAATGCACCCTGTATATGATGTGTAGCCCTCTCTCCAGTAGATATAAAACGAACCACACACTTGCCGAGGTAATGGTAATTTTAGTAAACGTCGTACTAGATCAACACAGCGGGCTATTGACGACGGTCCGATATCAATCCCTAAAGGGAAAGATTCGAGGACAACACCTCGTAATTTTGACCCACGACCAGATGACGAAGCAACACCTGAGCTGGCACCCCACTCTCCAAACTTCCACACCAACCCAACGTGCGGACTTTCGGCCACGACATATTTAAGACGCACCAGCCGCCTCTACACCATACGCTTACAAACATCCATGCCCGGACCCGGATTCGAACCAGGAACCTTCCGATCAAGAGGCTAACACCTTAACCACTATACCGGTTGTCGGCACACACTTGCCGAGAGAGAATTAATTTGGTAATTTTTTAGTTAACGTCGTACTAGAGCAACACAACGGGCTATTGACAACGGTCCGGGATCAGTCCCTTAAGGGAAAGATCCGAGGACAACACCTCGTAATTTTGACCCACGACCAGATGACGAAGCAACACCTGAGCTGGCACCCCACTCTCCAAACTTCCACACCAACCCAACGTGCGGACTTTCGGCCACGACAGATTTAAGGCGCACCAGCCGCCTCTACACCATACGCTTACAAACATCCATGCCCGGACCCGGATTCGAACCAGGAACCTTCCGATCTAGAGGCTAACACCTTAACCACTATATCGGTTGGTCGGCACACACTTGCCGAGAGAGAGGTAATTGGATAATTTTTTAATTATTGGCGTTCTTGAGCAAAACAACGGGCTATTGACGACGGTCCGGGATCAATCCCTTAAGGGAAAGATCGAGGACAACACATCGTACTCTTGAACCACTGTCATATGACGCCGAGAGAGAGAGAGAGAGCAAAAAGAGGTGGGTGTGATAATTTGGGGATGTATCTTTCCCCTGCCAACCATTCCTCTCTGTGTTGGCAGGAGAACCTCACAGTTTCGTTTTCTTCTTTCAGTAACAAACTGAGCAATACTATGAATAGAAAGATGGCTATGACAGATTTTACGTGTTCCAGACCCCCTTTTATTGGTCTCGAACCCAATGACTCAATTGTGTCCAGTTAGATGTCCAGTGACAGTGAACAGGATATCGGAAACTTAAGTTTCTTGAATTTGGCATTCTGCGCGTAGCAGATGGGAAAATGAAACATTCTTTGCGCATGCGTTTTTATTGTGTAAGTTTCAGTTCGCGAAAATTGAAGCCTTTGTTTGAATGTCTTTTTCACGAAATAGTTAACTTCCCTATTTTTGAGTGAATTTTGTCGTAAATAACAAGGGAATTCATCTCGACAAGACGAGGAATTTGTTATTGGTGAACTTCAATGGTTTGTATAACTGAATTTAAATGTTTCATTGTTTTGAGTGCGTAAATATCATAAACAAATGTTCGGGGTATATCATAAGAGGTTGCTTATTGTTTCCATTCGCAAGTTATACAACCTGTCAAATTTTGCGTATAACATTTTACTGTAGGTATAAAAATTGTGTGTAATTTTGAATGATGATAAACCTTGGGTTTAGTTGATCCACGGAAAAATGCGCCTGTAATTGGAAGTTAGTGGATTTTAAAAATAAAAACGGATGAAAACAATAAACCTAAGAACAACAAAGCCAGATTGGTGGTTCAATGGTTTAGGCAGACCAGGTGATGATTTCAGTGAGATATTTTCACCAGTCTTAAATTTCACAATTGTAAAATTACTTTCGTTTTACTAGTATCTGTTTTAAATTGGTTTTATATGCAGCTAGATGTCTAATCTGCTTACCTTTCTGGTAAATTAAAAGCCAATTTATATGAGACAGCCTCCTGGACTTGTTATTAAAGTTTCTGAAAACAAACTTTGTTTTCGGAAAAACTCGAGAAATAATCAAAGAAACTTGCTTTAATCAAAAGTGTGAAAAACAGAACTTTGACAAACTAAGTTTTTATTAGGTATAAATTTTGTTTATATTCGTGGTTCTGTGTACTTACATTTTTGTGGTAACCAGGCTGCAATCTGTTTTTGCAAGAATACAATAGAAATTTTAAAAACTAATTGCATAGATATTTGCTATAATTTGGTAGAAAAGTGTGTTAAAAAATATTAGTTCGAAGGATAATATTGCAAGTTGTTTAAAAAAACCTTTTTTTGGTTAATATGTTTAATGACTAAAAAGACAATTTTTATTGCTCGATGATTTTTGTTAAAAATCATTTTCTGAGTGTTTTTCGATATCTATCGATTAGGGCCAAAGTTAGATTTTAGAATTTGCTCTTATTCCGAACTAATTGTCGGATTTTCAAAATTTGTGTTCTTCTCACTGTGTTGCTTCGTTGCCTGTGCCCGTGGCTCGCAAACCAACACCATGGGCAACGCCGTGATGCAAAGTATTAATCTGGTGTAAAATTCTCCGCAAATTTCAAATCCGTTGAAATTTTTAATCTAACTTTAACGATTCCGATTTTACAAAAAAGAACAAAACAATGCCAGTCAAAATGGTTTTTTTTTTCCCTTTTTTAATTTTTTTGCTTTTCTTGCATGATTTAAAGTCCAAAATTTTTAAACTGTCTTTAACGATCTAGGAGATTGAAAAAAGAACTAAGTAACTCCAGTTAAAAGATTATTTGTTTTTTATCTTCTGTTGGAAAATCTATCTTTCACGATTTTATCTACTTTAACGATTTTTTAATCTCTCTTTAACGATTCCGATTTTACAAAAAAGAACAAAACAATGCCAGTCAAAATGTTTTTTTTTTTTTTTTTGCTTTCCTTTGCTGAAATTGAGGGCAAGAAATGAAATGTTTTTTTTTGTCGCGAAGAGCAGGAAGAAAATCTTATTTTGGGTATGAACTAATGTGAAATTTTCCGCAGTTTTTAAATCAGAAATTTTTATTCTGTCTTTAACGATCTAGGAGATTGAAAAAAGTACTAAGTAACTCCAGTTAAAAGATTATTTGTT
The DNA here is from genome assembly GCA_947359465.1 of Metellina segmentata. Classification (NCBI taxonomy): domain Eukaryota; kingdom Metazoa; phylum Arthropoda; class Arachnida; order Araneae; family Tetragnathidae; genus Metellina; species Metellina segmentata. Next base: position 27,017,693 of record OX375884.1, read on the forward strand.
TTTTATCTTCTGTTGGAAAATCATTCCTCTGGGCTAAACGGAAACGAAAAAAATAAATTTGGATTCTGATTTTTTATGCTGTTGCATTCAATGTTAAATAAATTTCATTAGGTTCATTTAAAAATGTTCTAGATTGAATTTTAAAATGTGCCGCGACCCAAAAATTGCAAAAAATTGGTACCACCTTTGTGCCAAATTCCATAACTGTAAGTGCCATAGATTCGTCAGGACTTAGTGGGTTGAGGGAAAACAAACAAACACATCCTTTATAAGTATAGATATTGCCATTTACACACAAACATGTGGGAAAAAGTTGGAGTTGGGATTTTTAGTAAGTTGGTTGTGTGTTTTACGATACAAGGTCCATATTTGGCATGCTGTACCAAACACAAAACATCAAGTAATCGACATACACTGAAGGATAATTTTACAAACGCAGAAGAGAGAAATACACTCTGGGAGGAATTGAACCTGCACTGCCTACAACTTGCAGGTTACTAGCTCAGTGGACATACCCATTATGGTTCTGGATTTTCAGTAAGTACCTTGAGGTATAAAATACAGCTGTTCCTTGCACTGAAACATTGTTTGGAATTTCTTTTAATATTTAAAATTCTATGTATGTTTTATAGTGTATCGGCTATTTGAAATTCGAAAAACAAGCATTTCGGGATGGTTGAATCGATTCTTTTTAGATTAGATTCATTTGAAAGATTTGTTCTAAAGAGTCATTCAACAGAAACAACTCACTTGGTCTTCTGGTACATGCAGTGTCATCTGTAGGTGAATGTTTGCACCACGCCGGGAAAATGACTTGTTTCGTTGCATTCTTTCTCAGAAAACGCAATTGCAAGTCAGATTTTTATTTGCGTTTTGTGATAAGCTTTTCTTAATATTTACATTTTACCTTATCCTTCAGGGAACAACAATAGTTCTGCTTACAGAAGTCTATGTGTGGTAGGAAAATTTAACTTTTAACACTTAAATGTCCTACCAAGACTTGTTACATTGATCAAATTTCCCAAGCCGATCATCACAGCCAATCTGCCACTGAGATATTGACAATCGCTGAAAATAATGACCATAGCCAAAAACATTTGTCTCGTCTTTTCTATGGAAGGGATGAAACATGGGTGGGTTCTGGAATCAATTGTCAGCAACTATCATGTTTTACAAAACTGGCTACGATAGCTGTTATGTATCAACCATTATCTATTGAACTGTATGTGATATTATGTTATTTGGGATAGCAACATAATCTTTTCCCACCTCAATGTTTACTTCTTTCTGACTTTCAGTATCTTTACCTTTAACGCATCATTGCAGATTCGTAATTAGAGCGAAATTTAGTATGCTATAATAGTTTGCCTCTGTGATAGTTGGTTTGTCTTTCTATGGACATGTTCTATTAGATCGGGTACTTGCGGCTCATGCATTGGATTACGAATCAGAATGAACCATCCCATGACCAGAATCCAAAAACCCAGAGCCTGTTGGCCTAATAAAGGAAAGCCTAAATAAAAGAATTTCTTACACTTTTTAGTTTCACTTATATCTTACTCTAGAAACAGAGTTAGAGACACCAATAGAGGTGACATTTTCCAATGTTAATTTACTTTTTAACTATAAATATACAAATATTTATTCACTTAACACTGTCTGGTGAAAATATGCCTCAATTAGGATTTATTACTTTTGTATAAAAATAAATTGACACATGATATTCATAAAAGAATGCAGGCGACTCAAATTTCCACTTAATTTTAGAATGGCCCTCATATGAAGGAAAAATAATTTTCTAAGAAGTAAATAAAGGTCCTCAAAATATAATTGTAAAAAATGTAATTTGATTGCTTTAAAAAATAGAATGCTGCAAAATACAGAAATGTTTACAGTAACGAAATTTTTTTCTAGGAAAATGAAAATGTTGAATGAAAATATTTGTTGTCCATTTTCATCAAAGCTACTTCAAATAAATTCAAACTAATTAATCAATTTCCTTTAAAATAAAGTTAAATTGGAATGTATTTAACGAACTCAAGTTTATTTTTATGAAAAACAAATTTTTGTTTTCGAAAGAAAAATTCATTTCAGGAAATAGTAGATAAAGCTTTCATAATTAGTTCATTTGATACATCTTTCAGAAATACCTAATTTTAAATTCCACAATTTGTGAAGAAATTGTGAAAAGAAGCACAAAAAAAATCAAAGCAAAATATTAAAATGAAAGTCTAATCTTATTCCATACCACAAACGAATAAACTCCAATGTTCCTTATCCTAAAATATTCAAAACCCAAATGAGTTTTTGAATCAAACGAGTTCGTGAGTCAAATTATCTTAATCGAAACAACTGATCTGATTCGTGAATGAATTGCATCAGTTGGCAATAGGTGAGAGACTCTTTTGCTCAATCATATGCTTCGGCGTCCATTGTATGCAGTCAGAATCTATTCAACCACATTTCAATGTAAAAACAATCGCTAAACCTGAAAATATAGTAGCCTTAATATGGAAACTAGTAACTCTACAGACTACCGCCCGTAAGAAAAAGTAGGGAGTCGATGATTCGATTCTCTTGAAGGAAGTTGTTTGACTGATTCGTTCACTTTAAAGATTCGATTCAATTGAACGAATCACTCATATTCATCCAATCCTTAATGCAATTAAAATAAGCTTCGCATGCCTGTAAAAACCCAGATTTCTTAACTAAATTTGGAAGTGTTTTGTTTTAATTACCTAGAATTTTACTATTTAACCCTTAAACCACCATTTGGAGTTGATATCTGTTCAAAAGTATGTTAAGTCATTAATTTTTGTTGTGTGACATGTTTTCTATTGGTCTAGTTCAATGCCAATACACTGTGAAAATAGCATTTTAGTAAGTATTATTTTGTGTATGTATATACATAATGCTGCTTTCAGACAAACATAAAAACTGGGAAAGGGTATGGAAATTGTATTTCTGTAACTTAAGGGGTTTTTTGTCAAGTAGAGTTAGTCCTATTATACTTTGACTTTGCCATTTATGTAGTTCACATGTGTTAATTGAACACGTCGAATAGCAAAATAGAGGTGTTAATTGGCTAAGATGAGATGTTTACAAGTTATGATAGTTTCTAGTGATCAAACAAAAGTGACAAAAAACTTTGCAAAACCATATTAGAATTTGCAGGGAATTCATTCCAATAGGCTACGAATTTCCATTTGGTTTGTGAAGCAAACTAACACCATGTGTAACGCCATGATGACTTTTTGAATTTGGCCGCATTTGACATTGACGAGGTCATTATGGTGTTGCCCTTGGTATGGTTTGCAAATCATAATATTTGCAAACCAAATTGGAATTAGCAGGGAATTCATTCCAATAGAGGCTACAAATTTTCATTTGGTTTGTGAAGCAAACTAAGAGCAATACCATCATGGTTGTTAACCAATAGGCTACGAATTTGTAGCAATCACTGGGGGTTAGCTAGCAGTGGTCACACCTGACCATACAAAAGGAACTGTCAACGCCGTACTGGCTACACAGTGGCTAGTTTTTACTATTAAACATTTGTTTGGCACAGTGTATATATCATCATCACCACCACGCCAAAGTCACCAATTTGCAAAATTGACGTTTCTACAAAAACTTATGCAAAGTTTTGATACTGCGTGGAAATCAGATTGGTACCTTAGACGTGGTAGTAACGATATCATCTTTGTTTGGTTATGAAACCTCCAACTTTTAAATGTTCCACTTTAGATCTCACCGGTATACCTATTTAGCTGCTGAACGTGTGTAGCAAGTGCATACAAGTGGATGGCTGCAGGACTACTGAGTAAACATTTGTAAGCATAATCTTGCAAAAAATGTTACACTGAAAATTTTTACTGCATCAGAAATCATCATCTACATAAATCATTACTGCATCAGCATTTTTTATGGTTTCTCTTTTCAACTACTAGATTGAATATGTGGTTACAAGTAAAGAATCACACAAATGAACTTGCGAAGAGATTTGAAGTCAAGCCAAAACCTGTAGTTTCTGTTCTTTTAATATAGAAAGATACAATTACCCCTTGTGTTATATGGGCTCTTTTACTTCTCCAATGAACTATTAATTTTAGAAGCAGAGGAAATCTTAATGTGTCTTTTTAGAATTGGAAGTTCAAATGTCACTTGTTTCATACATCTACCTTTAACTGAATTGGCTAAAATGATTTGTGTCTTGCATGCAAAAGTGAGTAGGAGTTTCTCTCTGCCTTCAAATATTATTCTGCCTTTATTCGTGATATTTTAAAAGGCTAAACCATTGATTTTTTTATTTAATTTTTTGCTTTAAATAAAAAAACATGGTTTATTGCAATGCTGTTTTTTTACTATTTTTTCTTGGACCCAGTATATATACTTTCTTGTTCCCAAGAAATGTAATATTTATCGAGGGGGGGTGCTATATGTGTTTATTTAGGGACAAAATAAATAAATATTTAATTGGAAGGTCCCACAAAGATGTGACCTATATTTTATCAAGCTATGGTCTACTTTTCATTTAAAAAATGTGGTGAACTACCACTCAAATTAACTTGCAATTTCTTTTGGTTGACCAAATTGCATAGTATCTCGCATGTCTTGAAAAAAGATATTATTTTTGTTGATCAGTGTGCATAAACAATTATTACATAATATTGCTTAAGGTGACATATTTTATTAATACTTAGGTTTCTTACCATTTATCAACAAAAAAGGGTAATTTTTCTGTTTTTGATATTGGTGAAAATGATTGAGAATTAAAATGTACTAATTAGCAATTAATTTGTCATCTGACAAATCTGCAAGAAACATTTCTAATTGTTTATCTTTGATTCAGTTAAGAATATTCATATTCTATTTAACTAGGTTTTATTCTTCTAGGTCTTGTTTTACACTTGATGGCTCACAAGATGATACTTCCTGAAGATGGATGTTTACCCCCAATATCTACCTCAAAATCAAATTTATTGAATAACTTTATGATTGTTAAAGTGGATAATTTGAAAACTCCTGGAGAATCTACCTATCAACTTGCCACTTTAGATCGTTCTAAGAAAGGAACTGTATGGCCAGCAGATAACTATGTTAATAAATTGATTCCTAGTCTTACTGAACTTAAAATTGATGATGAGCATACAAAAGCATTTGAATCAAGGAAAGAATTGAATCTATCTATAAAAACTCCTACCGTAAGACCTAAATTGTTTTGTCTTCGTGACCAAAATAAGGATCACTCTACTGGAACTCCCAGACCAAATTTGGCAAGAAGGAAAAACTGGTCTGATAAATCACAAAATTACAATAGGTTCTGTTCAAAACCTGACATTGATAAAATTCAACCTTTGTTACAGAATCCCTCTGATAATCAACTCTGTTCTAAGAAAGGAACTGTATGGCCAGCAGATAACCATGTTAATAAATTGATTCCTAGTCTTACTGAACTTAAAATTGATGATGAGCATACAAAAGCATTTGAATCAAGGAAAGAATTGAATCTATCTATAAAAACTGCTACCGTAAGACCTAAATTGTTTTGTCCTCCTGACCAAAATAAGGATCACTCTACTGGAACTCCCAGACCAAATTTGGCAAGAAGGAAAAACTGGTCTGATAGATCACAAAATTACAATAGGTTCTGTTCAAAACCTGACATTGATAACATTCAACCTTGGTTACAGAATCCATGGGATAATCAACTCTGTATACTACCTGATGGAAGTTTAAATTTGAATGTTTTTCTTGCAACAACAAATGATAGGCATTTTAATCTACACAATAATGACTTTCATGGTTTTTATGCACCCGGTTACATTAATAGTATTCATTGCAATTTGTCAGGTGCTCCTCCATCTTCAAATGGTTCCTATAAAAATTTTAACCCTAACTATCCCAGAGAGGACCACTATCCAAATTATAGCTCTTATAATAAGTATAGGCAAAATTCAAGAAATGGACCAAACCCAAGTCGACATTACAAAAATAATTATCCTAGAAATGCAAGCAACTGTGGTTCTAGGCATGATTCATTGCTGGTTGAGCCTACCAACATTTACATAAAAGCTGAAGGCAACAGTTCTGCTACAAATTTCACGTGTGAACACAGCAATTCTGCTAACAATAACATAGGAAGAATTCCATACATTTCTCCAATTACTTTTCACAAAAACCATCTTCCAGATTCCAGATATGTCCCTCCTTATTCCTCTTTAGAAGATAAATATATAGATCAAAATATGAACTATTCTGTGGCATATGATAATGCTAGAATGCACAGAAATAACTTGAATCCAATATCTTATCAGAATTCAAGAAATAGACCAAACTTAAGTCGTTACAGAAATAGTTGTCCAAGAAATGCAAGCAATCGTGGTTCTAGGCATTATTATTCATGTCGAGTTGAGCCTTTCAACAGTTACTTGAAAGCTGAAGAAGACAATTCTGCCACAAATTGCAGGTACGGACATGGTTATTTTGCTAACGATAACATTGGAAGAATTCCACCTATTTCTCCAATTACTCTTCACGAAAACTGTCTTCCATATTCCAGATATGACCCTCCTCATTCATCTTTTGAGGATAAGTATATCGACCAAGAAATGGGCATTTCTGTGGCATATGATGTAGGAATGCATAGAAATAACTCAAATAATATACCTAATCAGATGCACTATTCGTGTGCACAACATAATCAAAAACAGTGGATAAACAATACTAGATTTACAAAACCTAGACAGAATATTAATTTTTCAAATATTCAAAGAAATATTAATTCTTTAAATCCTAGTGGAAATGTGAATTCTGTCTCTAAGAGAAATAAAAGGAGAAATAGGAATTCAGTGCAAAGGTATGTTTATAAGAAAAACCAAAGAAAACCTTCAATGGCAAATAACCAAAATTTTAAATAATCTGGATAGAGGCAATCATCAAAAAGTAAGCATTTTATCAAATTGTTTTACTTTTCATGCGTTTAACCTCAATTAGGTTGTCTTTATTTCTAAACTGGAAATTAGTTTCCATCCTTTCACAATAATTTATTTTAAAATAAATTATCAGATTGACATAACTATGTTTCAGTTATTTACTTTGTTCTCTTAAAATGGTATACTTATTAAAAATGGTTTATTATTAAATCCTAAAAATAATCTATTGCAAATAATTTTTCAATTTGACCAATTACAATTATAGTATTGCAAAATTTTATTCTACCTTTCTATTTCAAGAAACTTAACTAAATTAATTGTAACGATCTTTTAGTTTGAATTTTATTTATTTACAGGCGTATAAGAATTTTAGAAACTCGAGTGCCAAGTAGTGATGAGTACCTACAGATAAAACATTGTTGTGATGGATATATTAAAGTGAAATAAGTATTATGTTAAACATTTATTTCCTTACTATTCTTATAGCAAATCAAATAACATGGTATCATAAGATGTAAAATACCATTTTTTATAAATAAAACGGTGTGTGCAACTAAATAGGTTTATTTTTTTTTGTATTTGGCTTTAACTGATTACTTGTACCTTTAAACTTACTGGATGAAATATACTTTTGCTTGTTTTTACCTTGCTACTGAATGTGCTACAACTTTAACAGTAAGAGATTTTATCATATTTCTACAATACTTGCAATGAAGTAATTATGTGTGAAGGTGACAGCTGGTTTCAGTCTCGGGTAACATTTTATTCGCATTGCCTAATTACATTACACCATTGAGTGATTCCTGAAGCTAAACTAATCCAGCAGTTGTTAATAACTTTATTTTACTTTTTTCATTAAAATCTAACAGCTGATTATTATTTTATTAAGTTTAATTTGCCCACTTTCAAAGAATTAGAAGAGCAATAACTGCTTGTTTTAGTTTTATTTGTAGTAATTTTACAAATAAAACTAAATGACCACATTTGTCAGTTCCTACTGAAAATTCACATTCATATCTCCCTTGTTTACAAACCAATGTTGATGACATTTTTTATGAGTGCACATCAATATGTAAGGAGATCAGAAAAAAAAAATTATACCTGCAAGTATCTCATAAATTGTCAGAAAAAATTCCAAAAGTTCTATTTATAAATTTAAAAAATAAATTGGTGAGTTCTATGCTAAGTGGAATATTTTCAAAGGGGTTAAGGACAGTCCAGATAATTTTTTCTTATTGTTGTTCCAAAAGATATGCTCTACAACATGAAAAAAAAATGAATGTTTTTTATACTCCTTTATTTTTTTTCTCACTTTAAAGATAGAAATCACTTGACTCACTCATTTTCTTGAAATCGTTAAAATAAAATAACAATTTTAGTAAAATTGTAATAAAATTTGAATATTTATAATGTTTTGTCGGAATGGAAAATGTATTACAAAACTTACCATTGAAATATTTCCAATTCTAGGTAATAATTCTTTAATTTTCTCCAGTGTTTTCATAAGGTTGATTGGACATGTATCATGCATGAGAGTATTCATAAGTTCTTCCAGTCATTGTTTTTTGGGATTCCACAATTGTAATGACATGAGGGATGGGTACAACACATTCATCTTCTCTTTTGGGCCAGAAAAATGATGGTGATGGTCCTTGAGGCTATAAAAACTTTACAGTGGCATCTTCTGCATTCACCTCACTCACCATACCAAAATATCACAAACAATAAAACATCCAGGTATTAAGTATTTTTTTTATAGGTAAAGTTTAAAAAAAAGCATGTTACATAAGTTTAAAATGAGTGCTGATGTTTCATTACTGCTGATTCTTCTACCCTCAATCGTTCCCAAACCGTCTATTGGCTGAAAGCTGTGGAACGATCTTGTTCCTGTGTACCAATTCAATAGTTTCAGGACTACTTTTTTCCACGTCTAGGATTTGGTTCAATTAAAAAGAACAAAACTTGTATTTAAACAGTTATTCAGCTTTATGAACAGAATAATCCAATATGTTGAAAGTCTATCATTTTTCTTCGAGACCACATTAGGGAAGCTGGAATTTGAAGCTCTGTTTCTTGATGCACCACTTAATTCATTTTTATTATATCTACAAGCTTGTCTAGATCTTTAGATTTTTGAACCACACTTTTTTCCAAGTCATTTTTTCCTCTGTAAAATCAACTTCAAGAACATTTTCAATTTTCTTTTTAGGTTTTCATGTACTCTTTGTAGTTTTATTTAATTGTTTATCGTAAGATGATCTGCTTTGTTCACCAAGTGTGTAATTTCACTGGGGAACATCTGAATGAAGAATTTAGTTCATCAACCACACATTTTTTATTGTAATTGAAGTAGTTCATCAAAAGCTAATCCCACATCAGCAACTTCTTCATCTTGGACATTTAAGCTACTTTTGCTTTCAACACTGCTCTCGTCAATTTGTCCGTCTTTAAGATTGTTCCTACAAGATGCACAAAGTTTTTGTCCTAAATATTACTTTGTAGCCCTTTGATCAAATTATCCTTCTCTGCTGTACAGTTGCAGCACGAAGTCTTTTTTTAATTAAAGTTTTATGTTTTTAAAAGGGTCGCAACATACCTTTTGTAAAAATTCATACTTTTTTAAAAACATACTTTAAGGATGAACACATTTATAGTTTTTAACTCTTAACTTGATTCCATTCTCAATGAGTTAAATCAGTTGCAGACAGTTTTCCAGTAGTTTGTATGGCCTTTTTGTTGATGTAGTGTAACAAATGACTGTCACTATGAGTAACTTCCCCCACCCTGCACTTCTCCATTTCCCAAAATTTAAAAAAATACTTAAGTTTTTAAAATAACATTAATATCAGGAACTAATCAAAATTGAAGACACGTCTAAGTTTAACACACATAGTTGTTAAACAAACAGTTACAGTAAAAAAAAAATCCAACACAGATCATAAAAAACTTAATTGGATAAAAAAAAAAACCTGTTAAACATAACCACCAGTTATGCATGTTACACTTTTACAGTTACAAAATTCTGTGTCTAACTGATTAGTGGATGCCAAGTTCTGTCTGCCGAGCAGGCTCACTTGTTTTGACTTGAAAGTTCCAGACGAAACAAGTTTAGACATGCAAGTTCCATGCTTAAACAAGTATGCTTGCTCAGTAGATAGAGCACCATTTAATCGTTTTGTGACAGCTTGATTGTTTTGATTGCTTATAAGATTTCTTGAAACAAGTTACTGTTAGTGAGTTAACTAGTTTAGAACTAGTGTTTAAAACTAAATTTAAGTTTTAATGTAATTTTCTTTTCTTTGATTAGGACTAATTGTTGAAAATAATTATATTATTTCTAAATAATCTCAGGATATAATTATGGATAACCTATTTAAAACATTTTTTGGACACGCACAGGTATGATGAACAATATTAATCATACCATTATTTTAATCATATGCCAAAAGCAAAGGAGTTTTGTAAATGTGTGTTGTGTCTTGTCTAATTTTATTTCGAAAAGGTTGATATATGTGACATTTTTAGTTAAAATTTTACGAAAATTGTAATTTAAATTTAACGATTTCAAGAAAATGAGTGAGTCAAGTGAATTCTATCTTTAAAATGAGAAAAAATAATAAAGGAGTAAAAAAAACATTAATTTTTTTTTCATGTTGTACAGAGGCTGTTCACACATTTTTTAGACAATGTATATTGTGTTCACAAAACTAAATTACATAAAATTCTTGTGTTTTAAATGTTCTATTTGATAGCCCTTATTCTGAACTATCTTTTGACACCTTAATTTCCAGGATAATAATGCCTTTTGAAGTGTCAGAAGAGGTATTCTATCCCATTCCTCCTGAACAGCTTTCCAGAGTCCTGTAAGGGGTGTGGGACGATGTTTGGATAATGCAGATTTTAATAGTCCGAAAGCACAAAAATCCATAGGTGATACATCGAGAGATTTAGTAGGGATATCAGTGAAGAGTATGGCCTTGATACCGTTTTTTTGTTCCATTTCTTTTAGGAAATTTACAGTGGATTTTGATGTGTGACTGCTAGCTTTGTCTTGATGGAGTTCCACAGATTGATGTCACTGTGGGTAAAGCGATGGTATGTCATTCAGAAAAATTGGCGATAAAATATGTTCCTGATAGTATTTGGAGTTAATCTTGACATTTTTTTCCACTCTCTTTATTTTTAACTTGCCATTATATGAAAAACCAGCAACAATCATGAATCCCTTAGAAAAACTTTCTTTCGATTCTGTGAACCATGTACTTAAATTTTTTTTCTCCCCTTTTATGATGATAAATGATTCTTTTTTTGCTGCAATCATTTAAATACACCCATGATTCATCTATTGTGACAAATTTTTTCCCTTTCATTTTGGATAAGTGTTTCTTATATAGAATTCGGCAGCTTGTCCTGCGTTCAACGTTATGCTTTGGAGAAAGACGATGCACATTGCGTTTTTTCGCTTTCTTAAGATTTGAATCAACGTTTATCATTTCGTTTACAGTGGACACTGAGCATTTTAATGATTTTGCAACTGTCTTTTGACTAGGAGGATTTTCTTTTAACATTAAACAACGTACTTTTGTAATAGTCGAAGATTTCCTTTTCTTCCTTGGATACTTGTTTAGAATTTTTGTCGCACTTGAGGCTCCAATTTGACGTTTTTTTCCCTTTCTTGTTGACGATATTACCTATCGACGCTTTAGATATCACAAAACCATGACTCTCACATCGTTTTTGGCTAACGGAATATGAATATTTCTCTTCGGAAAGAGCATAAATATAACCTTTGAACCACTGCTTCGTTAAAAACGCCATTTTGAATAAAAACAAACCTTTCAAGCCGCAGACGATAATTTTGACTTTTAAAAACATAGTACAACTGCAATTATTTCTTTTGCAGCTAACGATTTTTTATTACCGCAAACCAAAATCGTCTAAAAAATGTGCGAACAGCCTGTGTAGAGCATATCTTTTAGAACAAGAATAAGAAAAAATTATTCTGATTGTCCTTAACCCTTTTGAAAATATTCCACTTAGTGTAGAAGACGGCAATTTATTTTAAAAATCAATGTATAGAACATTTTGAATTTTTTCTGACCATGTATAAGATACATGCAGGTATAATTTATTTTTTTCTGGACTCCTTACATATTGATGTATACTCTTAAAAAATTTCGTCAGCATTGGTTGATTAACAAGGGAGATATAATTTATTTTCTATAAGGAACAAATTGGTTTTCCTCCGTCAGATCAATAAAAACTACAAAATTCTAAAAATTTTTAACAAGCTGTAAAACATAAATCACTTGAGATAGAGCAAAAAAAAAATTTATTTGTGTACTTATATCCATAAAAGGAACAAACATGCCAAGTTTCATCAAAATCTGAGATCATGGGTGTTGGACCCTGGTTGAACTAATGTGAATGACCCTCTTATGATTGTAAACAAGTTAAATTAGGGAGGGGACAGTGCTTCCATGATTGTCATCTTTAGAGCAGATTATGGTTCCACCCTTAGTGTTCATGAATAACGAACAAATTCTTGAATTTATACAAGACTACAGGTCTTGTTAGTGTTTGTGGAACATACACTGTAAATCTGATACGAAAAGAATTAAAGTCATAATTAATAATAAATTAAATTTAAAAATGTAATTTATTCAAAACTCGTAAAAAGCATTTATTAAATTTCCCCAGCAAAATAACAACACAAGAGCCTTTAACTCTATTATGAATGCATTTTATAAATAGACTTAAATAAAGAATATCTAGTGAAAATTGTGACATATTTAATGTAAATGAATTAAAAAGTGACTAATTAAGATTTTTGTTATACCAGTGTAATATTAACATTATGTTGGATCCATTTAAGTTCTCTTAGCAGTTAAGTTCTCTATGGTGCAGGTTCTAAAGATGTATATATAAGGGTCGTTCCACACCAAATCAACCAATGGTCAAAACATGATGTCTTCAGATCTTTATTATTTTTTTACATGATATAGTATTAGCTTAGTAGATAAAAAATACGAAGTTTTAATTTTTTTCGACCTTTCGTTTTTGAGTTATAAATTTTTGAAAAATTCAAAAACACCAGTTTTTAGTAACGTTTTGATATATTTAAAAGCGCGTAACTCAAAAACCGTTTGTCCTAGAAAGCTCAAATTTGTACCATTCTCTTTAGATTTACAAGGGCTTTAATTTAACATATAACTTGGATGTACAACATCAATTTATATATATATTTTTTTAACTAAAAAAAATTATTTGTAAAAAAAACAAAAATCGGAATTTTTAATTTTGATGAAAGAAATATATTTTATACTAAACCTCAATAGTAAGATGTGTACAAAGTTTCATGATGGTATTCCAATGGTGACATATTAAAATAATTTTTTATCTGAATCAAGACGTGTAAAAATTCTGTTAATTCGTTACTTGTTACCCTAGATAAAAATTAATCTCAACCAACACTCTATTGTATTTAAATTTCATTTACCCTATTTTATTTAAACAACAAATTCAACTTTACATTCAAGGAACAGATTTTTTCTTTTAGCACTTGAAATTAGTAAAGGTGAGTTCTCTTCTTTGCCAAAACTTGTGCTGCTTTGGCTATCTCATCTGCTGTAGGTTCTACCTGTTGCTGTGGTTGGATGTCATGTGCACAAAATATTGCTCATTGGCAGTGATAAGGTATCTGCTCTCCTAGGATTTGTGAATGATAGCAATGGTCTTTTTGGGTGAAGAAAGGACACAAGAATTTCCTTTTCAACATCGTCTTTTGAGTCAACATGCGCCAACCATCACTCTTTATCGTAAGCACAAGTGAAAAAACCCACAATTTCTTCAAATGGAATGTCATCATCACCAGGGATAATTTGTACCCTATGTGCTTCAGAAATTGTTTGTTTTGTCGCTTGTGCTGACGATAAAGAGTGATGGTTGGTGCATGTTCACTCAAAAGACGATGTTGAAAAGGAAATTCTTGTGTCCTTTCTTCACCCAAACAGACCATTGCTATCATACACAAATCCTAGGAGAGCAGATACCTTAGCACTGCCGATGAGCAATATTTTGTGCACATGACATCCAACCACTGCAACAGGTAGAACCTACCAAGTTCCAGCATATGAGATGGCCGAAGCAGCACAAGTTTTGGCAAAAAAGAGAACTCACCTTTGCTAATTTCAATTGCTGAAAGAAGAAAAAATCTGTTCCTTGAATGCAAAGTAAGTTGAATTTGTTGTTTAAATAAAATAGGGTAAATGAAATTTAAATACAATAGAGTGTTGGTTAAGAGATTAATTTTTATCTAGAGTAACAAATTAACAGAATTTTCACACATCTCGATTCAGATAAAAAAATTATTTTAATATGACACCATTGGAATACCATCAGGAAACTTTGTACCCACCTTACTATTGAGGTTTAGTATAAAATATATTTCTTTCATCAAAATTAAAAATTCCGATTTTTGTTTTTTTTACAAGCTTTCTAGGACAAACGGTTTTTGAGTTACGCGCTTTTAAATATATCAAAATGTTCCTAAAAACTGGTGTTTTTTAATATTTCAAAAATTTATAACTCAAAAACGAAATGTCCAAAAAAATTAAAACTTCGTTTTTTTGGTCATGTTGATGAGTAGAACACAATCACTAAATATGATACATTTTGAAAACCTCAAGGTTAAAAATAATTTTTTTATTGGTTGATTTGATATGGAATGACCCATAAGGAAGAATATGAAAAAAATTTATTTTAAGCTAGCAAGGAGAAATGATAAATGTAATTCATTTAAACACTTATTTATCCTTTAATTATTAATATAATTATCTGTAAACTAAAAGTCATCTAAGTTCATAAGCATTGATTATATGCAAATATTATTCATATTTAACTCTAATATTTATAAGTACTTATAACGAAATGCACAATTAGGTTTTATCTTCTGATTTCAGCACTAAAATTTTGAAATCCAGCTAATCGGTAACGACAATTGTGTACAACTGTTTTGTAACCACTTTATACATTGTGTTTTGAATTTATTTTTATTGTTCCACAACACACATAAAAACTAAATAACCACATCTATTGGTCGAAAGAATAACAGGAAAGATTCCAATTATTATTAAATTTGAGGTAAATTATATGTTCATTATGCATTTTGAAATATTCTTTGATCCAAATCGCTCGCCTTGATTTCCTATGTTTATTTACTTGCCTAATCACTAAATACGCCGCTGTCCTCCTAACAGAATAGCATCATCTTCATCCATCTTGAAAACGCAATTGAAGTGAGGCGCGAGTGTGGACAGGTAAAGGGACAATAAGCCAAGCGTTGACGCATGTTGTATTGAAAATTTAAAATGAAGGCACACTTGTGTGGACAGCCTATTAACTTTCATTTTTGTTCGTGAAATAATATTTTGAAATCTTTCCTTCTGTTTTTATAAAAAAGTACCTTTTCCATTTCAACCAGTACTAATGAGCTCTGCACAGTAGTGTGAGAAATAGATCCAAAAATTGTCTGTGTTATAAGTTTTTATCTTTTCCAATTCTGTGACTAGCAAAGGTTAGAAATATATTGCATTTTTGTCATTAAAAGCTATTTTTCAAACTCATTATTCAGAAACGGACTGGTTAAATGACTTGAAATATGGCATTCAAGGTTGAATTTTTTAAAATAAATTTTAAAGTATTTATATGCAATCTAACCCTTTCTGGTACGATTTAATTAAGCTTTTGACTACGTCTAGAAATATAACTCACTTGATTCGTTCTTGGCGCAGTTCTTATAACTTTCAAGGTTCAACTGCTGTACTGACTGTTGAGTAAATTCTTTATTGGCACTATTCTTTATAACTTTCAAGATACAACTGGCTGTACTCATCATTACAGTAATTTTTGGCACATGACGAGTGTAGCTCGTCAATGTGCGATGTGGCATGAAAAACCGATGACGAGCTAGACTCGTCATTTTACCGGAAGGCAATCTCAATCAATTGAAGACAATCTCTTAACAAATGTGACATGAATTTAAAAAAATGATAGAAAACAATATTATCTTTGGCAAAAGAAAATAGTTAACTGTAGATTTGAGTGTTATAAACATAAATGAATTCAGATTTTACCAGACATTTAGAAAAATTACTTATGTTTTGAAACCATTGTTCTTTGAATATTTCAGTTCATCCAGATTATCAAATGTAAAGAAATTGTCTTTTCACAAATCAGTATAAAAAATACTTTTTCTTCAACTGACCAATACTTCAGTTAAGAGTAGTTAATTTAAGTGACTTTTAAGAGAAAAATAGGTATGCCAATAATTTATTGAATAATTAAAATTTGAAAATTTGCATTTAATTAAAAGCAAATTGAATCAAGTATTCTAATGCATATCTTTTGATTTTAATGTTTGATAAATTTAAAAATTTTATATTACGAAATAAAAATACCGATGCAAAAACCTTCCAAGTTACCTGCATTAGTTTATTGAGGGGGAAAGGTATCTTTAGGGAAAGAAATTACGGAATTTATACAAAAAACGGCTCATTGGCTGAACAAAAATGTCTTAATTGAGTTTAAATTGTAGGTTTATTAAGTGGTATTGCTTTTTATTTAAATTAATTTTTGTGTGGAGATTTCAAGTTATTCGGAATGAAAAGACATTTTGGGGTTCTGGCGTAGTAAGCCACGACGCTACTGACTCGGCTGTGTATTAAGTTCACCAATGTAGCTACTAAAGGATTCTAAAACAAATTAGAGCATCCCGTGGCTAAGAGATACTATACACTCAGCCAATCAGATTCAGTCACAGTTTAGAATCACAGATATTCTTCAGTAGCATTCGCAGTTATTTAATTTTTCTTATGTGTACAACTATCTTGGGTGTAAACCTTCGGTTTCCTTAGAAACTGGAACAGTTATCTTACAACCGTATTACGTCATGATGCAGCGGGCATAACTAGACGACCGTCTAAATAAAGAGTCCAGAGGTGTCAACTTAAGCGGAGAGAATACGTTGGAGAATGGGCAACACAGACGGCTGTCGTGGTTTATTTTATTCGAGAAACAAAACAAAGTGGTTTTTTATCCTCTAGTTCGAAGTTTCTAACTTTGGGATCGTTGAAGATCAAGTGAAAATTTCAACAGATTTCAGATCAGCGTAAATTTCTACGCCAGATCGATATCAAAAACAGCTTTATTATTCAATTATTTACCATTTGATTATTAGTTAAAGAAAATCACATTTAAGGTATCGATCTGGTATCAAATTTTCCGCATATTTCAAATCCGTTGAGATTTTCTGTGTTTAACGATCCCGATTTTACAAAAACGAATTAATCAATGGCAGTCAAAAATGTTTTATTTATTTTGCTCCTCATCGCTCGAATTGTTTGGCGCAGCAAATGAAATCTTGCCGCTACAAGAGAAAAAACGTTCCCCTACTGTTTGAGACCGCTATGACGACAGTCGCGGAAATCTCGACTCCGATAATTTTCGTTACGCTCACAAACAACGCTCTCTAGGTAACCAACACCATTTGTTAGTATAAACAACGTTTTAGTGACGTCGAACACCGCTACATCACGGCTACGCTTTCTTAGGAAACCGAAGCTTAAGTAAATCTTGAGATTATGCATTAACTATATCAAGAAAGGGCAAAAGTTAATTTACTAAACTGTTCAGAAATGTACACACTAATGCACACATTATTTTCAAAACAAAAAGCCCACTTACTATCCATTTAACGTAGCAATGTAGTGTATTTAAAATTAAGAGAAGAGTACAATGTATCTTGTAAAATGATTCGTACAGTATTGGTAATTTGCACTGCAATTTAAACTACAATATAACAAGGTTTTTAGGTAATTAAAAAGGAAGTTCATGTTTATTAAAATGTATGGTTTTTTTAAAATACATTAAGAAAGAACATTTAATACTTTTTTCCACTACATATGTGCAAGGAAGCATCTTCATAGCAAATCATGCTTCATCTTGTGCCAAGTTTCAAATACACTAACAAAAAAAAAATCGACGCACCAAGAAGGAGTTGTCCGATTGCGATAATAATTGGTGGATGTGAAGAACATACATTAAAAAAGGATTAAAATTTCAGAACAAATGAATGATTTATTTCAGAGTTTGAACTTTACAAAGGGAGGACGTCAATAAGGCGTCGGTCCAAATCTGGACTGGATGCAAGCTGTCACCCGGCGTGGCATAAACTGAAAATGTTCCCGTATGATGTCCTGCGGAATTTCTTGTCAAATTGTCTCCAAATGTCGGGATAAATGGTGAACATTCCGGGATGGTTGCAATCGCCTTTCCATAACGTCCGAAATGTGCTTCATGGGAGAGAGATCGGGAGACCTAGCTGGCCAATGAAGTTTTGGGAAAGCTTGAAGACAAGTCATAGCAACACGTGCGGCCGGGCAGCATATAACCAACCTTTACTCGAGTAGAAGACATGGGAAAATTTTAGGCCCGCTGATTCGTTGGTTTCTCATCCCGTGATATATGACCTGTTTCCGCCTTCTATTTCGTTCAATGACTCTAGTGTCCTTTATAGCTCGAAATTGGACTGTATTTTTAAATTGTGCATGTAGAAAATATGTAGATGCTATAATGGAATTAACAATGCATTTAAACGCAAGACATTTATTACGATCACAACTACATGGCGCCAACCGTTGCTGACGCTTCACATCTCAATGCTATCGCTTTCCTTGTTATAAGTATTCTATTTTCGGTAGAAGTAGTTGCAATTGTCAACAGAATATTGCGCAAACATAGAACCAAAACTACTTAGCTCATCAAATCGCTATTTTGGAATCGCCCGCTCCAACAGTGACATTTAAACCATTATAAGTGTGAACCATTTATTTGTCTTTAAAGAATCTTACTTAATGTATAGAAAAGCCCTTTAAAATTCTTTTAACTAAGCTAAAATATTCCAAGTGTCAGTTACGATAATTTACCCCTCAGGTACAGAATTGCAATTACATTTCATAGGCATTTAAATATTTTGGTTTACGACAAATGCATCCAATTCTTGTGAGTTACTTTAGAATTATTAGACGTTGTTTTGTTAGGTATATCATCAACGTTCGAAATCACTAAAATAAATGTATTCAATAAAATTTCCAAGGTTTTCTAATGTATTTTCTCTTTTGTTTGAATATTTTTCCATATTGATTTTTAACTGTATGAGCGAGAGTTTAAATATTGTGATATTATTTGGGCAAGTTTCCAAGTTTTGTATTTGCACTGAATTGCATGGGCTCAATTTACTCAGATTTAGAAACGAAAGTTTCGCGTTGATTGTCAGAAACTGATAGCGAATAACATAATTTTTTTTAAAGAATCCTTAGCAAATAACTGAAAAGAATTGGACAAGTTGTCAAGTCTTCTCATGTTTTTTATTTGCACTAAATCACCTAGGTTCAATACGTGGAAAAACTAAAAATAAGAAGTTTTACTGGAGCATGGAGCACCACGGCGCACGTAAACATTAGAGTGCCTATATAATAAGAGTGGCGACAAGAAACCAAATATGACCCAATGCGCATGTGCGGCAGCCATTTTTCTACCAGAAAGGTCTCAAAGAAGGTTGCTGGGCGAATTAATATATCATTTCAGGGAGAACAAAAAGCATATTATTGTTATAATATGGATACATTCGGTATAAATGAATCATATAAACGTTCAATTACATGCGTAATTGATGAGATGGATTGCAGAACGCGCTAACTTAGATTGCGAGAAACACCATGTTGTTCAAATAAAGCTATTTACTTAAAAAGTCTTCAAATGTATACTGACAAAACACTAAAATAATAATAAATAAACATTCTAGAACATGAAAAAGCTATATTTTCTTTAAAATGTAATATGCACACGTTTTTCTGGAACACACAAAAAGTTCCCATGTTAAGTCTACGGGAGCTAGGAAAAGACCGCCTCGAGCGGTAGAAAAGGTATCTAAGCCAATCAGAAAGTGTTTCCCTTATGTCGCCACTCTAGTAAACATTGATACTACTTTTTACGCATTTGCATTAGAGACGTCCTAGATGACGATACGAAACCAACGAATCAGCGGGCTTCAAATTTTCCCATGTCTTCTCGAGTAAAGGTTGGTTATATGCGGCCGGGCTTTATCTTGTTGAAAAGTAAGTCCGGGGTGTCGTAAAAGGAACGGTAACACAACCAGTCTTAGAATGTCGTCTACGTACAGCTGTGTTGTAAGTGCCAGACATGACTATCAAAGGAGATGGCACCCCAGACCATAACGCACTGTTGTGGGGCGTGTGATTGTAAGGGACGGATCCCCACGCTACCCTGCACGTCTGCGGTTGTTGTCAGGACACGGGATTCGTCACTAAAGACACGTCCCCAGTTCCAAGTTGATCAAGCCCAGCACAATTCTTTGGTGCGTCGATTTTTTCCGTTCTAGAGTATATTTTATATTCTTTATTAATAAAGAATTGGGTCACATTTTTTGCTTTTTATTTCAGCTTCTATTCGTCTTGAAGTAATCACTCTAAAATTAGTCACAAGCAGCACTAAGATTAGTCTCTACTAACACAGTTTTTAAACAACTGGTTACTTTCAAACTTCAAAATCACGCCTCCCACCCCTCCCCACACATAATTATGGTTCTTTTGGTCCGACATTTCAATTGGTCTCGGCTGCAAAGTGACCTTGGGAATGGGCCTTTTGAAATAGTTCAATTTGTGTTGAATAAGGGACTACCAGATGTTCCTGGTCGTTATATAATCTATACAATACATAATTTTTGAGTAAATAATTCGGTACGGACGTCGTTTCAAGAGCAGTTATGATGTCTGGAATTAATTCCTCATTAGGTTGTGCTGACATTATTTCGTGTGCTGTGTCGTCTTGTATAAACATGATTGTATTTCTGCTGAGAGCGTCTACATGGGACATACGCTTGCCAGAGCGATGTAATACCTCAAAGTCAAATTCCTCAAGAACAGTCCACCGAGTGATTTTTTGGAGTAAGGTGTTTTTTTTATAGGGTTTGTTGGAATGCGGCATGATCGGTGATAATTTTGAAATGTGTTCCATTCAGGTAAGTGCGGAATTTCTTAACTGCTTTAATTATGGCAAGTACTTCGAGCTCGTAGCTTGAATACTTTTCTTGTGAGTTAGTTTTACGACTAGCATAATGAATGGGATACATTTTACCATCGTCAGCTTGTATAAGGACAGCACCAACAAAACGTGAGAGGATGCATCCGTAAGCAACTCCAAAGGTAAACCTGGTTGGAAAATGTGTAAAACGATCTTGAGACAAAATGTCCTTAAGTGTTTGGAAAGCATGTGTCTGATGTAGGCCAAGCATAAATTCCGTATCATTACGCAATTGATCACTCGGGTGTTTTGCAATGTGTGAATACTGTTTTATAAACTTTCTGATATAGCCAGTCAGACACAAGAATGATAGCATGTTTTTTATCATTTTTGGCTGGGGAAGGTTTTGCACCGCTTGGGTTTCAGTCTCGGTAATGCACACAAAAAATTCAATTTTGCGTTTCATAAAGTGACATTTCTGGAAATTGAATTCTGAGGACATAATCGGACGCAACGCGCAGCACTCTCAAGTTTTGCAAGACCTTGTTCGTTTTGCGCCGTGATAATGCAATCGTCTAAATATATAATTTGAGTGTTATCAGTTAACAATTCACGGAATACAGCATTTACAAAACGCTGGAATATTCCTGGACTGGAGAACAAACAAAACGGAGCGATTAAAAATTCAAATTGTCTGTCATATGTCAAAAAAGACATATTTTTGACTTGAAGTTGCGATATAGGTACAGCCGTCAAAAAAAAAAAAGATTCGCCCGATCGCAATTGCACAATTTACATCACAGAACAAAACGGAAGGTAGCAATCGATAGGGATTAATGTTTTCTACAAATATCAATATTTAAATTTTTCTAAGGGGCCGTCTTCATATTAAATTGGGTGCTTGTTCTGATAATTTGAATACAAACCCCCATCTTTTCCACAAATTTGGATTTTACACAAAATTTAAGGGGGATTTGATGAAAAAATAATGTAAAACGGCATAAAATTGACCGTGAAAATCCATAAAACCGTTGAGGGAGCGTATAAATGTTCGGAGTTCAATCACATAAACATTAATAAAGACGTAGTGGCCTTCGCAGTCAATGACCTGTTTCAGGCGCCTTAGTTTGAAGTCCATTAAGATGGTGACAAAGTCAGAATCCATTCTGATTGAATCCCAGGATCTGTTAGCATAAATTTCTGTTTTCACTTTGTGAACAATCCCCAATAACGATAATAATCATCGAATTTTGCAAACAGTCTCACTGCGCTACTAAGTATGCACGTAATAAGCTGGAGAGAAAAATTAGGAATTCCGATGGTTCAGTTACAGTTGAATCACATGGTGTCAAAATTTGCCCATGTTTCTATTAATAATTTTAAGAATAAAAATTTCATAATTGATAAAAAAATAGTAAATTTAGTTCGATAGTTAAAATGTTTATAGATTGTGTTTAGGTTTTTGAGTAGCAAAGGATGAAAAAACAATTTCCAAGAAAAATTAACGTGAAACACCAATTATAACATTAGTACACCTAATTTTCACACTTACAAATCCGTGAATCTTACATACCTGCATTTTTTCTTCGTCTCACATACTGTTTTTAGTTTTAAAAAAATATATATATTTCTTTTCTCTGAACGTAAAAATCGCTACCAATTTATTTATTGTTTAGTATTTTAACTTTTATAATAATGAAAATGGATCACAAGTATTTTACTTTATATTAAACCTTTCGCGTACCCCCGACGTTGTCCATGCACCCCCAAATTAATTTTAATCTGCCACAGACCCTCTCGGACCCGGTCCAACGGACCCATGGGGGTCCACTTTGGGAACCACTGTTCTTGACGATCATTTACGTCATCAATTAAAGAAAAGGGTGTCGCATTTTTTTAAAGCACGAAAAGCAATGCATAATCTATGCTGTCTTGATTTTTTCTTGCACAAAACAACCGGTGCGGCATACTCTGAAGTTCTTGGTTGAACCATGCAGTCTTTGAGCCATTCTTCGATTTGCCTACGAACAATTTGTTGTTCGGAAAGCGGTAACCTACGTTGTGGAGTCGTGGCATCTGAAAAAAGAAACGTTTCCGCGAGAAGGAAGTCGACCAGACACGTGTGGTAATAACTCAGGTCGCGGAAGGCTGGAATTCTAGTTAGGGTCGGCGTCTTACTCGTTTGCAACCCGATTTCTTGCACCGGACACCTGACTTTCTAACGGTCCCAAGATTCGAAAGAGTGGATACTCTCATGTTGGACAATGATCATCTTTTCGGGTGTTGCTTGGATTGGAAAACACCCGTTCGAGATTCCAGGGGGGAGGCGAACGCCCCCGAGAGAAACAGAAAGGGGATTCGAGCGACAGAAGCCACAGGGGTAGGTGGTGGATATGATAGCTCTCGAGAATGATACGGGGAAGTCAAACCCTGGAGAAACAACAAGACAAAATGTGATAAAAGAAACTTCCTGTTTCTTTCATGAACAATCGTGCAGTGATTGTTGTACATACGGCTTTAAATAGTGGTCCAATTGTATTGAAATCCTTTTTTTAAGTGCAATGAATAGCTTAAAACGGAAACTGCTTAGTCCAACTCCATTTGCATAACTATGGTGCCCCAAAACACCACAACGTGGACTTTGACAGACGGGTTTGTCGTCCGATATAACAATAGACATTTCCAACTTAGTTGTTTTACTTTTAGTTGGTTTGTAGTTAGTAATTATTTGTTTAATTTTATTGCTTAGTTTTTTGTTCGACAAATGTGAAAGATCAACAGCGTCCGTTTCATCATTTAGAGCAGAGGTTCGCAAACTTTTTCAGTCACGGAGCACCTTTGAAATTGGAAATTCAACGCGGAGCTCTAAATTTAATCTCGCAGCTATATGCTGTAGCACTACTGTATTTAGTAAATTGAATGACAAAATTGCATTGACGATTCAGGTAGGTTGCAGTGCTATCACATCAGTGCGCTATTGCGAAGTAAAGATGGCCGCGCCACTCTCTGTGTGCACCAACAAATAACAACGTTCTGTAATCCGGTTTTTGTGGTCTGAAGGTGTACGAGGAGCGGAAATTCATAGAAGACTTTTAGCACAATACGAGGACAATATTTTGCCTTAGCGAAGTGTTTACCAGTGGATTGAAGAGTTCAAAAGTGGTCGAACGAGCGTGAAGGATGCTGAAAGAGTAGGGCGTCCAGCTACAGCAACAACTGATGACAATATTGAACGAGTCCGTGCCTTGATTCTGAATAACAGGTGAGTGACTGTTTGTTGGCTGAAGTGTCAAACCATATGCAGGTTAGTCGTGGTTCTGCATAAGACATCACGCATAGCTGGCTGAACTTTCACAGAGTCTGTGGGAGATGGGTTCCGAAACAACTCGAAGAGAAACAGTGTGAGAATCTGTCAGCACCTACTGGAATGTTATGCGAACGAAGGTGAAACGTTTCTCAGGCGAATAATCACTGGAAATTAAACGTGGATTCATCACTTTGAACCAGATAGCAAACGCCAGAGCATGGAATGGAAGCACCCCGGATCTCCAGTCAAAAATAAATTCAAGAGTCAACCGTCTGCAGTAAAAATGATGGTCACAGTGTTTTGTGACTCACAAGGGCTAATCCTGAAACATTACCTGGACAAGAGGTCAATAGTAAACAGTGAAAATTATAGTGATATGCTGGTAAACAAGTTGAAGCCTGCAATTCGTACGAAACGCAGAGGTCGATTGTTGGTTGGAAGGAGTTCTTTTATTGCATGACAATGTACGTGTTTACATACCGCCGCCCACACCACTCATACTCTTCAGACGCTACGATTCGAGGTGTTGGAGCATTCTGCATACAGTCCCGATCTCGCCCCGTCAGATTACCATCTGTTTGGTCCACTTAAAGTTGCTTTAAGAGGCCGTCGATCAGATCAGATCAACAGGTAAAGAAAGCGGCGCAAACGTGCCTTGCTGCGCAACCAAAAAACTTTTTTTCACGAGTATCGGAAAGCTTGTGCAACGGTAGATCAAGTGTATTGAAAAGCAGTGTGACAAAAATGAAAAATGATACCACTAAAAACTTTGTACTCTTGTAATAAATAATAAAAATTGATTGCAGATACTTATTGACTTACCCTCGTATGATACCATTCATAAAAACTACGATTTTTGCTCACTGGAGCAATTACAAAAAATATCGACCTTACAAAAACTTAACATGGCATGGTTGGTATGAGGTTAATAGATTATATGTCTCCCAGACGGTGAAATACAGTCCGTACAACGCCTAGGCATGCTGAGGATGAAATTATCGAGCTGATCTTGGGGAAGAGCACTCCACTCAGCAAGCAATGCTCTCCGAAGTTCCGGTACAGATATAGAAGGTGATTGACGGGCTGCAACTCGTCGGCTAAGCATGTCCCACCCATGCTTTATCGGATTAAGTCAGGTGAGAATGCTGGCCATTCCATACGGGTGATATCCTCATATTCAAGGCATTCGTTTACAATGTTTGCACGGTGAGAACGGGCGTTGTCACCCATAAACACAAATTCTGCGCCCATAGCACCCCTAAACAAACGTATATGTTGTTCCAGAATGATGTCCCGATAAATTTGGCCTCTCATGGTTAAGATTTGAACATGTAGATCTGTTCTGTGGAGCCCAGTATAATTCTGCCTCAAACGAGCAATCCTGCACCACCTTAACGGTGTCGTTCAATGATGTTGTCTTGGTGGTAGCGGGTACCTGGCGTTCTCCATATGTACGTCCGCCGTGAATCAGACTGCAAGCTAAACCTGGACTCGTCGGAAAACATCACAGAAGGTCATTGTGACGATGTCCACATTGCATGTTCTCTACTCCAGGCCTACCGCTGGGGTCAGTGAGTTGCCGTTAGCTGAACACATCTGACAGGCCTGCGAGCATATAGACCAACATGTCCCAAACGTCTGTAAACGGTTTGATTTGAAACTGTCGTACCCGTGGCTGAAGATAGTGACGAGAAAGGTCATATGCTGTGCTCCGTCTGCTTCTTTTTGCAGTTACTGCCAAATACCGGTCGTCATTCGGCGTTGTAACTCGGGGTAGACCTGTTCTGTAACGTCTACTGACATTTCCATCATTTTGGAATCGTTGCCAAAGCCTAGAGATGACACTTTGGGCGATTCCAAGTTCCACTGAAACTTCCGTCTGAGTACGCCCACATTCCAGGCGGTCGATAATTCTACCACGTTAAGTGGTAATGGTAATTTTTAGTTAACGTCGTACTAGAGCAATACAACGGGCTATTGACGACGGTCCGGGATCAGTCCCTTAAGGGAAAGATCCGAGGACAACACTTCGTAATTTTGAACCACGGTCAGATGACGAAGCAACACCTGAGCTTCTACCACGTTAAAAATCAACGACATGCGTCCTCTGTGTCATAACTATTCGGTCGTGGCGCACAGCGGCTTACAGAACACTTGTGAACAATTTTACTACTTTGCTACCATTCCTTATATACACCTCTCTTACACTCGTCATTGTGACGTACTATCGACGTCATATGATGGCTTCCTGTAATTTGGATATTATTCTTGAAGATGTGTGCGATAATTTTCTACAGGTGAAATTTTTTACTTTAGAGTTCGATTTCCGTGTGATTCTGAATTATCCTTTATTTATGGACTTGAGTGTATATATACAGGGTCTGGAGTAGTGTTTTAGAAGAAGTAAACCACACTCAAAATACCTACAGATTGTTGGGATAAGTTTTGAGGAGTGTTTTTTTAAATGAAAAGTCTGAAGATATTTTTAAAAGACAAAAGAAATGAGATCGTGAGTAGAAGGGAAAGGCGGTTTCTGGACCAAGCGTTGCCGGAAGTGACGTCATAGGTTGAGTGGAGTGGAGTTGCAGACCTCATTCTGCCGGAAATGACGTCATATTGATCGAGTAAAGTGGAGTTGTATGTTTCCTACTGGCGGAAGTGACGTCATACTGATCGAGTCGAGTTTAGTTGTTTTCGATTGTTGCTTTGGATGACGTATTTGTTGTTGTTACGTTAGTAGAGTAAGTTTAGTTGTTTTCGATTGCTGCTGCTGACGTCATCGTGCTAGAGTTGAGTTTAGTTGTTTTATTATAGTTTTTTTTTAAATATGACAATAGAAATATTTAACTTTTATGGAATGGCAACGACTGACGAAATGATATGATGACCAAAGTGCGGTGCCGTGAGTGACGTCACAGTCTGGATTGTTGAACAAATTGCGGTGCCTTGTGTGACGTCATGACGTAGGAAAACTGTCAGTACCCGTGGAGCCATCTGGCGAGCTCTTTTAAAATTAAAAGAGAAATTATAAAAATTACTTTTTTATGATTTGAACGCATTACAAAAGATACTCGTCTCCGAGTATTTGATTAACGAATCCACCTGACCACGAATATCTACCTATCTTTGCTATATAAATGTAATAATTTTTGCACAAAATAATCAGTCATGGAAGAGGTGAAGAAAGTATTTAACGATGTTGCTCATCCTGCTGGATTGGGAAATGTTCAAACCTTAAAGAAATTTTTTAAGGATGTTCCTACTAAAGACATAAAGTCTATGCTTTAAAAGGAACGTGCTTATACTTTACATAAACCAATTAGAAAAGTATTTCCTCGTAACCGAGTTTACGTTTCAGGTACACAAGTGCAGTACCAAGCAGATCTAGTTGACTTAAGAAGACTTTCCAAATTCAACCAAGGATATTGCTATTTGTTAACTGTGATTGATGTATTTTCCAAATATGCTTGGGCTTTACCGTTGAAAGATAAAACTGGTAAAAGTATAGTGGATGCTTTTAAGGTTATATTTGAGGAACAAATACAAATACAAATATTGACGACCAGCTACAGGCTCGAGTCCAACAAGGCTGGTCCTTTGTTTATGAATTCCCCAATTCCCACTGACTATCCAATTGTATCTTAAATTCGTACACTCCCTTTGAATTAACTATATTTTCTGGCAACGCGTTCCAACTGTCTATTACCCTATTAAAATAGTAGTTTTTCCTTAAATCCCGATTAAAATATGTCTTGTTCAATTTATACCCATGACCCCTTGTTCTGTTATCCCTATTGAAATTTAAGCCCTCTGTGTCCCCTTGTTTTACAAACTTGAAAAGCTGAATCAAATCCCCCCTCCTTCTTTTTTCCAGTGTATACATGTCTAGCTTACTTAAACGTTCATTATAGTCGAAATTTGCTAGACCCTTTATTATTTTTGTAGCTCTGTGCTGAACCCTTTCAATTGATTCTATGTCCTTTCTCATATATTGAGCCCAGAATTGTACAGCATATTCTAGATGTGGTCTTACTAAACCCTTATATAACGGCAAGATTATATTCTTATCCCTTGAAGTTACAATCTTTTTAATATACCCCAATAACCTATTAGCCTTTTTACCCGCAGCTGAACATTGGTGACCCATTTTAAAATCCCTGTGAATTATCACCCCAATATCCTTGACTGTTTCTCCCTCCTTTACCTCTACTCCCTGCAGACAGTACTCGGCTCCACTGTTCCTGTAACCCATATGCAGAACTTGACATTTCCCTACATTAAATGACATACCCCATTTTACAGCCCATTCGGATATCTTATCAAAATCCCCTTGTAAATTTTCTATCTGTAACTTGGTATCCACTGTCCCCCATATTTTTAAGTCATCTGCAAATATACTAATTCTATTCTTGATCCCCTGACCTATATCATCTATGAAAATTATAAATAAAATTGGTCCCAAAACTGATCCCTGAGGCACCCCACTTATAACTTCTGTCCACTGTGAATAATTTCTTTTTACCTGCACTCTCTGCTTTCTACCCAATAACCAATTCTTTATCCCTATTAATGTTTTTCCCTGAATCCCCAGCCTTTCCAATTTAAACAGTAATGCCTCATGAGGTACTTTATCAAAAGCCTTTTGAAAATCTATGTACATGATATCCACACGCAAGCCTTTGAAACTGCAAAGTGATCGCGGTTCACAATTTTTGAATACACGTTTTCAGTCCTTTTTAAAATCTCAGGGAGTTCACTTCTTTTCTACATTCATTGAGACAAAAGCAAGCGTTGTTGAGAGTTATAATCGCACACTTAAAACACGTATGTGGCGATATTTTACTCATGCAAACACTTTAAATTACATTACGGTTTTGAAAAAGTTGGTTCACAGCTACAACAATACCGTTCACTCGAGCATCGGTAGAAAACCATCCAGCGTAAATATTGATAATGAAAATGAAGTCCGTAAAAAACTGTATGGGGATGCACCTCAAATGCGTAAGAAAGCTATTTTCAAATTCAAAGTGGGAGATATTGTAAGAGTTTCAAAGCAGAAAATAACGTTCGAAAAAGAATATGAAAGTAATTGGTCTGAAGAATTATTTGTAATACGCGAATTAGTGCCTAACCCTATACCCGTGTATAAAATAAAAGATTTGTTACATGAAGACATTCAAGGAACATTTTATGCTGAAGAAATACAACAAGTAGTGAACAGTGACAAATTTCCAGTGAATGAAGTTCTGAGGAAGAGGAAAAGGAAAAACGCGCTAGAGTTCTACGTAAAGTTTAAGGGATATTCGGAAAAAATCAACGATTGGATACCGTCCAGAAATTTGTTTTCCCTATAAAATCACGTGTGTGAGTAAGAAGCGATCATTTGTATAAAGAAAAATGAGTTTCTACGTAACTCTTCCTAGTGACGGAAGCATCGATTTCTTCACTGATAATGCTCTATCTCATTACATAACAAGACTTCCAAAGAATTTTGAACTATCTGGAGAATGGGAATGTGGAATAGTTGAGTTGATCTATCCGAAAATGTGGAATAATATTATCCAAGGCAACAACGAATATGAGTATTATGATTTAGGTTCGGGTGGAAAAATGAACTACAGCATTCCATGCGGGTGTTATGAAGCACCGCAAGATATTATAAATGCTTTTGAAAAACGCATTCATATACAAATGACTTATAATAAACATAGTAAAAAAGTGAAACTACAATTGATCAAGGGTTCAAAGTTGAAGCTGTCTGACGGATTAGCGCAGAGTTTGGGTTTTGAACCCCATAAAGTAATTGGGGAGAATAGTGTTTCTGAAACCTTAAGTATTGAGAGTTCTTATGTAGCTGATCCCAATGTTGACTTGCATTTTCTGTACGTGTATACCGATATAATTGAGCCTCAAGTGGTCGGCGGTGTCGTCGCTCCCCTATTGCGTATCGTTACAGTTCGAGGTAAGGACGGTCAGATGGTTCACGAACAATTCGATAGACCTCATTACTATTCGATATCTCGAAAAAATTTTCAGACCATTGAAATAGTTATAAGGACTCACACGGGACAATATGTGTCATTTGAACGTGGGAAAGTGATCGTAAAACTACACTTTAGATTGAAGCATTTATAAACCATGTATCAACCCTATCATTGCTGCACTCGTTCTTACGAGGAATACTATTCGAATCAAGCTGGAAATGGAATGTCCTATTACAAAGGCGTTTCTTTTCGAAGAGGTAGTGGTATCGGAGGTATTTTTCGAAGCATGTATCGAATGATTGTACCATTATTCAAATCTGGTGCAAAGGCTTTGGGAAAACAAGCCTTAAGGACTGGCGTTGATATAGCCAACGACTATGTGCAAGGAAAAAAATCTAAAGATGTCAGCAAAAGATAGAGTAATAGAAGCAGCAGGCTTTCTGACTGATAAAACGGCGGCCAAGGTGGAATCATTGGTTGGCCGACATAAAAGGAAACGACCAGCTAAGAAACGCTTCATTCGGAAGAAAACTCGCAAGCAAAGCACGCCTGATATTTGTGACCTCCCTTGACATGGCTTTAATACGCAACGATTCCTATTTATCAGTAAAAAGCGAGCTTGATTTATTTTTAACTCCTCCAACACAAACATCTATAGAAAAAGGACAATGGCTGGAATACTATCCAATTGCTAATATACAAGATGATTCACCCATACAATTTAATATATATATATATATATATATATTTCTGGTAATGCTAAGGAATACATCGATTTATCCGCCACCCAACTTTATTTGAAAGTACGCATTTTAAAAACGGTTCCGAGTTACCCGATGCTGAACTAGTGGGTCCTGTCAATTTATTCATGCATTCTTTGTTTTCTCAAGTGGATGTGAGTTTGAATGATCTCGACTCATTTCATCGTCAAGTAATACGTACTGTAAAGTATAGACCTAAGTCGTATCGTTTTCGAATGTGACAACCTAGGAATATCTTTCTCGCCGTAACCACTTATTTTGAATGATGCAATCAAATTACTCAGTTGAAAGTATAAGATATTTAATAATTAATAATAACATTAGAAGTACATGCACATTGGTTATTCGCAACTACATTATTCGTATCATCATAACTACGTTCGAAATTACATGGAACAACGTTTTTTTCTGTTTACATACTCACGTTCTACTCTCGTGTTGCCACACACATGCAACTAAATTATGACTGTTGCTTTTTTAAAACATTTACAAGGCACGTTACTAATTGGACGATAACACTCGGCCATCCTGACATTCAGTCGACCACGATTGACTAAAATAAAGAAAAAGAACATATTAATAACAATATAATACACTTAATAATTAGTTCTAGTAAATCAGTCCTGGTAACGCTTTGGTCTGCGCACAGCTCGCTTAAGAAATCTTCTGGTTGGTACTTCAATACTGCTTTCTGAATCCTTTCTTTCGTTGAATGAGAGTCTGGCAACTTGATTATCCTCAGTATTTTTCAATATGTTTTCAGAGTTTGACTGATCAGGAATACAAGAATTCTCATCATAGCTATGTTCAGAGTCATCGGTGTCGCTCTCTCCACTGCTGGACTCCGGATGGCAGTGCCATGACTTGAGTTGACTAACATGTGCCGTTGTGCAATAGAATCTTCCCTTTTCTTTTTCCTCCAATTGGGCTATTCTGTATGTGTCATTAGGTAATACGTTGATCACTACCAGAGGACCTCGATACTTAGGTTCTGTCTTTGTTGGTTCCCCTGTAGATTTGGGTGGTCGTCTAACAACTACTACATTTCCTACTTCAAAAGACTTCGAATCAGACTTTTTCTTATCAAATTTAATCTTTATCTGCTTTTGTTGTTCTTCAATTCTTACTCTTGCTTCGTCTTGTATTTTCTGGGGCTCATGCCATGTATTCGTATCTTCATCTGCTAGCCATCTACTAATTCCATCATTGAATCGGGGTACATAGCCATGCAAAATTTCAAAGGGAGTCTTACCACTGGTTTTATTAATTGCATTGTTCAGATTTCTCTCAACTTCTTTGATATGTAAATCCCAATCCTTTTGTCTCTCGTCTTCCATACTAGCCATGATTACAGGTAGTACAGTACTGTTTACCCTCTCAACCATGCCATTTGCTCTAGGGTGTTTCGTAGACTTTAAGGTATGAGAGACTCCGTTTGAAGAGCAATATTCTTGGAACTGATGAGAAGTAAAACATGTTCCTCGATCAGTTATTATACGTTCAGGTAATCCATAGTCATTTACAAGTTCCTTTAGAGCCACGAGTACATTCTTGGTTGATGTACTTTTTACAGGATGAAGTCGTACAAATATAGTCAGGTTATCATTCACAACTAAACGTTCTTGATTCCCTTTGGAACTTCTGATAAAGGGACCGAGGTGATCCAATGTATAGTAGCGAAAGGTTTTTTTCCTGGTTTAATAGGATGCAAAACACCCTGTTGCTTGCCGCGGGGCACTTTATTCATAAGGCACTCAAAACACATTGAGATACGTCGACGAACGTATCGTGTCATGGAGGGAAACCAGTATAATTCCTTAATTTTGGTTACAGTTCTGTCAGCAGCAAAATGTCCCATCAAAACCTGAAATTTTACAACTATGCTTTTTCGCATAGTCTTAGGAATCACATAAAATAGTTTTTGAACTTCCTCAACTTTAACTATACGATACAATCGGTTCCTCTTTAGTACATAATCTTGAATGCAACGTTCAATTACTGACAATGAGTTTCATCCTGTATATTACATGTCCAGAAGTCAAGATCTGATCAGAACATTCAGCAACTTCTTCAAGAACACATTCAAACCGAATTTATCCAACAACGAGAAAATCTCCAAAAAGCGGCTAAAGAACAAATTTGCGAAGTTCAAAATGAAAACCGACCTACCAACAATTTAAGACGAAAGAAACCTCAGAAATATAAAATTGATGATCAAGTTGCCATCAAAAGAATGCTCTCTCCTGGTATGAAGTTATTTCCCAAATTCATCGGACCATACCGTGTTACCAAAGTTAAACCAAATGATACCAACGACGTAGATAAACTTTCGACCTTTGATGGACCTAATCGAACTTCTACAGTGGCTGAATTTATGAAGCCATGTACTAATAACCTGAACAAATTCTTTTATTTCAGCGATAAACATTTTTCTTTCTTTTTTTCAGATGGAACATTTATTTGTGTCATCATTTTACCTAGTGCATCTTTTATATATTCATTATTTTACTGTACATATTAATATGTACAGTAAAATAATGAATATTTCGCAAGAACACAGTTCTAAAAAAATTATGTATCTATTTTTATTGAAGCTCATGATTTTTTCCATCTTTAAAGCATACGGATTGTTTCATTATTTTTACTTTATGACTTCCTGTTTTGAATTTCTGTTTATTATTTCCTTTGTTTATATAGTTTTGCTTTCCCGTTTTGTTGATTCAACCCTAATGCACTTTTCAAATGTTTTTTCCCCCCTTTCTTAGTTTTCATTCCAGAGTAATCGATCCTGCTTGTATTTTTTTGTGTTTTCAGGATTTTAGTCAGATATTATCCAAATGTCTCACCATGTTTTATCTGATTAACAGTGTGATATATTTTAAGTGTTTTACTTTTCAGTATTTTATGCATCCATAACTAATATTTACTTAATTTGTTTTTAAAATTGTATTTAAGTGTTGTTTTGCATTTAGTGTATCTTTATCACTGATTCATTTAAGATGTAATTCTGATGTTAGATTTTCTTGTGTTCATTTTTCTTGAGTGTCATGTCATAATTTGACAGCGCCAGCTCTTAACATGCGAGGTCGCAACCATTGCTGGACGGCCGAGTTGTAGGAATTGGTTTCCGCCAAAACCCCTCTCGCCCAATTGGAGTTCCCTCCTTAAGCGCCCTCTTCCCCGTGGGAGATCGATATATTGCTGTTGTAGCGAAGCGGAATCGAAGAGCAACCTCCACACGTGTGACATCTATGGTTACAGCGTTCATTAGTAAGACGATATCTGCCACTACTGAGCGCCGAAGGCTGCACATGAATGGACTGCACGCCCGGGTACCACGAGGTTGTGTTCCTCTATTCGTCCAATCCAGGGGGGCCCGATTAAAGTGGTGTCGGCAACATGTGAATTGGACTGTATCTGATTGGTCTAACGTTATGTTCACGGATTAGTCGAGATTTTCCTTGGAGCCAGATGACAAACGGGTAAGGATCTGGAGAGAACAAGGCACACGAAATCGGTCTCAGAATATCATCGAGCATCTCGCATTCCGAGGTGGACGCATCATGGTATGGGCCGGGATTTCGCACTGACCTGCACATATATAAATGGGGTTCTGTGACGGCTATCCAGCAGGGCCGCCCATAAGGGGAGACAAACCCGACAAATGTCGGGGGGCCCGGACGTTTAAGGGGCCCGAGGTCCCAAGGTTTGTCCAAGAAATTATTTGCCTTATTTTAGGGTTATTTTCCGAATTTGACAAAAAAAAATATTGAACAGAAAATATTCTTATCAAGTCCTTAAAACGGCCCCGACAAGGTGGTCTAGCATTTTCACCAGTCTACGACAACGACCAGTTGGTTTACATGCCACAAGGAGTAATGAAATAGTAAGCACGTTCTTCAACTTCAATAAACCAGCTTTACAATTTCCTTAGTGCGAGACTACGGCGATGGGAACTGCTACTAAAACACACTGTTGGGAGGTCTCTACACGGTCTTTGTGAGACAAGATGGTGTGCAAGAATTAAGGCAGTGAAACCTATATCTGAAAAACTACCTGACGTTTTAAAGGCCCTTCAAGATGTAAAAAATCAATAGTTTATCTTAAGAGGAAACTGCGGAATAGTAAATGGATTCCTCAATTATTTTCTAAAACTTGAAACTTTAATTCAGTTAAATATTTGGAAGGATATACTAGAACAAATTAATACAAGAAATTCAATCCTTCAATCATAATATATCTCCCTTGATATCGAAATGAATATCATTAAAGCTGTTTGAGCTCTCCGTTGGCAACAGCCAAAAAAGGGCGCTGCTGTCGCGTGCTGTAACCTTGCGACGCCTGGCGCAGAGTTCGAGTTTTTTGTGAGTTGCGAAAAAGGCGCGTGTGAGCGCAGCTCAGAGAGAGAAATTAATAAATGATGTGAGAACTACAGTCCATTATTCCTTGTGATGTGTTTGGTGAATTTTAATGAGTACATAAGGAGACCTGAGCTATCGAAGAGTTAAAACAAAAGCGTTAAATGAAAAAATAGATAAAGATTTAAGAAAACAATGGCCTGTATAAATACAGCTAAAGAGACAGCTTCTATTATGGGTATACATGCAGAATTTTCCAAAAGGAAGAGGACGGAAAGGAAGCTTTTTTTTTGGAAAAAGGAAGATTATTTTTGAAAAAGGAAGCTTTTGAAGTGGAAAGAGAAATTCCTGAAGTATTAGAAACCGAAAAAACAAAACTCAAAAGCTCAGTTTTTGTGTGTGATACAGTAATCAATAAAATAGTTTCTCAGTTAGAATCAAGGTATGAGCAAATGAAAAAACATATGCAATACATTCGAAGCCATATTAAAAATAAATTATAATTATAATGACAACAACGAACTTAAAAAATTAATTGAAAGCTATCCAGATTATTTAAGCCACAATTTCATCAATGAAATTCAGATGTACAAGACCGTTCGCGAAGCTACTTTTTCACACATTAAGCTAAGTTAGAAAATAAAGGTCTTCCACTCTCCCTTTAAATGATATCTATAGATTAAAAAATTGCAAGCTATTTTCCCAGAGAACTTTGCATAGCTTTAAGAATTTTGTTTTCTCTTCCCATCACTGTGACTTCTGGTGAAAGGATTCAGTAAACTATCTATAATCAAAAATCATTTACGATATACTTTGGGCCAAGAAAAATTTGAATCATCTTAGAATATTTTCAATTGAGCATGAATAGGCGTGCAAAATGAGCTTCCTTTTTGACGGCATCGATAAATTCATAATCGAATAGAAGATTTACTGCTCCCTCCTCAGTATTGCAAAAAGTTTTCGGTGTTTTGACTTGTCTTCAGCGTCCAAGGTATGTTTTTGCATGGGTTTCTTACAATCTTTTTATAGAGAAATTTATTATAGTTTTCTGATTGTACTTCATTATCCTTATCGAAGTCCTGCTCGATCGCAAAGTGGCCACACTTCGGGCTTTAGGCGTATAACACATACACATATTTAAATCTATAATTACATACCAGTTCATTATTAATTTACTGTGGGTTTACTTGTACATTTCTGAAGTTGGAAGTAAATACAATGCTGTTTGTAAAAAAATGCAACACCATGAAGGAATCATCAGAATAAAATGAAATTTGCAGCAAATGTCAATTATAGGATGTTATGCAAAGTAGTAAAGTTTCAGAGCCACCACGCATGCGTGGTGTGAGCAGCGCCCTCTGAACTGATGCTAAAAGCGTATAAATAGAGGGCTGTAGCGGGACGTTGAAAATAGTGCATGTTTATTTTTTAGTGGCGAACGTTTAGTGAGACCTAAGTATGCCTCCACGACGAAATAAGATGAAATTTCAACAACTTACGGAGTTTGAACAGGGTAGAATCATCGGCCTTCGTGAAGGAGGACTTTTCTATCGCGCAATAGCATCAGTTCCACAGTGATGCGAGTTTGGAAGCAGTGGATCGACGAGCACCGGACAACTCGAAAAACTGGGAGTGGACGACGGAAGGTGACGTCAGCGAGCGATGATAGACACCTGGTCCAAATGGCGGTGAATGATCGTATAGCTTCCTCCAGGAAGTTGGCAACACTGTGGTCTACTGCTACAGGTGTACTAATGTCGGCTTCGTCAATTCGCCTTCGTCTGCTGCACCGTGGACTGCGTGCAAGGATTCCTTTATACAGGATCCCCTCACGATAAACCATCGACGGCTGCGTCTGCAATGGGCTCATGAGCACAGAGCCTGGCGGGCTGATTTGCAACAAGTTGTCTTTTTTGACGAATCCCGCTTTAATTTGTGGAACCATGATGGCCGCATTCGTGTTAGACGCTATGCCGGTGAACGTTGTCTTCCAGAGTTCGTTATCGAATGGCATAGTGGCCGAACACCCGGAGTTATGGTCTGGGGTGCGATTTCGTATCATGGACGATCTCAGCTGCAACGAATTGAGGGTAATCTGAATAGCAACGGGTACGTCCGTGAAGTGCTAGAGCCCGAAGTCGTTCCCTTCCTTCAAGGCACCCCTGGAGCTATCTTACAACAGGATAATGCACGCCCACATGTTGCAAGGAATGTTCGAGACTTCTTTTCAGCCCAACACATGCAACTTCTTCCTTGGCCTGCTTATTCGCCGGATATGTCGCCTATTGAACACGAGTGGGATTTGGTTGGTCGGCGTCTCGCTCGTGATCCGCGTCCTACAGCTTCAAAAGACGAACTTTGGGTGCGCATACAAACAATATGGAATTCTCTTTCACAAGCAGACATTCAACATCTGTTTCACTCCATGCCACGTCGTATAGCAGCACTTATTGCAGCGTGTGGTGGCTACACCAAATACTGATTTCGGACACTTATATTGTTTTTTTTTGCTTTGAAAATTTATCCATTTATTTGTACTAATACAAATCGTTTCTGTATTACATTTCATTTAATTCTGATGACTTCTTCATGGGGTTGCATTTTTTACAAACAGCAGTATATATGGATACTTGTAAAAATAAAAACTCCCTACACAAAGAAAAAACTTGGGGCTCGCGCTAAAATTTTGTCGGGGGGCCCGCGAAATTTATGGGCGGCCCTGCTATCCAGTATCAGGATGCAGTCCTAGAACCCACTGTGAGATTGTACGCTGCAACAGTTGGTCTTCCTTTCGTTTTAGTGAATGATAATGCTCGTCCCCATAGAGCTGTCATCGTCCACGACTACCTAGAGAGTGAGGGGATTGCGCGTTTTGTTTGTCCAGTGTACTCGCCCGACCTTAATTCCATTGAAAATCTTTGGGATGCCCTCGTCCATGCTGTCTGCACGTTTCCCACCCCAGTTACTCTCACAGAGTTTGAAATTGCTCTTCAAGAGGAATGGCGATTACTTGATTCTGGTGTGGTTGATCACCTCATGGAAAGCATGGTCACACGTTGTAAACTTTGTATGAGGATAAGGGGTGGTCACATACTCTATTATTGTCGGTTTTGTTTATTTGTTTTGGATTTATACTTCATTTTTTTTAGTGACTCCAATACAAAACCCTTCACAGTGCCGGCTTCTTATACGATTGCCTTTTTATGCATATTTCTGAATAAGAAGCCGTGATTGGCTGTTACATAACACATTTGTATACTTCCACCTACCTCTGGAGCAAATTGAAGCCTCTCAAATTTAGATCGTCTTCTTTAAAATAACATTTTCCTCTTCTTGCTAGTACTAAAAAAAAGTTACCACCGCAGGATTGAAAACTGGGTTTTTTCGCTCGATTCTTAGACGGTTTCCCGAGAAAGTACGTATCAGAAAATTCCGAAATTAACATGATTAGTTCAAAATTGTCTAGGGTACACGATGAAGACGTTTTTTTCCCGATGCGATTAGGCTTGAATATTGGTTATTAGTTTAGGGTTTATTAAGTTGAAAAAGTGAAATTTCTAACGCGAGTGAGCAAAAGACGTACAAATTTTCAGTTGTGATTTTTTTTAGAGCACCTCTAAACGTGAATTTTTGCAGCTCATCGAGTTTTTTTAAAAATTTCAATTTGGTTCCTGATAATATTTTTTTTTTGTAATTCGGGATATTTTCGTTAAAACTGTCACACCTACAGCTTATTATTATTAGTTTTTAAACATGAAAACATCGCAGGGAAACTTAGAATGTACTCTTTCTTACGGTACAATTATTTTTGAAATTGGTTTATCAATAAGTTCGATGCGATCAAAAGTTTGTT
The DNA here is from genome assembly GCA_947359465.1 of Metellina segmentata. Classification (NCBI taxonomy): domain Eukaryota; kingdom Metazoa; phylum Arthropoda; class Arachnida; order Araneae; family Tetragnathidae; genus Metellina; species Metellina segmentata. Next base: position 27,056,991 of record OX375884.1, read on the forward strand.
ACACAATTTTCGTATTTTTTAGATCGCGGAGCGATAACGTTCACTCTCGGAAATAAAGGTTACATTTTCCGACTAACGGGTTTACCAGATGCCCTTGAAACTCGCTGTGACGTCATGCTCGTTTTTTCGCTTGACTCTCAGGCATTTTGCCGATTAAATATAAATAAGAATATTACGAGAAAAACATGGTTTATTCAAAATTGTAGAGAACAAGATGGAGATGTTTTTTAATGATGTGGCTATTCGTTTAGGGTAAATTAAGTGTTCAAGTAAAAAAAAAAAGAAGCGAAATCACTAGCGAAAGGAGTGTTGGTTTGCGAGCGTCAGCGAGGATCCCTTGCTGTGACGTCATGGACTTGAAAGTCAAATCAGGATTATACGAACTATCAAGATAGTTTCGCCGTCGCAGGAGATTTGACTCTGTGAAAGGAGTATTGGATTGCGAAGCAATCGCCGGGGGTTAGCGAGTAGGGGGCTGAACCCCCTAGTATATATAGATAATATATAGAGAGAGCTAATAAAATTGGAACTACTGATTCATGTTTTCCATACATAGAAAAATTTGTTTTATTTGCCCACAAAAAATACCCCAGATTACTTCTAGTGCGCATCAAAAATTTTCAAAAGAAAATATTTAGATGATTATCTTTTATACATAAAACTTTGTGATGTTAAAAAAAGCTTTTATGGGTGTACAGTTATATCTCTCATTCGGTTATATCGTTAATTTTTGCTTGTCCCTCGATTAACTTTGGGACCCTCTCTACTGTTCGCAAACTTAAAATGTTTCTCGAGAACTGGGAGTTCAGAGGGTCACCAGGTCATCTCAGCCTTTCAGTAATCAACCAGTTATCTTACCCCTTCTGTAGCAATGTGAAACTTCGTCTAGCCATCATTAATTTACGGAACTGAGGTTTTTCATCGATCACATCCCGAAAGAAAGGGTGAAAAATCATAAATGATCTACCGTGGGGGAGATTGTTGTACCTTTCAACACATTTCAGTTGGGTAGCTCTTGTTGCTCTCTGGTGGCAAAAGCCATAACTATTTCTTGAAATTTTCAGCTTTAGAAAAAGCACTGCTGTTGTACTTGAGTGTTGTTTAGACGAGTTCATGTTGCGTGGACAATATACTTTTGAGCCACAAAATTCCAACTTTTTCTCGGTAGATTTATTCGTTTTTGTAAATTTTTAACGCTGTTTTTAGGGAATTTTATTGCACTACAATATAAATCTTTTTAATGTGAGTTTTCATATATACTATTAACTTTTTTTTACATAACTAATATATTCAACGAACTAATAATTTGAAAATATGACACCTTGAACCCATGAACACAATACAGCACATCAAAGATAGACTTTTGACGTAAAACTGTAACAGCAAATACAATATTAAATGATAAATCTAAAATTTTAATTCTGTTAAATTATCATCATTTCATACTGTAGCTTTTCATCTCTATTAAAATGTATTTATAAATGATTTTAAATAAAAAATTATTTATACTTGTGCCTTTTTCATTGTTATCATATGATGTTACTATCTTCTAAAAATGGAATGGTAAGGTGTTAAAAGATACAAGAGAGTCCATTCAAAGGTATTTGAGAATCATGTACTTTTGAACAAATGTTTTGAGCTCTTATTTTTGTTAAACTTTATTAACCATTTAAAATTAAAATGTGTGTCTGTAGATAAATAAGTTATTATTTGATGTAAGTTTTACTGTAGGTTTTTAGAAGAGAAAAGACAAAAGAGCAATTGCATTTCTGCATCAAAAACAAAGCTAGAGAGAACAAGGATTGTAACATTTTATTACAAGTTTACAGCAAACAATGCTGCACCGTAAAATGACAAATGGCACATTCAGTATCATTAACACAATGTACAAAAAGGTAAACATTTGAACATGACATCTCAGGCTAATGGCATAAAAGTATAAGCTTTAAAAACCTGCATTTCAAATCACACCCATTGCATTTCTTCAATAAGATTAAAGGTAAGAAGTGACTTAGAGATTTCAGGAACAAAACGTTTGTCACAGCCATCAGTGGTCACAATAACATCCTTTTGGGAGTTTTATTACTTGAAAAAGAATTACTACATCTTGGAACAAATTTCTGTTTAAAAAATCATTGGGTAAGAAAATTATCCTTAGGTGAAACTAATTAATTTCAATTGCGAATATTCATATTCCCAATAGTTTGCAAGGAAATTACAAATTAGTAAGAAAATCGCTAAGTTTTTATACGAAGATATAAAAGATCTACACAAAAAATATGCAACTTTTTAAAATTAAAGATATTTAAAAAACTTGTTTTATTTTCGATAAAACTAACGTAGATTACTTTTGAAAGCAAAAGCCAAGTTTTTAGGCTAATTAATCAGCTTTAAAATATTAAAACTATTTATACTCATCGAAATTAATTCAGTGAAGACTAATACAGAAAAACAAGAAAATATGTGAAAAATCATGGCACCTGTAGAAGGTTTTTAAGTTTATAAAGGCTCTCAGAATTGAATTCTGGCAAAATAAAATAATGATAATGGTGTATAAAGCAGAAGTGATGCCAACTGACTAGCTTTGAAAGATGAGGTAATAAAACTGCTTTGAAGAACAGACAATGTGTATAAACAATACAAAAAGTTATACTAACACACTATTTTGGCAGTTTTTGTTTGTAAAGTTTGAGTCTGAAATCTAATGGGTTACAAAAATTTATTTCGAAACATATTTTAAAACAAAGTAGCAAATCCGTGCAAAAAATAGCTCCTTAATTTGATTGATCCTGGAAATATCTAGTTTTCAAGCAGAACTATTATAAAGTACTAATTTTCTAAAGATTTTCACTTCTGTAAAGAAGCATTATCAAAAGTTTAATAAACATTCATAAAATAGATGAAAGCTAGATCACATCATCCTCAAAATTGGACGGACTTAAAAGCATTAAATAACATGAGAGTATAGTTGAAAACTATCATAATATAAATATGTTTTTAAATTAAGTATGATGGATCAGTATTATATAAAATCTAGAAAAAGTTACATAGATTGGATGCACAATTTAGGTTTTAAAAATTGTTTTTAATCGGACAGGAAACAAGAAAATTGACAAATTATTGTTCAACTTTAGATTTTCAAACTCACTAGTGCAATGTAAATTTGGGTTTAAAAAAACACACAAAGGTAAGTATCGATAAAAATTCGTTTTCATACTCTTAATAAAATAAGGCACTTCATTTCAATTTGTCTAAGAAATATAAGCATCAATAAAAATAATTTCACACTGTTAATGAAATAAGGCACTTCATTTCAATTTATCGTAGAAATATTAATTCGTGTAGCTTTAACAAAATGAGTAGCAAAAATATTCACAATTGTGACCTTTCGTGCAATCAAACTACTTCCATATGAAAAAGAGAAACTATTCAAATAATGATAGAATGAGGTCAGTAATAAAATACAAACTATGAAATAATGTTCTATACAAAATGACTATGATGGAAAGAATGTTTATACATAATCTTCATCAGTCTGTGAATGTCCTGGACCAGATGAATTCACATTGTCTGGGAGTTGTTCAATATCTTTGAACACTCCTACTAAATTTTCAAAGTTTGGTCCCCAATTTAACAAACAATCCCAACCTAACATGGAACCATTGGTAGGTTTATAAGGTGGTGGGTTTGAAGATTCATCATCAGATGCTACCAAAGTACTAAAAGATCCACGGAATGAGTCAAACCCATCATAGTTTTTGGCGTAATCTTCATCATTTTCATTGTCTTCTTCGGCAAGTTTTGAGAATATCATATTACGAGGGCCGAATTCTCTATGTACTTTGTCATAATTGTCATACTCAAATTCAGAACACGTAAAAGAGTCATTACCGCTCTCATCAGTGGACGAATCTTGAGCTTCTAAAAGTTCAGTATTTGATTCTAAGAGTTCTGCTAATTTGTGCTTCTCAGCATTGTCATCACTAGAAGATGAAACAGCATCTAGTGTGCTTACAAGGCTTAAATTTCTTGGCCTAGCATTTAACCTCTCAATTTCTTCAGTAGTGAGACCTAACGTAATGCTATTGTCTCTAGCTTTTAGCTTACTTATGTTTTGATGGCCAGATTGCATACTGCTTGTACTATGGCTTAAGTTGCTCACTGGACTGTTGAGGCTGCGATCTGAGTTTGTCATGGGATCTTGGAACTGTTTCGACCCAACACCTTGAGCTGTAGCAAGCAGTGCTTTTTGCAATGGCTTTCCACTGATATCTTTAAGTGTTAATATCCTCGGAGTTTGCTGAGAAAGTTCACTTGATGGACTTAAACGAGCTAAAGGAGTATTTTTCATTTTGATTGATGAAGGACTTTCTCTTTGCGTCAAAGGATTATGAGGCTGGTGTATATTGCGAGGACTTTCTCGAACTGGATTTGATTGGAATTGGTGAGGACTATGTCTATGGTTATGCTTGTGATAACTAGGAACTTTTGGATTTGATTTATATTTATGTATATTACCATCCCGAAAACCTTTATAATGATACACTATATCAATGTCAGATGGTGCGATGCTACTTGCATTCTCTAGATCATAATGCTCTGGTGGCTCTAAATCCGCACTTTCCATGACAAAGTTATTTTCAGCTTTTTCTTGACTATGAGGTGGATCATCCATTCTCATAAAAGCTGGTTTGTTGTGAATTTCTCGTTCTATGATATCTGGTCTTTTTGGGCAATCTGTGTGAGGATCACGATCCTTCATTTTCTTTGGCAGAAGATCTTGTGGCATGTGATTCCTATTTCCATCATCGCTATTTGAGGTTTCAGTGTATCCAGCGCATTCATGTGATCTGTGAGAATCAGCTGTAGCACTTGTAAGGAAGGCATTTCCGTTTTCTTTAATTTGACTTGGGACTTTGTCCCTTTTCATCTTGCGTCTCCTGAACACTAGGAAACTGATAAGTATAACCACAAGCAAAATAACAAAAAAGACTATAACAAGAATAACGCCGATGCTAAGAGGGTCAGTGGTTACATTATCAATTCCAAGGGCTTCACTTTGGCACATGGAGTGGGAATTCCCATGGTGATATATTTTGAAATAGCCAGTTGAATTTTGTTGTTGCACCTCATTGTTGACAGCAATTAATTTAACACATCCAGAAACATCTGAAAAAGAAATTATATATAATTTTCACCAATCGAAAAGTAGCAGTTAGTTGTACAAGCATTTATTTTTAACATTTTGAGAGACCGCATTTTAATTTACAAGAAACAAACACATTTTCTTCAACATTAAGTTCATTTAAAAAATTTTATTTCAATTTTTTAATAAGTTCTTAAATGTTACCGTTTGAAGACACATGTACTAGCCACACACACACACACAAATAGTTATAAAAAATAAACAATTTCAAATACTTATTTCCAATACTTAAATGAATATTCCATACGCATAGCAACATAGAATTTTTCATAAATTTGAAAAAATGTGACCTTTTGAATCGGAAAGGATTCGTTAGAAAGTAGAAGAATTTCGTTTAACAATCATGTTTCGATATCACACCTGACAGTTAATTCATAGGATAGTTTGCATGTTCTGTAAGCCCTTCTTCTTCGTTCGTAAACTGAACTGATAAAAATATAAAACACTTCCCCTCCCCTCAGTCTAAAAATAATTTACCCATTAAGTAATAACACAATTTAAGTAAGCACATTTAAGAATTGAATTTTGTTCCTAAATAGTTGTCACTGTTGTAAAAAAGAAAGATTTAATCAAAAATCGAAGGGGGGGGGGTATTTTTCAAACATGGTTGAACAAAGACAGTTGACTATGAATAAAGTTTCAAAATCACAATTAATTTTTCTTGGAAGGCGATTTCCACGTTCCAGATATTCTTACTTAATGTGAACAATTTTGTAGGTATTACTTCCAAATGACATCACTGCATTTACCAAACACGTTTCCAATGTTAAGAACATGTTTTCTAGCCGGTATACTTTTTTAAATGAGTTCATTTTTTCGATTTTTGCAAACCTATGTTTACAATAAAAAAAGACGATCGAATGACCTCAGGTTGCCCCATCGTTAGCAAATGTTGCCCTTGTTGGTACCGTTCACATCAAAACTGAATAAGAACTATTAATATTGGACCGAGGGGGTAGTAAATAGTCAGGAACTGCATGTTTGGGGGGGAATGGTTTTAAATGGAACCACTAGGATGCAATGGTTGTTTCTTGAAAAATTAAGGACAGTCCTGTTGCCATTTAGTACCACAGGTCCTTAAAGGGTAAATAAAATATCGCATGATTGAAAATAGGCCCCAGTCTACTTTTATAAAAAAAAATTTCTATTTCCTAAATTATTGCTCATAAGATATTACCATTGAACTGTCCATCTCCAGTGAGTTGTTCCCATTGTCCTCCAATAGTAATCGATGGCACATAAGGATCAAGGAAATCATGTAACATTTGCTTCGAAGTAATGGTGTGCCATACACTATCAACACTAATATTGAGCTGGTGATGTTTTCCTGCTTGATTAGAAAGGCTGATTTTGTGCCATTGACCATCATTTATTAGAGGCAAATCCAATTCTTCCATTACTTGATCAGATGACTTGATTTTTGAAGAGTAGATTAACTTGCCTTTCATTAACTGAAAAACAAAATTTTAAACGTCAGTTTACACGTTTGTACCTAAATGTAGAAAGAAATCAATAAAAAATAGATTTTTCATTGATATCTGAATGAATGTTAAGTGCCTTGTCAGTATTTTCCTAGTGCTCTGGAAAGTAAAGTACCTAGTAAGTAAGTTTATAAATACAATTCGGAAACAAAATTCGGTAGTAAAAATATATTCATAAAAAATAGATAAACCTAAGATTTCTGACTACCTTTCTGACTTTATATATATAAACATGTTTTAACGTATATATTTATACTGTAGTATTCTGTATTATTCATACCGACGTCAGTACGATCAGGGGAACTATTGAGATGGGTTTTTGCCATGTGTGAAAGGCCACCCAAATGTCAAGTTGGAGAGTTTGACAAGCCGATTTGATATAGATGATTTTGTAGGCAGTCGTGTCCCTGAGTATACGTTAAGGCCAACATAAAAACAACGATTTTATTAACGTAAATCTGAATGAGACGTCTATTTCTATTTTAACGTCCTCGATTTTCACCGCAAAATGCCAACCAGGATATGGGGATACACGATCATTTCAACATCAAAAGGTTTCTAACTATAATTGGTAAATGGTGTTTGTCATACTCAATGGATACCTTCAGCACACTCTTTCCTTTCCTATGCCTCCCATTGAAACTAGCATCCAGTCGAAATAATATCCGCAGTGAGTTCTTTCTCTCTCCTTGAGCATGGTCTGTCATTTCTACTGATTTTTCAGCTTAGTAAGATCACCATCAAAAGTTCAAAGGCAGTGTTTATATCATCCATAGAGGTGCCAAGACTGGGCGCAATTGCGTGTCTTTTGGTCTCCTTTCTTCGATGTGATATGTCTTTCATATCTACTCGGTAATAGGTCTTCTAGTTGACTTAAAAGTCTAGTCTTAGTTCTAGTTAAGACGCATAGTACTTAGAGTCTACTAGTACTGGGTAGGGATGCGACATCGACAGCAAAACTTCGATGTTTTGAAACATCCAGACAAACATTTGAACAACATTAGTATGTTTTTAAAATTCAGTGTATTTAAACTTTTCCCCCCATTTCTTAAAACTGGTTTAGCAACTAGTGATGCTACATCGACAGCAAAACATCGATGTTTGGAAACTTTGATGTTCAAAATTAAACCATCGATGTTGATAATACATCGCCACCAAACCATCGATGTTTTTAAAATTCAGTGCATTTAAACTTTTTTCCCATTTTATAAAACTGGTTTAGCACTTAGTGATGCGACATCGACTGCAAAACATCTATGTTTTGAAACATCGATGTTCAAAATTAAAACATCGATGTTGATAATGCATCACCCCCACCCAAAAAAAAAAAAAAAAAAAAAAACTATCGAGATTTTTTAAAATTCAATGTATTTTAACTTTTTTTCCCATTTCTTAAAACTGTATCCAATACATCGATGTTTTTTATAAAACATCAATGTTTTGAAAACATCGACATCGATGTCGCATCCCTACTTTGCAGACCCTTCACCCTTGGGCACTTTGGTCTAAAAGTATTTTCAATTTGCTGATTATAAAAATTATTCTACTTGGTTATTTTTTAAAATTTTTATAAAGGTACTTTTTTCATTTAAAAATAAAACATCGACAAGTATAAACATCGATGTTACAAAAACATCGACCCCAATACATCGATGTTTAAAAAAAAAACCAAACCAACCAACCTAGTGACCTAGCGTCATTCCATAGCTGAGGGAACAAAGACTTGTTAGTGACATTGAGTTGGTGCGCCGCGATAAGAGGGGAAAGTTGGGAGGGGCGACATATGGACGTGCCGCGCAAAATTAAAATCAGTATAACTCGAGACTGCATACAGCTACGAGATCGAAATTGATCTGAAACGTTAACGTCGAGATCTGTCAATTAGAAGTGCTGTGTATGAAATTTAGGACCGCAATTAATTTTTTTTTTCATTTCACAATGTTAGCATACACTTATCGGAAAACCAAACAGAAATGCATTGAACGTAGTCATGTAAAATGTGAAAGAACAACTCGTCAGCTTTCAATAAACACTGAATTGACTACTGAATTTGTCTTACATATACCACACCCAAACTAGGTGATCGTCCTTCTTAGAAATAGTGGTGGTTTACCCACTGGGTGCTCCTTTACATATAATCATGAGTTTGCTCCTTGTAGTGCCGAAGGCCGGAGAGGCAAGTTATCAGGGGATTAAAGGTTTAAAAAAATTGTTAGTCATTTGAGTCTGGAATTTATTTATCTTCATGGTTTCTGACATTGATCCACATTGACTTCGCCATTGATACTCAAATTTAAGTCTTTAAATGGTTTCGTTAAAATCATTTGCACAAAAACAGAATCGAGATTCAAACTCACGCAAAATGTCACTAACTTGAAAAAGTGAGAAACAAAAGTTGATGGTCACGTTCAAACAGCTCTATGTAGTAATTGACTGCACGCAATCAAATTGCTGATGAAATTTTAAAAGGGAGCAGACTGATTTAAAATAAAAACTTTATCATCCTTTTCTATGAAACTTTATAAAAAAAAAACCCATTTCGATCACGTTTTGGGTTAGTGTCTCACTGGGTGATCGTCATGTTGAAATTTGGTACCGTCTGCTTAAATTGTTACTAATATAAAGATAATGACTTAAAGACTAAAGTGTATTGTATTTTACTGAATACTCAATCACAATTGTCAACAGATTTTAACAGAGAGAGAGAGAGAGAGAGAGAGAGTGAAGTAAAATCTTTATTTTTACTTATAATTTGGAATTAAAAACATCTTGAAACCTTTATTGAAAGAACCGAACTATGCAGGTTTGTGATTTCTTGTTTTTATAGAATACCCTCAAACTCTAATAGTATGATATGCCACTAACTATAAAATGAGGTTCAAACATGTCATATTTACTTATTAGAACCTTTGAGATTCAGGTGCTTAATATAACAGAAATGTAATGTTATATAATTACCTAAAATTACAGAAATGCAATTTTCCATTCTGTTACACAAAATTTGAAAATAAAAATAAGTAATACATACTTGAAGTAGGGTATGTTCATCATCTGTTCCAGAATACATAATGATTCCATTTTGTGATTGAGATCTCAGGTGAAAAGACATTGCTTTGAACGACGGATCTTTGACCTTATTCAAAAGTAGCAATGTTCTACGATGCTTTTCTTGAGGAATTAGTTCAATGAAACTTCCGCCTCCAATACTAAATGGCTTTTTAGCTTCAAAGGAAAAAAGATAAATCAATATTAATATAAAATCCAAGTAGCTTTGATCACAGCTTTTTATGATTTCAGATAGTGGAAATAATATTTCTTTTATACCATAATTTGTGTCAAAGTGGTCGTTAAAGCAATTTTGGGGAGCAATGTGGACCCAGAAGTGATAGGGGACATTGAGGAACAAGAAAAGGAAAGTTAATAAGACGCTAAAAAAAGTTTGTCGCCTAAAAATGTTTAAAACAAATACTTATCCACTTGACCATACCGACACACTCACTTTAATAATAAATTATTATTGATTAATTTTACTTAAGAACCGAATGCAAATAGTTGACTGGAGATTTAAGAAGGCTTGCTGCAAGCAAAAATACAACCCAACATAGACAAATTGGTAGCACAGCACCTGGTTAATCCTTCTCAGAAATGATTACTTTCAATCTTACTGATAATTTGATATTAATTATTAACAATAGCGATCACTCTGTGTGTTGATATGCAATTAATTTTTTTTATCCTTTCCTTAAAAAAAACTTTATAACTAATTTCATTTGCAAGTTTTTAAGCTACAGAATATGTTCCAAGCTAGTCTTTTGAAACTCTAATGTTACACTCACAAATAAGTAAATATTTTGGAGAAATATAAAAATTATAAATACTAAAAAATAAAATATGTTGTAGAAAATAATAATAAAAAAAAAAATGGACACTATCAATTTTTTTCGTAGCAATAATTTTACAGCGGGTTAGCCGAAAAAATTTATTTTTGAAAGTAGGGAGTTGTCCCAAAAAAGTTTGAGAATCTGACTTATATGGTGACCTATACACACTGAGGTATCACACTGATGTTGTCTATAAACCTAATTGATAATAATATCAATCAAAATTATCTTAGAAACGAAAGTATAGATTTGTGCGACATCTTTGCCACCGCTTTCTTGGCATGGATGTCAGCATTTTCGTTCTTCCGTAAATTTTAATACTGGTTCCATGGCCACTAATACTTTCATTAAGTCAACACTTAGAAAATACGGTGAAAATGGAACTTATTCATTTTCACAAATATAGAAATTGTGGGTTAGCTAATTGATTAGCTCTAATCTCTTCATTCCTGGAGTACCCGTTTGTGTATCATTAAAATTATTCCTTTTTTTCCATCCAAACTTTTAGGTATATTCGTGAGTTCCTATTGTTCCCATTCAGTCACATTCGAATGTTATGTTTTATGAGGTTAATGCATCCAAATAGTTACATTACCCCTAAAAAACTCATTCAAAACAAAAAGTTGAATTAAATTTTTTATCACTTCGGAGTCCCAAAGTACTTTAAGAAGCCGAGGATATAATGTTTTGACGAGAGTACTATGGAAACTGAAGAGGAAAAAAGTTTTTTCAAGTCAAATAATGTATCTCGCTATATTAAAAAAAAGTTACCGCCGTCGCAGGATTGAAAACTGTGTTTATTAGCTCGATTCTTAGACGGTTTCCCTAGAAAGTTCGGATCAGAAAAATTTGAAATTAACATGGTTTGTTCTTCATCGTGTTCCCTGGACAATTGCAAAGATCTTTTTCAGATGCTGTTATTAGTTAAGGGTTTAATAAGTGTCAAAGTTGAAAAAGAGAAATTTCTTCAGCGAGTGAGCAAAACACATACAAATTTTCAGACTTCAGCCTTGAGTTTTTTTTAAAGAGCTTTTTTTTTTTTTTTTCTCAACGTAAATTTTTGCAGCTCGTCGAGTTTTTTTCAGAAATTTCAATTTGGTTCTTGATAATATTTTTTTGAAATTCGGGAAAAATCGGGACATTTTCGTTATTTTTTTAAACTGTCATATCTATATCTTATTACTATTAGTTTTTAATTTTAAATATATCGCAGTATACCTCAGAATGTACTTTTTCCTACGGTACAATTATTTTTGAAATTGTTTAATAAATAAATTCGATGCGATCAAAAGTTGGTCATACAAAATACGGAATCTTTGGATATTTTCGCTACTTTTTGTTAAAACCATCATATCTACAGCTTAATACTATTATTTTTTAAATTTGAGAACATCACTGAATACATTACATTATACTCTTTCTAATGGTACAATTATTTTTTAAATTGGTTAATAAATAAAGTCGATGCAATCCAAAGTTGGTCATACAATTTTCGGAACTTTCAGATCGTAATTTCCGATACAAAACTAAAACTGTCATATCTATATCTTATTACTATTAGTTTTTAATTTTGAAAATATCGCAGTATACCTCAGAATGTACTCTTTCTTACGGTACAATTATTTTAAAAATTGGTTTATAAATAAATTCGATGCAATCAAAAGTTCGTCACATAAATTTCGTATTTTTTAGTTCACATGGCAGGTTCCTCTCGCAGACGAGGGTTGTATTTTTGACTATCGGGTTTACCAGATATCAAATTTATCGTAGCAACAATTTTCATAAAAACGATTTCTTTTTATTTGGCGAGGAAAAAGTATCGCTTTTCTCACTCTGTTCTCAGACGGTTTACCGAGAAAGTACGAAATACAGATCGTAAAGAAAGAAGATTAACACGGTTTACTTAAAATTGTACAGGGAACAAGATGCAGAAGGTTTTTTTTTACTTATGCGGCTATTAGTTTAGAGTGCATTAAGTGTCAAAGTGAAAAAAAGAGAAATCACTTGAGAAAGGAGTATTGCGTAGCAATCCCCAGGGGGCGGCGAGCGTAAGCGAGCAGGGAGCAAAGTCCTCGCTGTCACGTTATAGACCGGAAAGTCAAATCAGGATTATACGAATTATTAAGATAGTTTCGCTGTCCAGAAGATTCGCTCTGCGAAAGTATGTTGGTTTGCGAAGCAAACCAAATGGAGTCTGTGAAAGGAGTGTTATGGTATTGCGTAGCAATCCCCAGGGGTTGGCGAGCGTAAGCGAGCTAGTACTATAAAAAGAAATTAAAAAAACTGCTCTATAAATATAATTTACCTTCAACGCAGGAAGTTGCAACCATATCAAAATCACAAAGACATGAAACAGTGAACCAGTTGTTAATACAAGTTCCACTCTCTCCACAAGTGGTAGGTGAGCAAGGACTTTCTTTCCGGCTACAAGTTGAGGTGACGTGTGCTGATTTCAAAGGAGCACTCATATCAATTTCGCGACCATTGACTGATAAACCACGCATGCAGCCCACAAAATCATTAGTGGACACTTGACCAGGACGCTCCAGAAGAGGGTCAACAGTAGAAATGCCTCCGACGAACATCAGGTTCCCACTAAAGTTCAGAGTCCTATAAAAACATTTAGATATTTTTGGCATAAGCACAGGCTCTTTCATCATGTTTAAGCAATCTTTTCTTAAAAACACATTAATTAAAAAAAAAAAAATCATAAAAAATGGGATAAGATACGGACAGGGCCCACCGGTTATTCTCAGGAGGTTTCCACTCAAATACTTTCTATAGAAAAATAACAGGACATTAGACCTGGAGAGTTTATTTCATACACTTCGCGTCCCATGGAAATTTTTTTCCCTGAATAAAAATCAGAAAAATGTTTTTTTTTTTTTCCTTTCACTATTAGTTTATAAAAAGGACTACATTTTTGTTGACTCGTGAATTTTCTAAAAAAGCCACCGAAATTTTGAAAATAGGAGCTTTTGAGATTATTTTGCTTAAAATAATAATCCTAAGTAGCTATAGTTTAAAAATAGCGAAGCTGTGGCTGCCCTAAAATAAGCATTCAGGATACATCTATAGATATCGAAAAAATGGTGTCAGAAGTCCAAATCACATTGAAAGATAAGAGCATTAGGTATGCTACAGCTTTAATTCAAAAATATGTCAACCATTTCTTAGAAATAATTATTACTTGATTTCTTAGAAATAATTATCATTTGATTTCTTAGAAATAATTATCATTCGATTTCTAAGAAGTAATTATCATTCGATTTCTTAGAAATAATTATCATTCGATTTCTTAGAAATAATTATAATTCGATTTCTTAGAAATAATTATCATTTGATTTCTTAGAAATAATTATCATTTGATTTCTTAGAATTAATTATCATTTCATAAATTACCTAGACTTAAAATCTAACTTTATATCTTTTGCTATTATCGGATGAATGTATTCGACTAAAATCCTTTTCACAAAAAGGCGTTATTTCCTTGAATTAATGTTGCTAGAATTATCGTGTTATTTATCGGGCATCAAATAGTTTGAAATTGCATATTTTACTTTTAGTAGTGTGTATTCTATTTGAGGTTGGTAGATAACATTTTCCAGAACTATCATCCGAGCCAGTTAGTAATTGAGACGTTAATATGTTTAAAACTTAACGTGAATTAATGTGGATGCCTTCAAATACTATAACCTAACAAGTAACTCACCCAGTATTGCCAGTGGCTGATTTCGAACAAGTTGAATTTCCAAGCAAGCATTCCTCACAAGTGTCGCCATTTTCATTGCAGTGTACTACAGATACAGAAGCCACCTACAAATATTATAAAATTTAAAATTTCGGATAAATTTACGAATGTAATATTTGGCAATTTTCATTCCATCCTTTAGTTAATGCTATAATGAAGAGAATATTAGTAAACAAATACTACAACATAAAAAAGTAGGAACGATATCTTGGTAGTTGTTTATATTTCCTCTTTTAGATAATGATACAATGAAAAGTAAATGAATAAATGGATATGTATTGCAACATAAAAGTAGGAATGAGATTAAAAATAAATTTGAAGTAATACTTGATATCTGTTTACACTTCATTTTCAGTTAATGATACAATAGAAAGTATATATAAATAATATGAATAAATGGATATTTTTGCAACATAAAAAAGTAGGATTGAGATAAAACTAAATTTTAAAGTAATACTTGGCATTGTTTTCATTTCATCTCTTAGTTAATGATACAATGGAAAGTAAACGAACAAAAGGACACTATAACATCAAAGGAAAAATAAGGATGAAGTAAAAGTAAATTCAAAGTAATATTTGGCAGTTTTCATTTCATCCGATTGCTACTATATAGAGTAAATAAGTAAACAGATATTTCGTCACAAACAATACCTAGTTAAAGAAACTATATAGAAATTTCAAACTTTCAAATAATGTTATTGAAGATATAAGTTTTGTTTTTATACACGTTTAAAGAAACAACTAATAACCCATATATTTTAGTTTACATAAACAATACTTTATTTTACCTGAAAGATCCATGTCAGGCGTCTAAAGTCATTCTTCAGGTTTCTCTTACACTCATTATCCACTGTTGTCATTAAATTAAAATAAGTAAGTATATAATTAAATTATATTACCTTGGTCCATTGACGGAATTGCCATCTACATCTAAGTGTGCCCAAATTGTACTTACCCTAACTGCCTTAAAAATTATTATAATTTTTGAGTACAACACAAATTTCTAAGTTCTAAAACAATAGCTCCATTAAAAAATTAAAAATTTCTTTTTCAAATGAGATTTTCTTTTATGTTTAAGACAAATATAAATGATAAATACACACGCGTGAAAGAGTAAAATATAACTCAAAGACATTCTGACACAAAAACATTGTTTCAAAATATTTCTACAGCTTACACTCAAGAGACATACACAAAATTGTCGCTCTACCTTGGGCTCAAATACTAACCTTCCCATTTCGAATAATAGTAACTTTGTGCCATTTTCCGTCTGAAACCATCATATTTGCAGATATTCGTGTAATCGCTGTCCTAGAGCCACCGAAAGACATAGTTGGAACAGAGTTGATTATTTCCAAGGCAAGAAAGTCTGAACGTCCCCCACTTTGAGCTCCAAAATTGTACACTAAAAGCGCGTTTTGCTTATTAGTAGAGAAAACAATCGATATATCATTCGTTGTAGGCTGGAGAGGATTGAACGCCATATATGAATACGGATGAAAGCCATAAGATGATTTTTCGCAATGTCTCCCGAAGTAGCTTGATGTACATAAGCAGTGATAACCTAAAACAAAACATTTCGTATAAATTTACTTACTGAATGTAGGCAATTACTTTTTAGGTTTCTATTGTAGAGATAAAATTTCACATTTTATTATTTACAGTGGGTGATCAATGAGCAGTGGGTGATATTAGAGCAACAATGCAAAAAAACACATTTTCTGAGTTTTGGGTAAAAATGAGTGGCGGCTATGTCAGGTTGTGATATCAACAGTATTGCCAAATATTTATTTAAGTATGTAAAAAAAATAATTCAATGTAATCATATTTTATTTTTCATAACTGGTTGAAATGTAAAATCGTTCATTTGTAATGATGATTAATATTATGATCACCCAGTGTATATACTAAAAAAATACTAGCTCCACCAAAATGGTCGTTGACGATTTTTTTAAAAGTTATTAATCTTTGTTAGTTGTTGTTTTGAAGGTTTTTAATTTTTTACTACCAATTAGACTAAAGTTTCCATCTGTTTATCTGATATACGTACCTAAATTCTCGCTGACACAAGTTCCCCCATTGAGGCAACGGTTTGGACGGCAAGCATCAGCAGTTTGCTCACAAACCAATCCTTTGAATCCAGGTCGGCATAGACAGAAAAATCCTCCGTTAGGCGCTTCCTGACAGGTTCCACCATTCTTGCAAATAGAACTAGTACAAGATTCTTTTCGAGGGATATCACATCTTTCTCCTTGGAATTGCGGAGTGCACACACAACGAAAAGAAGTACTATCTTGATGACAAGAGCTGCCGGATGAACATGGATTTGGCAAACACGGATCCTGCTGATTTTGGCACATAGATCCAGAAAATCCCGGAGGACATTGACAAGAAAACTGGCGTGCTACAAATGGTGAAGTAAAAATGAGAGATGAAGAGTCAACAATGGATAAGTAATCTTTCATTTCGAGAAAGCTACTGCATATTCCCTTGTTCTGGCAAGGCGAAATTTCACAAGGGTTGTATCCAAGAACAATATCTTTTTCTTGAATAGCTTCTCTAAGAACAGATATTTTTTCGTTTAATATGGAGAGTACATCTTGAGGTGATACATAGGAATTTTCTGATGATTTAGAAGCCAGGGTGATTTCCAAGTGCTCTTCTACGTTTACGATACTATACACTATAGGATGACTTGAAGACTGAAAGAGAAAAAAATATTTAGCTCAAGGAGCTTAGAGATATTCTAACAATTTAATAGATTAAAACAAATTTTTTTTCAAATAATTGTGTGAAAATTTTCTATAACAATTAAATTTTTTAAAAGAACAAATTATTTTTAGAAAATAAGCGAATAGCCAATCAATGAATTTATGAGTTTAGAGTGTAAAATATTGAGATTTAAACAAAACAGTATGAACTTTAAAGTATTTCAACTAACCTTAAATATATTATCAAGGACACGAAGAAAGTTGTCAAAGTGCATGGTCAGGAAAGCATCTGCCGAAAAATTCCAAATTCTCAAAGAAATGCTGTTCTGAAGAGTTGCGTTATCAAAATTCAAGAACTTGACTCTAATTGTGGATGATACATTGCGATGTTTGCCATCATTTCCACTGACGGTAAGAGAATATGTTCCTGGATTTTGAAATTTGGTAGCATGCAAATCACACTTTCGCGGTATTTTGAAAATAGCCGTGTTGCCCTCCACGATTTGGCACTGGTACTGACCAACAATATCTAAATCTTGTGGATGGACATCGGCTATTTTTCTTCCAGGGAAGCTCTTATTGTGTACCCAAACTAAGACAGTAAGGGGTCTTGACGTTGATGGACTGTCATTTTTATCCAGAACTATAATCTTCACCGAGTTTCGAGAACTCATTGAAGGTTTCCCACTATCTTGTATTTCAACAATTATTTCCAGTTCCGGTGTTGTCTCCCTATCAAGGCTTCTTGTTGTCTTGACCAATCCAGTATGGGACTCAATTTCAAAGAAGTCTTCGTGTTCACCACCAACAAGGAAGAATTTGAAAGGTGCGCCATTTGGTGGTAAATCTTGATCGCTGACACTCAAAACCATGACGCTGGTGTACGAAGGCTCGTTTTCTAACACATAACCTATTACTTTTTGTGTATCAAATGTAGGTCCATTATCATTGACATCATCAATATAAACTTTTACTAAGGTTGAACCAGACTGAGGTGGATTTCCACTATCCGTTGCAGTAACTGTTAGATTATATACTGAATGTGTTTCTCTATCCAGATTTCCAGCAGTGTATAAGGCCCCAGATTGAGGATCAATACTGAACACTTTATCAACGTTACCGGAGAGAATGGAAAAGGAAAACTGGTTATTGTTCGGATGTACATCTTTGTCCACAGCAGATACTGATATGACAGATGTCCCCAGAGGAGCGGCTTCACTGACTCTTGCTTCATATATGTCATTCGAGAAGACAGGAGGATCATTCCCATCTTGAATGCTTATCACTATTTGAGCTTCATCAGTATCGTTGCCTCTGATACTACCAGCATTTTTAGCAAGGACAGTAAGGACAACGCGAGACTGGGATTCCCGGTCCAGAACCCGAGAAACTTTGATGCTTCCGGTTTTTGAATCAATTTGGAACCCTTTGTTGTTACTACTGCCGACTAGGAGGAAGTAAACTTCCCCATCGACTCCGCTATCTTCATCAAGAGCTTGAAGCTGACCAACTGTAGTACCAACTCCAGCAGATTCACTGACCGTGAACTGAAATACAGGCTGAATGAAATGCGGGTAGAACTCATTCTTCCCAACTATGTGGATATCTACAACAGTAGAAGTGAACAGCAAAGTTCCAACATTGCTTGCAATTATTTGAATGGTATACTTTGTCTTTTGCTCGTAATCGAAAGCAACCTTCGAGGTAATAATTCCAGTTTTGGGACTGACATCAAAGAAGCTATGATCCTCTCCCTCGATGACGGAATACTCTATGATGCTGTTTCGCACGGAATCAGCATCAAAGGCGATCAACTGGGTGATAAATGTTCCAGATGGTTCATTTTCTGCGATAAAAACGTCAAACTTTGTAGAGTTGAATGTCGGAGGGTTATCATTGACGTCAGTAACAAGCACTGTCAAAACTGCTGTCGAATTCTTGCTTTGGAATCCCCTGTCAGATGCCAAAATCGTTAGATGGTAGGTGCTAACACTTTCGAAATCCAAATATTTCGCAATCGTTATAGCACCGGTCTGTGAAGATATTTGGAATTGATTTTCATGATTTCCAGATAGTATGGAATACATTATTTCTCCATTAAAACCTGTAAAAAAAATGGTATTAATATTTGAAAGCTGAAATATCGAAATAAAAAGCCAATAAAATTATTAAAATTATGCCTCTTTGTACAAATTACATTAAAAAAGCGACACATATTGATATGATTACGTATTACATACATTCATCACTTTTACTTAGACTAAAGAAATCATTTTTAAGATCCTATCAGTTTTTATCGTTTAATTATTTTAAGGCACATAAGTGTTTGTTTGAATGTTAAAACTTTACCATGGCGAACGACAGGAAAAACTGAACTGTAATTCCTCCCAAATACTCACTTATAAGTCCATAATGAAAAATATTTATTGAGTTTTGCGAACTTTTTTTTCACTATTCCATGGTTGTGGTTTTAACCAGTACTTAATTTCACGTGGAATAAAACCATAATAATCTTACAGTTTATCTGTATCTTCAACGCATTCGAAGGCTGTAATAATGTCATATTTAAATCTTAAATTATATACTTTTGAAGTCTACAGCATTATAGACGCTTTTTCTTCGCATTAGATTATCGAGAAAAACAGTTTAAACTTTTGGGTAAGGAATTAAGGGCCTTAAAAACAAAAAAAGGTGGGGTTACTATGTTTACATGATAGGTTTATTGTGTGCAATTAAGTTGAATTAAATTAATTTTTAAAAATATTATAGTTGAAGGGGATAAAAAAAGGAAAGCGTAGTTCGGAATTGGGGTAGCTGGCGTTGAAATCGATGACGCTGTCAACTCAGCCACAAAGCACTTGTCATGGGAGGAACAACTCAAGGATTAGTTTACGCGAGAAGTAAAATTATGCTTCTAGTACCTTGGTGTAGGCGATTGTTTATCCTGGACCAGTGTACTATCAGCGTTTCTAGGGGGAGAGTTCTAGTATTTAAAGGGTCGTTTAGAGTGGTTGTGAAAAACTGGTAGCTATGTCCTTTTAGAGAGAATGTCTTGAGTGATGTCTTATACTAATTACATTGTTAGTGTGTTGCTGAATAGTATTACAGAATCTGACATGGGAGAGATTTTGAAAATGGATGGATAGGAGTCAATGTTTAAGTTACGATGGAGGACAGCATTTGAAATGTACCATGGGTTAATGCAATATGCCAAAGGTTATGATTATAAGCATTTGATTTTGGAGGACAGTTGAATTACTAATGTAGATCTTTGCTGCAAGGCCCCCAGACTGCAGCTGTGTATGATTAAATTTAATTGGAGTAATCTGATACAGGTCAAGATATATTGCTCACCTTTGTCTTCATCAGTTGCAGTGACAGTGACAATTTCTGAAAGCAAAGGTTCATTCTCAGGAATTACAACTTGATAACTCAAAGCTGTGAATGCAGGAGCAAAGTGATTTTCGTCAGTGACAGAAAACATTCCTGAGACGTCGGCAGATTTCGGTGGCACGCCTCTGTCAGTAGCCCGTATGTTGATAGCAAACCATTTCTTTTTCAAACCAATCAGTGAATTGGACACCGTAACCCAACCTATAGTTTAAAGATAAAAGGGTTTTTAGATCAAGGAAAATCAAAATGAAACAGCAATAACAAAATGCAACGACCTTTTTTTATAGAAAAATAAACCGGAAACAGTTTTAATAATTGGTGCAATGGTAGATCTAAGCTTTATGTTTTATCAACATTGCGAAGTTGTAGTGAACATTTTCCCCAATTGTTTAGATTTTGATCTTGGAGAAACATTATGGTAGCAACTAATCATCAAACATGCTTAGAGCAGTAGTTCTTAAACCTTTGTTCATCAAGCCCCCACCCTCGAAAATTAAAATTTTTCGTGACACTCTTGAGGTTATAAAATTAAATGGGCATACACAAGACCATAATGATCCTTATTTTTCACCTTAATATAGGGAGTAAAATATTTATATCTATGTTAAAGTCTCATATCGAGGATTAGTAAAGACAATTTGAAATTCTGAACAAAAATTAAAGTTCTAAAGTAAAATAATTCGTAAATATTCTACAAACTCCTTTGGGTTTAAAATATATTAAAATTAAAGGACTCTTAGTTTGTAAAAATATATTATAGATGATATCATAATGTGTACTTTAATTACAATGTGAACAGTGTATATAAGTATATTTTCTACTTGTACACATAAAATTATAAACAAAACCAATTCCTTATAAAGGATAATGCTAAAACACTCGGACAAATAAGCTCTTTATTATGTATTAAAAATACTCGCAATTTACACTCTATAAGAAAAAAAATCGACGCACCAAGAAGAAGTTGTCCGATTGCGATAAAAATTGATGGCGATTAAATTTTCAGAGCAATTGAATGATTTATTTCAGAGTTTGGCCATTCAAAGGGAGGAAGTCAATAAAGGCGTTGGTCCACCTCTGGCCTGGATGCAAGCTGTCACCCGGCGTGGCATAGACTGAAAAAGTTCCCGGATTGTGTCCTGCGGAATTTCTTGCCAAATTGTCTCCAAATGTCGGGGTAAATGGTCAACATTCCGGGATGGTTGCAATCGCCTTCCCATAACGTTTCAAATGTGCTCTATGGAAGAGAGATCAGGAGACCTAGCTGGCCAAGGAAGTGTTGGGTAAGCTTGAAGACATGTCATAGCAACACGTGCCGTGTGCGGCCGGGCATTATCTTGTTGAAAAGCAAGTCCGGGGTGTCGCATAAGGAACGGTAACACAACCGGTCGTAGAATGTCGTCTACGTACCGCTGTGCTGTAAGTGTGCCAGAAATGACTACCAAAGGCGTCCGACTATCAAAGAAGATGGCACCCCAGACCATAACGCCCTGTCGTGGGCATGTGTGGCGTGCGATAGTAAGGGCTGGATATCCTTGCTGCCCTGGACGTCTCCAGGCACGTTGTCGTCAGGACACAGTTGGAAACGGGACTCGTCACTAAAGACTATACGTCCCCAATCAGTGCCGTTTCAAGTTGCTCGAGCCCGGCACCACTGTAATTCTGCGCCTTCTTGGTGAGTCGATTTTTTTGTTATAACGTATATTTCAAGTAGACTTTCAGAAAGTTCATTGATTGCGTTTTCTCGAGAAATATTTCTTACTACGAAGAGTGATGAAAAGATTAAGATTGTCACAGATGTTGCACCCTTAATACACTGCAGTTACATGTGTAAAGATAAACTCAACGTTACATATCTAATTATACATTTTACATAATTGATTTTTATGGCAGAAAACAAAGTTAAGAAATCCTTTAATATTAAAGAAATATATGGTTAAAGATAAAATATAAATACCTGTTTTCTTATGCACTGAAAAATATTCGGACCCATTTCCTCCAGTTTTCACGTACTCAATCTCTGCATTAATTCCAACATCTTCTTTGTCTTCAGCAATGACTTGGAAGACAGATAACCCGATAGAAGCACTTTCAGGTATGGGTGAAAAGTAATTTTCTTTTTGAAATACAGGAGCATTATTATTTGAATCGATGACGTTTATCATCACAGTTATCTCACTACTGAGGGGTGGATTACCGTGGTCCGTAGCAACAACCTGTATAACATGCTTATTTTCAGGCGAGGATCCTTTTAACGTCCTTTTGTAATAGAGTATCTGTTTGCTTAGAATATTACCACTGCTGGGATCGATTCTAAACAAATCAGAGGGACGTTTCAGAGAATAACTAACAAAGGAATCGGGACCTTTCTTGTCACGGTCTGTCGCTGAGACTTGTCCAATGAAGGATACGCCCTGCATCAGTTCTGGAATGTTGAATGTATACTCAGGAAGACTGAATTCTGGAACGTTGTCGTTGACATCTTGGATGAGAACCGTTAGGGGAGTCTCGGCTTGCCAAGATCCGTCAACAGCAGCGACTTTCAACAAGTATTCATCCTTTACTTCTCGGTCTATCCAACCTGCAACGGTGACGTTGCCCGATACAGGATCAATGTTAAATTTCCCTCCTGGGTTCTCGGTAAAACTGTACGAGGCATTGGCATTCATGTTAATATCTTTGTCTGAAGATGTTACTTGAATAACGAACGTCCCAATGGGAGCGTTCTCAGTCACGTTCGCACTGAATAATCTGGTGAATCTTGGAGGGTTGTCATTTTTGTCCAAAACCTTTATGTAAACAGTAGCTGAGCTTGTCCTCTGAGGAGTACCATGATCAATTGCTTTGATAATGATCCGATACTGATCTTTTGTTTCTCTGTCAAGAACTTCGGTGGTGTAGATTTTTCCAGTTTTAAGATCCAAAGAGAACGGATTGTCGCCTTCAGCTTCTGAGTCAAAATGATATTCCACGTTCCCATTGACTCCGAAATCGGCATCTGATGCTTGGACCTGTATCACAAACAAAGGTGGCTCCAGTTCCTCTTTCACAGTCGCATTATAAGTAGATTTTCCAAAGACTGGAGAGTTATCATTAATATCAGTGACAAGGACTTCTAGTTTAACTGCGCTTGATAATGAGGGAGTATCGCTGTCCCTTGCTTCAACCCATAGCTCATATGCAGATATTGTTTCCCTGTCGAGACCTCCTATTAACCTGACTTCTCCAATTTCCGGATTCACAGTGAAGGAATTTCCAGAGTTACCGCCAGCGATGTAATATTTCAGTTTTCCAGCCTTGTTGACTTTGGGAGAGACTGCAGATATCCGTGTTACCAGCAGATTCTCGGAAGATTCGTCAAACTTGAAACTTCTCAGGCCAGGATGAAATCTGGGGAAAAGTTGGTACTTTTGAGGGAATACAGTCACTAACGTTGTAGATGACAGTGGTGTCTGTCCGCTATCGGTAGCATGAATTTCAAGTTGGTAACCTTCAGATTTATTGACTAGTTTTTGTACAAGCTTCACCACACCAGTCTCTTGATTGATCTGAAATTTATCGGCATCTGTACCTGAAAGGTGGTACACTAATCGGCTATTCAAACCAGAATCCAGATCAACAGCGACAGCTCCGAATACAAAATGACCTAAGAGAGATAAAATTTTGCATTACGAAAAAGTATTACAACAAACATTTTAAAAACTACATAATGTTAGTAAAACAACACATAATGTTAGTAAACAGCACTTTTAAACTGTAGTTAACCAATAGAAAGACAAATAAGATAATATTAAACATTTTTACCAGTGAAGATACTCTAAAACTGTACTATTCTTAATTTTATAATCGTATTTGAAGCTTTAACATTATTTTCATTTGAGAAATGTGAAGTCTTTATTTTATTTTACATTACAATATGTGATCATATAATTATAGACAGGTTTATAAATTAAAAATTTTACATTTTAACCAAAGAAAACCTGACTTTAATTTTTTTTTTTGACATACTTGTGTCAATAAATTTTAAATAAATCGTTTGCGACACTGTTGGTTTTTTACGTGTCATAAAGCCGCCATCTTGTAATAGTGCTTGTAGTCACAGTCTGACATCCACATTGTCTAATTGCGTTTATTGATGTTAAAAGTTTAAATTACTTTATAAAAAAACGTTTTCTAGTTAAACGGTTTATTTTATGATTTTTATATGATTTACTAAATATTGTAGAGTGGTACATTAGGATTTTTAGTTCGTTCTTGGCTGAGAATTTTCAACATGGGCAAGACCAAAGATAGTGCTTCATAGAAAATTTCGGAAGTTATGAGATTTATATCGATTACTAAACATTATATCATAAGAAGATTGCACTAATTGTGTACACTTTTTAAGTGGATTTTCATGGGACTAATTTTAAAAGATAGAATTTGGTGTAAAATCATAAAATTTATTTTTGCCCAAAATTTATAGATTACTTTTTTTGTACTATGACACAAATAATTTATTCGTATCGAATTTTTTTAATTTTAATATTAGTCATAAAAACTAATAAACTAATAAATGGAAATCAAGCTCTTTATAAGATTGTTTTCACTCCTTACTAAGAAGTCTTTCAGTCCTTACTAAGAAGTCTTTCGGTCCTTACTATAAGAAGTAATAAATCTTTGATTTGGTACTTTGTATAAAGACTGAATTATATATGTGTCAGCAGGTACTAAAATTATTAGTTTACTCATAATTAACCCACAAAGTGGTTTCAAAGGGATATCTCTTCCATCATGATCTGACCAATTCTGCTAATAACGAGATATCTCGTCATCAAGATACTACCGATTCTTTTTATGATGACGAGATCAAGATCTTGCAAGTTAATATCTACTGACGAGACATCTCGTCATCAAGATACTGCCGATTCTTTTTATGATGACGAGATCAAGATCTGGCAAGTTATTTTCTACTGACGAGATATCTCGTCCACCAAGATCTGGTCAGTTTCGCTAATGACGAGATATCTCATCATCAAGATACTGCCGATTCTTTTTATGATGACGAGATCAAGATCTATCAAGTTATTTTCTACTGACGAGATATCTCGTCCACCAACATCTGGTCAGTTTCGCTAATGACGAGATATCTCGTCAAAACAATCAGGAGGGTTAAGATAACATTTCGTTGATGAAAAAGAGACTGAAAATTTTCAACTTACCACCCACACCATTATCAGGTGTGTAAACAGTATAACTGGATTCAGCAAACACAGGTCTATAGTCATTTTCATCTTCGACTATGATAGTAACATTGGTAACTGCTTTGTGTTGAGTAATAAGTCCCAAATCTTTTGCCACAAGTAGCACATTGTACACTTCATGCTCTTCCCTGTCTAAGACTGCATTTGTACTTATAGTTCCAGTATCTGGATCAACATTGAACTTGTCTCCATAATCACCAAGTATAGAATACCTGTAAATATATCAAAATAAATTATACCAAGTGTTCTAAATAACTGATTGATTAATAACGTCTCTAAAGCAAGTTAAGTTGTAATACATTTCCACAACAGTAAGTCTATTCTTTATTTTTTACATTTTGGTGTAAATGTTGGAGGATGAAAGGAAACAAGTGAAGAATCGTATGATTATTTAACTAATTGGTGGGAAAACATAATTGACTAGTCACATTTATTGTATCTAGTCAATTCGACGCTTCAATGCGTTTATTTAGCAAAATATTTCCGTAATACTATTAGTCCATTCTTTATGTTTTTACATTTGTGTGTAAATATTTACATGGGAAGAGATATTTATGAAAGGTAACAAGTGAAGAACCGTATGAAAATACTCTAGTTATTATAAAAAAGACTAGTAAAATTTTCTGTCTAGTCAATTCAATTGCTATTTGCCTAACCACATACATCTTAAACATAATCACAAGAAATGATAGATTTAGATATAACTTTTTATTTTAGATTTAATTTTCAAAATACTGACTGAAGTCATGTATTGATGCGAAACTGCTTTACAACTTTTAGTTTTTTTATTTATTACACTTTGTAAAATAATTTATTTTACATCAGAGAAATATCAAATTCGGTATTACATACTCAATCAGGATCGAATGCTTTTATTTTATTAATATACAGGGTGTTTCAAAACCTTCCGTACAAACATCAAGGAGAGACAGGGAACACATAATTTAATCATGTTTGCAAAGGTATGTAGGTTCGAAAGCGACACCTGGATTTCTTAGAGGCAGAGGAGTAGTTTAGGTCATCATTTTGAACGCTGACTTCGTGTGGCTACAGGAACCAATTGGAACGTTCATATTTACCAAACGCCTTTGAAACTATTGGAGAATAGCAGCTTAAATCATTAAACCTTTTCCCAATGAAAAGCAGAAGGTGTGAATTCATAACTGGCAGTAACAAGGATTCGTGCAATTCGTTAAAATATACGTGTACTTGGTTTTCGTTGTCCTAAAATAAAAAATTTCAAAAACCGTTCACAAAAATTTAGAAAAGTCGCCAAAATACTAGTTTTAGAGGCGATTTTGATTTACCTTTTGACTACGGTTATGGATATTTTTTTTTCTAATGGCGGGCACATTTTAACCGAAGTCATTGGCCACTACAAGGCCGGAAGTGATGGCCACTTGTGAAGGAGCACCCAGTGGGAGGACCATCATTGCTCCTAACAATTACTTCGTAATTTTGCACCAAGTTCAGATGACGAAGCAACACCTGAGCTGGTATACGCTTACAAACATCCATGCCCGAACCCGGATTCGAACCGGGGACCTTCCGATCTAGAGGCTAACACCATAACCACTATACCGGTTGGTCGGCACGGTTATGGATATAACAAGAGCGATTCTTTCTTGGCGCGATTCTTATAACTTTCAAAGCCAACTGATGTAATGGCCGTTGTCTAAAGTTTAACCTTTTGACTACCGCTATAGATATAATAAGCTGGATTCTTTCTTGGCGCGATTCTTATTACTTTCAAGGTTATCATTTCCCGAATGCTGAGATGGACGACACGCATCTAGCATATGGGAGAGTTAACGGAAATAAACGTGCCATTGTGAGATTGTATCGAGAACGGTACCCCGACATATGTGTGCCGAATCATCAAACGAGTGCGCATTTGCCCCAGTCTGAGTGAAACCAGAACATTCCATAGAATATTTTCAAAGACGACTGTAAAACTGAACAATCGGGGCTAAAATGTAGTTCAAATAATTGTTTATAGTAATGGAATACAATTTTAGTTCAAGCTGTCGTTTAATTCTGCATTTTAGGGTACCCTCTATAGCAAAGTTTCCCAAACTTTCTTGGCTCACGCGACTTTTCAAAGACGATGTTTTTCTCTCCGAATAGTTATCTCAACTAATAAGTTGCAACTATAACTGTGCCAGTAATTTTGTAATTTGGCCAAAATATTTAATTAGCTGTGTGTGTAAATCTAAATATTTGATTAGTATGGTGGCTCAGAGGGTTTTCCCACTATCCTCGAAGCCTGCGAGTGAGAAGCATCATCAAAAAATCGGCAATATATACTAATGACGAGGCATATCGTCATTTACGAAATTGATTAGACCTTGATGGTACAGTGTGCTCTGTTACAAGGCTGTCTCAAGGAAGCAATCGGAACGGTCATATTTACCAAAAGGCTTTGAAACCATTGTAGAACAGCAGCTTAAATCATTACACCTTTTCCCAATGAAGAACAGAAGGTATAAATTCATAACTGGTAGCAACAAGGATTCGTGCAATTCGTTAAAATATTGTATTTGGTTTTCGTAGTCCTAAAATAAATTTTTAAAAACCTTCACAAAAATTTCGAAAAGTCGCCAAAGTACTAGTTTTAGAGTCGATTTTGATTAACCTTTTGACAACGGCTATGGATATAACAAGCGCGATTCTTTCTTGGCGCGATTCGTATAACTTTCGAATTACAACTAATGTAATGGCCTATGTCTAAAGTTTAATCCTTCGACAACAGCTAGATATATATAACAAGCGAGATTCTTTCTGGGCGCGATTTTTATAACTTTCAATGTACAACTGCTGTAACTGCCGTTGTCTAAATTCTTTCTTGGCGTGGCCATGTTACAACTGCTGTACCGGCCGTAGTCTAAAGGTTAATAAGATATCCCTATTAGCCAAGGTTGAAAAATTGTAGCCTTTTAGTTGCCTGTGGCGCCCTGGTATGCGTACCGACATGTTTTCTGTACAGAAACTGAGTACGCAAGAGCATGTCGTATGCTTTGTGGTATGCTGCAGTGTGTGTCCGGGGTTAGATATAGCATCAGAATTGTCAAGTGATTTCAGTGTAACCACAAGATAAAGTTAATTTACAACTAAATATAACACAATTGTAATGGAGTTTAAAAGGTACAATATTGAATGTATACTAACTGAATTGCAGCATTTCTCCCAGTATCTTCATCTGAAGCAGAGATTGTAATAACAGGGGTTAAAGGAGGTAGATTTTCCATGATGTAAGTGGAATATTCCTTATAAGCAAATTGTGGCTGATTATCATTTATATCATCCACTATTACTTTAATGGTACCAGTTCCAGTCTGTCTTGGTGAACCTAGAAAATACGAATAGGTATGTTTAAAAATCTAGCGCACACAAATCTCAGAGGGAATAGAAGTATAAATTTTGCTTAGACTCTCCACATGTTTTATTATTTTAAAAGAATACTTCACTTGTAGAAATATAGGAAATTAAAACAATATTTTATATGAGAAGGATTTTCAATGTTTATAAACAAATCAGAAGAAAAGCGAAAATTTTACAACCCCTACCCAAATGCTCGCGCGTGATACATATCTGGATTACCGTAAAATCTAGTTTATCGCCGTATTGGCGATTAATCTTATTGGCGTCGACCAATCACCTATCAGTTTGGAATTCATTCTTTGGAATTTCTATTGGCGACGTGCTGAAATCGTGTTCCTAAAACATTCTAAATGACGTTATGTCCTGAATGAGTTCTGGAAAAATGTTCCGCAGCAAAAGCACTACCGCCATTTACATTTATCTTGACAAAAAAAAAAGCCTCTAATAAATGACAATATGAAATTTCATTAGAGTAACATGCCAAATTATGTCGCAACCATTGGAACAGGTTATCAAACATTTGCAATCTCTATATTCAGCTATACAGAAAACCCCTTTCTTATGTATTGGGTTGGCAAATAACTTCATTCGGTTTTTCTGTGGAACAGAATATTTTCTATCCACAATCTCTGTTACACAGCGCAAATAACTAGATAGCGTGGCAGATGACGTCAATAGCATGTAATTTGCATATGCGCGCCGGATAACTTAAATTATTGTGCGAGCTGTGTGCCTGTAAACTTGAAAGAAAGTCATCCATTTTCGCCACATGTTACTATTTTATTTAAAAAAGGTGAAAAGCTGCAGAAGTGCATAAAAAGATTTGTAATTTGTATGGGGACGATGCCCTAACAGAACGTGTGTCAAAAGTGGTTCACCAAGTTCCGTTCCGGGGATTTTGAACTCAGCGACGTGCCCCGCTCTGGTTGCCCAACTGAGATTGATCCAGCCGTAACAAAGGCTACCGTCGGTAAAAATTCATCCCAAACTGTATGGCAGATTGCTACGGAATTCAATACATCCCACACAAGTGTAGAAGACCATTTGCATCAGTTGGGATACGTTTTCCGCCTCAATGTTTGCCAGCCACACAACTTCACTGCTCGCATTTCCATCTGCGACACGCTCCTTAAACACCAGGAAAAAAATACAATTTTTAAAGCAGCTGGTTACGGGTGATGAAAAGTGGATTGTCATTGACAACGTCGTTCCTAGAAGATCACGGGGATAGAGTAGCGAGCCACCACAATCAACCTCAAAGACGGGATTGCACCAGAGGAAAATGGTATCATTTATTATGAGCTCTAGCCATAAGGCAAGACAATCAACTCAGACGTATACTGTTCTCATTTAAGAAAATTGGACCAAGTCATACGTTCAAAGCGTCCAGAATTGGCAAATAGTAAAGGAGTCGTCTTTCACCATGAAAATGCCATACCCCATACTACATTAAGGACACGGCAGGAATTGTAAAGACTTAGCAGGGACGTGTGTGTGTGTGTGTTTTGCTTCACTCTGCCTAGTCTCCGGACCTTGCGCTCTCGGATTATCACCTATTCCGATCGCTACAGAATTCTTTGAACAGTATACAGTTAGCTAACGACGGGGCTGTAAAAAAGCATATGAATCTGGTTTTCGCTAGTAAACCTCGTGCGTTTTATGAACTTGGCATTATGAAGTTGGTAGAGAGATGGCAAGAAGCCATAGAAAAGAATGGACAACACATGATTGATAAGTAAGTATTTTCTGCTTGGGAGAAATTGTATTTTATATAGCTAAAAAAACAAAACCCGAGCGGACTTATTTGACAACCCAATATTTTGCTGATATCGCATCTCGTTTACCCCAATAAAAGTAGAAAAGCTAACTCAGAGCAAAAGAAAATTATTCAAAAAAGAAAATCATGATTCTTAGATGGCAGTCAAGTGACAACTGCCTGATTAATTTTCAAACTCTTTTATGTATAAACCTTAACTCTTAAACCTTTTTCAAATCAGACCCGATAATTATCCATATCGAGGGCTACCGTAAAATGCAGTTTATTGCCTTTTTGGCGATGTTTGGTGTTTGATTTAATTTGATGTTGATCAATCAACTATCAAATGTTAATTCGGACTTCACTCTTTGGCATATTTATTGGCGTCGGGTTGAAATCATATTAAAAAAAAAAACAAGCCAAGTGACGTCGCATTTGGAATACGTACAGGAAATACTACCGCCATCTACAAGTAGCTCAACAAGACCTTTCATAGAGAGAGTAAAAGTCTACTTTATATCATAGAAAAGTCGCACAAACGAAATTTTATGTAATAGATGCATACTTATATGCATTCCATAACTCACCTGAATCAATGCAAATTACAGTGAGAGTGTACTCAGACTGTTGTTCCCTGTCAAGCGTTTTCTGTACACTGAGTTCTCCGGTATTTGCATTTATCGAGAAAATACTCCTGTTTCCATCTTTGATGAGATATTGCAGCTGATTATTTGGTGTCTGGTCACTATCATGGGCCATAATAAGCATCAAGGATACAGGTAATGATAGAGTATTCTCCATGACGTGGACATAGTACGGTGAGTCGTGGAATATTGGAGGGTTGTCATTGATATCAGTAACAGCGATTGCAACCGATGCTGTATCATGCCTTGTGTCAACTCCACTGTCTTCAGCCTGTATCGTCAAGGAATAATGACTCTTTCTTTCGAAGTCGAGGTTTTTGCTGACCCTTATTATCCCAGTATCTTGGTCAATCACGAAATCGTGATTGAAATCACCAGCTATGATGGAATATCTCACTTGTCCATTGAGGCCTTCGTCGACATCGGAAGCAAAAACTTGCAAAACACTGAGGCCGACGCTCGTATTTTCAGACACAGTTGCACTATACTGGCGGTGTAAAAAGGATGGGCTATGGTCATTTTCATCAGTGATATGTATGCTAATCTCTGTGACAGTCGACTGAGGTGGATGACCTCGATCTTTAGCCACAACAGTGACTTTGTAATCTGATACTTGTTCTCGATCCAAAGGTCCTGTTGTGCGCAATAAACCGTCGATTGGACCCAAGGAAAATTTGCTGTTTGAGTGAGGAGCTAGACTGTATTCAATATAACTATTCCGGCCTTCATCTTTGTCGATTGCTTTGATTGCCATGACAACGGTGTTGCTGGAAACGTTCTTCATGATCGAAGTTTCATTCGGTGTGACGAATTCCGGAGCCATGTCGTTCACGTCCTTTAGAATCACACTCACTTGCACGGTACTGGATAGTCGTTTCTCAGGTTCAAGAGCCCTATCAGTCGCACTGACAGTCAAACTGTAGAAGGATTGCGTTTCGCGATCTAAAGCCTTTACAGTGAATATGGTTCCGTCCGTATCTATTGCAAACTTGTTGTCTGTATTGCCGTCGATGATGTTGTAAATTATACATTCATTATCCCCTGTAAATAAAAACAGATGTGATAAGTGAAAAAAATATCTTACAGGTCTCTAGGCAGCTAACTCGGAGCAAAAGAAAACTATTCAAAGTTATTTAAAAAAGAAATATTTCATAACCTACATGGCAGCCAAGTGACAACTGCCTTGTTTAGATTTTGTAAACTTCTCTTTTACTTAAAACTTCTGTCAAATCATACCTGATGATACACATCGAGGTTATCTTAAAAAGTAGTTTATCTCTGTTTTGGCAACGTTCAGTATTGGATCTTATTGGTGCTACATAACAGCACGATAAATGTATTTTCAAGTGCTGGAATTTTTAATTTTAAGCAAATTAAAGAAAATAAATCATATGCGTTTTAATTTTTAAAAAGTTGCTGCCATTCGCACAGTAATTTGTCTATATAGCCCACATCAGCATTTCAAATTTAAAAATCGTCTAAAGCTTAATCACCCTGCCAGCAATGTCATAGTCCAGTACAGTATAACATAATTTATTTTGAAACAGTAAAATGGAAAATAATTTATGGATAAATTAATGTACTATAAATATAATACTAGTGTCACATTCTTCTGGGTCCCAAAATTTATAGATAGGAATTTATGCTAATAAAATAATACATAAGCATGGACATCTCGTAATTTATGTCAATGTTTTAAAGATAATACGTATAGCCGTCCTGTATATTTCATAATTTACTAAAAAAGTAAAATAAATAGTTTTAGTGTTAAAAATATAATAGCAATATCCTTATGTATCTAAAATTAATGTAAAATGTAATAGCAATGTCATCTTTATCTCAAAATTTTGTAAATATAATAGTAGTCATTCTGCACAAAAAAATATGTGAAGTAAAAAAAAAAAGATGCTAAAATAAAATAATACGTAAACATATTTTATAACTAATGTTAAAATAATAAAATGAATATGAATTTATGTTAATGTATTAAAAGTAGTACTATGTCATCCAGTAAAGTCATAATTTATGTCAGAAACGTAAAATGGAATTTATGTTAATGTACTTAACAAAATATTTACCTGAATCCATATCAGTAGCGCTGACTCTTAGAATACTGGTACCCACAGTTATGTTTTCAAATACTTCATCACTGTAGCTCATTGGATCAAACAATGGTGCATTATCATTCAAATCAACCACGTTAAAATACACGGTTACAGTACTAGACAGACTTGGTGTTCCGGAATCTTGTGCTTGAACTACGAAAATGTAGTGCTGCATCTGAAAATTAAAAAAGCATGTGTTAAGGAAAATTCAGTTAGATATGAAATAATGGATTAGTTTAAAGTAACAAAAGCTTATAGAAAAAGGGCATCTTATGCACAATGTACCACAAAAAAATCCATGACTATAATGCTGAGGGCAGCCAACAACAACAGTATAAGAACAAAGAAATTATCAGCATTTAAAAGTATGCTAAGTTTGAGGAACAAAAAGAGAATTTTTGGATATAATTTCTCATCCAATGATTCGTTTTTCCTTCGAGGGCAAGTCATGGTAACCCAGCTGGAAGGGTAGCGTTCAAAACCCGATCCAACCAAAGACTGTCGTAAAGGAGAGGGCTATAATACACGTTAAATCAGTCGTAGGTCTTCGTTGGCATGTTGTGGACTTTAGTAGAGTGGTGTGCCAGCTCAGGTGTTTACCTCGTTATGTGAGTGTGGTTCAAAATTATTAGATGTTGTCCGCGGAACTTTCACTTCTGGATTGATACCGGACCGTTGCCAATAACTCATTGTGTTGCTCCAGTGTGACTTAAATTTAATTACCTGCCTATCAACCACCATTTCTAGGGCAGCAGACAGGGGCATAATTTATGTCTGGAGCAGTTCTTGTAGACAGTCAATATAAAATATATAAAAATATTTATTTGAACAAATGTAGATGGCGGTAGACATTTTATAGGGGAACGTGTTTCCTGAACGTATCGTAGTCGTGACGTCACTTGGCTTGTTTTGGAATACGATTTCAGCACGTCGCCAACAGAAATCCCAAATTCCGAATTTATCTATGGTAATTAGTTTATATAAACGTCAACTAGATTAAACCAAACGGAGATAAACTAGTCCAAAGTCATAAGGTATATTTCAAGATATATAAAGGCTTTTATTGCATATTGCACGTAGTAATATACACTACCCTACAATAATGAACCGGACGCCAGTGGAATTGCATAAAATCCGACTAATTGTTTGGGCGTATATTTCGTGGTATGGCCTGGGACCTTTGCATATTGTTCCTGGTAAATTGAACGTCGACGCCTACATGAACATTTTGGGCAGTCAGGTTCTTCCTACTCTCTGACAATTTTATGGAATGGACGAATGTTACTTCCAGGACGACAGAGTCCCGACATAAGCCCCCTAGAATCCCAATTTATACTTTTACTTACCAATCTGACGGATAAAAATATTTTAACCTTATATGTGGACTATATTTTATCTTGTGTCTGGCGCAGCTTATCCTTTTTTTTGGATCTTGCGCCTTTAAACCAAAACCAACCAACCAACCAACCTAACCCCCCTAGAACATTTGTGGGACGAGTTAGCATGTTGTTCCTGGTAAATTGAACGCCAAACGCCTACATGAACATTTTGGACAATCAGGT
The DNA here is from genome assembly GCA_947359465.1 of Metellina segmentata. Classification (NCBI taxonomy): domain Eukaryota; kingdom Metazoa; phylum Arthropoda; class Arachnida; order Araneae; family Tetragnathidae; genus Metellina; species Metellina segmentata. Next base: position 27,092,105 of record OX375884.1, read on the forward strand.
TCTTCCTACTCTCTGGCAATTTTATGGAATGGACGAATGTTACTTCCAGGACGACAAAGTTTCGTGTCATGTTGTAGCCTCTGTCAAGCAGTGGTATCAAGATATGGATGTAAAACGTCTTCCTTGACCTGCTCAGAGTCCCGACGCTTACGAGCCAGGGATCCACGTCCGAAATCTACAACTGAGCTGGCGACATCCTTGCAGCAGGAATGAACACAAATACCCATAGCTGTGTATGAAACTATTGTTGAAAGTATGCCCAGAAGGGTTGCTAGTGTAATTGAAGCAAGTGGGGATCATCCCCCTTTTAAAGCATGTATTATTTCCCTTATACCATCACATCTTGCAGTCCGGTCCATTATTGTAGGGTAGTGTAGATTATGCTCCTGGTCAGATATTAGTAATGTAATCTATTCACCGCTAAGCAACGTAAATACGGATTTGTTACCTGTTCGTAGTCTAAATGAGAAGTCAATGTGAAGATGCCGCTCTGAGGATTCAGGGAAAACACATTGTTTCCCCAGTCGCTCAAGACTAAGTAGCTTATCTGTTTGTTGACACCGATATCGGCATCAGTAGCAGACACAAGACCAGCTTGAGCTCCTCTCTGAGTGCCTTCAGGAATGTCGAACGAGTACACGGAATGATCAAACACTGGAGAATTATCGTTGGAGTCAATCACCTGAAAAATCAAAGAGTGACTAAATAAAATTACGAAAAAGAAGTAAATATGTATTGATATTTTGGTGGAGTGGTCGTTCACGGTAAGAAGGCGATTTGTCGCCAAATATGGTAACCTTCACCTATTGCGGACTTTCTTCACAACTGCCGTTTTTGTTATGGCAACCCTATCTGCTGTTACGGAATTCGGCTGCCATCTTGATTTGGCGACAAAAATTAGTTGGCGACAAACGTCGTACCGTGAACGACCACTCCACCGATATTTTTTCTCAAAATAGTGTCTGTCTTGAGAATTTTGATGCTAATTTTGCTTTTGATCCCGCAGCAATTGGAAGAGCTCGTAAAAAATTTTGGTTTTTGAAAGGAATGGTGTAGTGGTTTCAATGATATACAACTGAACTCATTTGTCTTCATAATTCCTTGGGGAGACCTATTTTGGAATATGGTTGGTCAGTTCGATGAGTCCGTCCTTTTTTAGAAGTGTCAAACTTATCTTTTATGTGCATAGAAGAATTTTCTTCGTTTACTTAATTCTTTAAAATTTATTACATAATAATATTGGTTGTTGATCTTCCTGTAAAACGGATGTGTCATGTATGAAGAAGTCCAACCCTCCGGGGCAATGGCACCCCCTATTGGGCCTTGTATGGCCCGCACGACAACAACAACAACAACATTGGTTGTTGATTTTCAGCTGTCACACTGATCAGGCATTGGAAATGCGAATACCGAAAATTTATTACTTCCCGCTATTCATGTATAATTTCGGAATATTCTCACATAGTTTTGGAGCTCGCATAGTTTTCGAGGATGAGCGTAATTTCCGATTTTCATAGTTAGGGGTTTTGCAAGGCTCTTATCTTTAACGCATAGCACCTTAACTAAACCTAAACATCACCTTCATAGCTATAGATATTTGCTTTTGACAGTTAAGTGGGTGCATAAAGACTTTACTATGCACCATGTGTAGGGGCGCTTCTAAAGTAACTAACTCAGGTGTTGAGCTTGTCGACCGTGGTTCAAAATTACGAGGTGTTGTCTTTGGATTCCTTTGGGATTGATCCCGAAATAATTTTATTCTATTCATTTCTAAAAGTCTTAAAAAGATTAGCTTTCGCTTGAGACCAATTTTGACATCGTAGTGCTTCGCAGTTCTGAGGTATATTAATTTAAAGTTTCCTGGAGCAGCGGAGACTCCTTAAAATGCCTGCTCCTTCTCTCCCTAACTTATCGCGATGCGCGAACTAGAGGTCACTAACAAGTCTTTGTTCCCGCAGCTATCGAATAACACAAGGTTGGTTTGGTTCCCGTTGATAATAAATTATGAGACCGAACTAGTTGCCTATTTTTTCGTAACGCTCAATTTTCCGTACTGATTTCAAAGTACTGGTCCTATTTTAACTCGCCTGGATGGTTTATCTTCCCGTCGAAAACTGCCCTGTAGTGGACAGCCTCTAGTACGAAAGCCTGTTGCAAACTGTCGCCAGTTCTGAGCAAGGTACAATTTGGTTTTCCTACTTGAATCTTCATTTCCCTGGAGCATGGCCAAATATGGTCCTTGCGCCATTAAACCCAAAAACCAACTAACCAATAATTTCCCTGGAGCAGGGCCAAATATGGCCCTTGCGCCATTAAACCCAAAAACCAACTAACCAATAATTACCAAGTACTGGTCCGATTTTAAATCTCCTGGGTGGTTTATCTTCGCCTCGAAAACTGCCATGTAGTGGACAGCCTCTAGTACGAAAGCCTTTGCAAACTGTCTCCAGTTCTGAACAAGGGGCAATTTGGTTTTCCTACATGAATCTTCATTTCCCTGGAGCATGGCCAAATATGGCCCTTGCGCCATTAAACCCAAAACCCAACTAACCAATCATTTCCTTAGAATAATAGGACAGTGATGTTTCTACGAGATATCTCGTCCTAAGCAAAATTGACTGTATCTTCGACGAGACATCTCGTCGAAACATCTGTAGGTTTAAAGACGTATTTACGTCAAAACGAAGTATTGACCTTTTGACAACGTCTATAGATATAACAGGCAATTCTTTTTTTGGCGCGATTCTTAAAACTCAAGGTACAACTGCTGTACCGTCAGTAGTCTTAACCCACTGGCTGATTATCCCGCGATTTCCACGGGCAACTCAAATGTAGCAAAATTTGCTCATCCCGCGATTTTCGCGGGCAGGTGTTTTTCTATCTTTATTGAGGAGCGCATCCCGCTTTTTCACCGTTTAACCAATGAAATAAATTACATACAGTGTAAGACGTTAAATTTAGATTTTGGTCAACAGTTGTCGCTAGTCGTCCACTAAATTGCGGCATTTGAAGGTACTTTGTATTTACCGCTCTAACTTCGCGCCTTTGTTTGGCGCCTTTTTCTAATCAGAAATGACTGCTAGAAAACGTTCAGCGATTGACAGAGTATATATTCCTGATGATTTATCAGATTCTGAAAGTGATTTTAGTTTTGACAGTGATAGTGATATAGATTTTTCGGACTGCTCCTCAGATAGCGATGAATCTGATCATGATTCAATAAACTTGCAAAGCGTTAGGCAGTGGTGCAAAATTGATATGAAGAATATTCCTCCTCCTCCAGTTCCTTTTCGTGGAAATCCGGGAATTACTGTGCATATAGCTAACAATAACTTCTGACAGTTTAGTTTCTCAGGATAAAAATCTATATAAAAAGTCTTTTCTAGAAAGAAAAAAATGCATATTTCAATTCTCCAATATATATATAGATTTTTAATATGCAAAAAAAAAAAATACACGATTTTTGTAGCGATTTTGGTCCACAAATTGAGCAGTCAGAGGGTTAATTCTTCGTTGGCGCGATTCTTATAACTTTCAAGGTTCAACTGCTGTACCACCCTTTACAAAACTGAACTCCAGAACCGCTACTAAAACCCACATTTCGGGTGCGTACCTCAATGACAACAGTGGCTTCCGAAAACTGAACTCCGTCGTCTGCTCTGATTCTGATCTTGTGCAGATCTTGAGTCTCCCTGTCCAGAGGTTGGCTCAAATAAAGAGACCCGGTCAAGGGGTCGAGTCGGAACTTGTCGTCTTGCTTCTCATCCACCAGAGTATACGTGAGACTTCCCTCGGTGTCTGGGTCGGACGCTGATACGGTGATGACTGTGTGGCCGGCGATGGCGTTTTCCGAAATGCTCACTTTGTAGAGGTTGTTGTCAAAGACAGGAGGACTGTCGTTGGAGTCCAGAACTGTGATAGTCACCTAAACAAAAAGGAGGGAAATGTTAAAACATGCACATCTGCAAGTAGAATACTATAAATGCATAAATAATTGTATAATAATATTTATAAGAAATACTAATCATTTTACTCGATTATTCACTAAAACAATATAAGTAGATTTTGAAGTTTTTATACACTGAGTCAATCCTAGGGCCTAAGGCAAGCCACACACTTGTCCAACATCAGCCCTGCGACCCTATCACATTACACGAATGTAATTTGTAACATTACAAAAGTTTAGTTTTTGTTAGATTCTTTAAGGATTGGGAAACTCCTTACTTCACACTACTCATCTAAAGACTCTTTATGTCTCACCGCCTATCTTAAGATTCCTTATGTTTCACTGCCCATCTAGAGCACCATTTATGCCACTGATGCCAACACTTATTAACATCCAAGGGCATTGTGTTTATCTTTTTTTAAACTTTATTGAAGATCTATGACCTTAAAGGAATTATTATTGAAGATTTATGCCCTTAAAGGAATTATTATTAAAGATCTATGACCTTTTAAGAGGCAGTGAGGCTTCTTATATGCCAATGGTGATTCCTTACGTCTCCTTACCCATCTAGAATACTCCTAGACCTAACATACCTAGTAGCACTAACCAATTTAAGAAGCCGAGATGGCAGAACTAACACAACCCCTGAAAGGGTTAATCGTGTCAACTTAAATGTTGCATAATTCCTACAATTTATTTCTAAAGTAAAAAAAAGTCTTTTTATTTTTTATTTTTTTATTGAATTAGTAAAGATTACAATCTACCTTTGATAAATATATCACAGTCGACGACAGTGGTACCAACTTTTTAAGAAAATTATAGGGGGTTGTGTTAGAAAGAAAGCCAAGATGTATCTTAGTGAAGACACATGGGAGTGCTTTAACAATTTACTTTGTATACGCAGATTACCTAGCGTTAACGAAAATTAAAAACACTTTCCTCATCATGAAACCACAAAACTTACAGATATTTATGGGATAGAATGCAATAAAATTGTTGAATTGTACAAATTGTTTCAACAGCAGATAAGTGATTTAAAATACTTGAATTGAAAATGAAGCATTTTTCGGGTAAAATAATCGATTATTTATACACCGAAACATAAAATGCCATAACAGTAGCAGACGTTGTGCAATGCTTTCCGTCGTTCCAATAAAACAAACTGTTCGAACAGCTGTCATATTTGCCCTTGTAAAAATTGACCACAACATAATAAAACAAACCTAGACACACGAACATTCCTTAGTGGTTGACAGGAATACGACGATTAATCTAAAGAAAAAACATCACCGCAGGTCATTAGTGGTGCTGCCATCTATATGTAGAATTTATAAACTCTTGGAGCACAAAACGAGTTTACCTTGATTTATTATTCACTCAATTGAAAATGCATGACTATTCAAACGAATAGGAAATTAATATAGTTTCCTATGGCAGAGATCAAAGCAAGTTTATGCAGATTGAGTCTATCATGCAGAACAGATAATCATTAATATTTATAAAAGAAAATATTTTAACAATAGTAAAAGCATTCAGTCATACATGAAAAGTATTTATTCTACGCTAAAATTCATATGCGAAAATTAAAAACTCCTTTTTCATCATGAAATCCAAAAACGCACGAATATTTATGGCATCGAATACAGTAAAATAATTAGATTGTACTAATTGCTTTCATAGTATTTAAATTATTAAAAAGATTTAAATTGAAAGTGGAGCTTTATTCTGGTAAAATTATAGATTCTTTTACACCGAAACATAAAAAGTACAAAGAATATACTGTGAATCAAATACATATTGATAATTTCAGACCGTATTTTCGTAGCATTAAATTAAGTTTCCATTATAATTGTACTAGTAAATTGGTGTAGCCGATCCTCCGAATTACACCAAGGCTTGGACCAATACAAACCAGAAAAAAAAAGTTTTTTGAAAATCCGACTTAATTGTTTTTATTTACAGAATAATCAGTAATTAAACAATTTCTTTCATCAAAAATGTTTACGATGTTAAGAAATAATGGACAAGAAGGAGCAGTTTTAGAAACGATGGATTCTAGAATATATTATACGATTCTATGAGCACTGAGTGAAAATTGCACTCTGAAGAAATGGAAATATAAATTATAAATCGTCTTGGAAGTTTAGACAAAAGATAAGAGTTACAATATTTTGAGAAACATTAAGTCTTCAATTAGAAATGTAGTTAGCATATTAAAATAGCTATAACTTTCCAATATGAATCGTCCTTAAGTAAATTGAAAGGAGAAAGAGTAGAAATGACATTTCAGCAAAAATAAACCTCTTAGAACAAATTTAGCCAAACATAGTTTCAGATTTATCTCTAATTGCACCAAAGAAAATTAACCGATTTAAATAACAAGTTTGATAAATTAAACGTAACAGATTACACCCCAGCTTCAAAAGGGGCAACTTAAAATGTATAGGTTGTCTCAACGTATAAGAAAATTCATCTTGACCTAAGCATTTAGGAAAGCCTGCCTGACCACTAGATGGCCCTAGTGCTGTGCGGCGTATCCAATCACGAACAGGTGATTGAACAGCCAAGTTCTGAAATTCGCTTCACTAAAAGAAGTGAACTGTTCGCCCTCTTGATTGAATATTTTAACACACACAATAACGCACATTTCCAATCCCATTTTCCTTTGGCATTGATGGGGAAAATGAGACACAGAGCGAAGTGAATTTTAAATTATCAGATTCTGTAAAGAGATTTGTTTTGTATGCAGGAATTTTTTAGACAATCACTGACAATATACTCTTGAAACTACAGTGACCCCAATTTTATGAGATATTTGCACTCCAGAAATAATAAATGGTTGACTATACGGCGAATCTTTAATTTTAGAGCTATCTAACATCTAAACCCACATGCCGCATAAAATTTTGGAATTTCTTTTACAAAATTACCTTTTCTGACATAATGCGATGATTTTTGAGAAATTTTGAATTCAAGATTTTCTGTTTTCTTTCCGTGAGATATATCAGGTCTTATTGCGTAAGTTTCATCATCGCGCGATGAATGTACGATGAATGAATAGTTAAAACTAAATAAATTAGAGTCTGTGTGGCGACGTGGCGAGTACATTTTATTTCTATTTTGATTCTTCGGTTATTCGTTGGTGTTTTATTGAGATAAAAAGCAACTGTTACCTCAGAAATACACCGTGCCTAATCGTGTCACATTTCAACCACGCCTTCCGAAGGATTAAGCATGACATATCGGTGACTTAGCATGCAATAGTCGTATGCCTAGGACTCCGAAAATAAAGTCTTTGATATTAGATTATTTAGTGTGAAACACAATAGATATAGCCACAGAACAAAATTGAAAGAGTTAAGCATGTAATAGTCGTGTCTACTAAAAAATATTTTTTTTGGGAAAATGAAGTCAAAAGTTCAAACCTTCCTGGGCTCCAAACATAATTCCTTTGTAAATTACATTGCTGTGAGGGAAACGCAATAGATGTATCCACAGAGACAAAATCGGAAGGATTAGGCATGTAATAGTTGTATGTCTACTAAAGTTATATTTTGGGGGAAAACGAAGCTCAAAGTTAAAAAATTCCCAGAAATTCCCATAAAGCCTTTGCAAATTTGATTATTTAGAGGATAAATAGGTCTTCAACAGTTTATTTTCTGTTTTCTATTCACCTATCAAATTACAAAATATTACAGCTGTGCATTTTTTCGGTCATAGCACGAATCGGCACAGCTCTTCAATGGTGGATGGGGAAGACAAAGCAGAAGTTACGTTCTCTTTGCATTGCTCTACCTACAGCCGACGCATTTGCGCCACAGATAAATCAGGTCTTAAGTAATACCCTTTTTTGCTGTCTTTCCCTTGAGTAATGACTTTTATAAGCCGGAAAGCTAGTTATGTGCCGTCTGATATATTCTTTTGTTTCTTCGTAAATTCGAACGTGCTTCTAATGTTTTCTTCTGCCACACGGTGGGCATGTGTCAGAAGAAGCACTTTTTTTCTTCAGTTATCACCCTCACTTTCTTCAGAGTGAGTGAAAAAGTATATAAGTATGTAGAAGACTAGTTAAATAGACTTATTAAACCACTATGAATATTTGAAGAATGCTTTCGTGAAATCTGTCTTCGGCGTTGTATTGTTTGGTTGCAAATCCGTTCTCGCCATTTATTTGAACTTTGAGCGATTAGATGGTTCTGGCCATCGCTGCAGAGTTCGGAGAATTTTGCAAGATTTGCCTTTGATACCTATTTTTATCACAACATCTACATCCAAAAGCATCGCCCATCACCTAACCTTTCTTAAAAAAAAAACATTTTTATATCTATATTTTCGGTGAACGAAGCTATCGAAGATGTAATATACTCAGATCATTTATAAACAGAAGATACTCAGTTTAATTTGTCAGAAAGGTCATATATGACATCGGCCATTCCTTTTTAAATAAACGGAATAGGTAAAGAGCAATGACCCTTTTAAATTTGTGAAAGTCGACATTGGTCTTGAAGTGAGTAGTGGATATAAAACTAAAAACCAGCAAATTTGGACATTGGCCCTTTTCTACCAAAGTTCAGACATAAATAAATTACAAAATATTATTTAGCTGTAAAGCTTTCGACCAACCTAAAATTTAGCAAAAAACAATGGGTTTCGTAAAACTTGCAAACCAAAATTTCAAAAATAAGAAGCATTATGAAATTTGAATTTGCACTGAGATACGTACAACAGATTACAAGGATTATCCCAAATACTTTTAAGAATATCAAGAAAACACTAGTACGCAGAGAGAGATAGTTTAGAAATCTAAAGAATATCAAACCTCAATCGGCGAAAAATGCGTGTTTGTAGACCAATCATACTTATCTACTATATCGTCGGCTTAAGAACCATAAACTCATCAACTGACAAAACAAATATTTTACATCTTTTTTTCCTGAACAGATTACAATATTTAAAAAAAAAATCTCATCACGAGAATAAGCATTTAGTGTCTCTGAAAAAAAGTCAGTTTATATAAGTTTCTGCTCTAAGCCGGTATGTTTTATTTCGTCAATGTTTCTCCGTCAAAAAGTATTGTAATTGTGTAGATTTTCTAAAGTATCTCTCTATATATATATATAGGTTGATATCGATTCCTTTTTTAAACAAAAAATTAAAATTATTTTAGACTTATATTATTGGTGAATGACATAAGATGTCGACATATTGTTCTCAGTATAATCTGTAAAAAAAGATTAATGTTCGGACATGTCGTTTCTACTTAAAATTAACAGAAGTATCGGAATTGTTTAAAGGGTCAATGAACGCATTGTTAATACAATTTTAGGTATATCAAGAGCTTTACAATTGCGTGATATGTTGTATTTTATTTATAAGTCTGTACTTTGATAGAAAAGAGAAAATGTCCACATTTTCTGATCTTGAGTGATGTCCATCAATCACTTCAAGGTAACGAAAGGTATACTAAAAAATGTGCCAAAGTCTTCTTTTCGAATTAGACCTTTCACGAAACGACCAATGTCAACTTTCACGAAGTTGAAAAAGGCCAATGCGAGCATTGCATTGGTCTTTTAAAACAGTTTTGATAATTCCGTTGACATTTAGAAATGGCCAATGTCCGGACATTAACATTTTCTACAGATGGCACTGAGATCAATTTGACGAATCAGACCTTTTCCAAAACAACCAATGTCAAGTTTTAAGAAGTTTAAAAAGGCCAATGCGCGCATTGGTCTTTTAAAACAGTTTTGATAATTCCGTTAACATTTAGAAATGGCCAATGTCCGGACATTAACATTTTTCTACAGATTGTACCGAGAACAATTTGTCGACATCTTACGTCACTCACCGAGAAAGTTGGTTTTCCCGACGAGATATCTCGTCCATGAAAATCCGACCAAATTTGCTAATGACGAGACATCTCGACCATCAACACTTAGTCAGCTTTCCTAAGGAGACGAGATATTTCTTCGGTACAACCACTAGGAAGGTGAAGAGAAATTTAAGGAAATATTGAGTCAAAACTTTCAGGGAGTGGGGCAAGGAGCCTCCCTCTGGCTAAACCACTGTCTGCTCCAGAGGAAGGGCGACCGTAACGGGCCGATAGTGTCTGGATTTGATTAAACATCATTAAAAATAATTAACAACGCAGCAGGATGAAAGAACCCGTAGACAAATTAAAGCTAATACGCAAAAAGCGGCGCATGAATCGGCTCTCTAATCTCATTTTCATAAATTCGATATTTAATGCACACAGCAACAATAAAAACGTCTCCCCAAACCAAACAACAAAAGCAGAGCCCTTGTAAGTCTCCGGAGCCGTGAGCTCCGTTCGTCCCACCTCGAACCATTAAAGAAACAAATGACGATCCTACTCTATTCAATTAATCAAGGTCTTCAGGTATGCAACGCAATCTCATTGTTTCTCTCCACAGCTGAGCGGGGTGGGGAATCTTCAGGGGTCATTGTCCCTCCGTTTATGCAAACATTGCGCCCTCTAATCTTTCGCATCGCTTCCCTGGCCTCCCCCCGCCCTCGGAATAACTTCATTTTCAAGGTGCGAGTTCTTTCTCTACAGGACTCCGCATCCCCTTTTTGTTCGAGAAGAGTTCTATCGGAATCATCTCCGAGAAGGTGGTAAAGTTCCGGTGGGTTTGCTGACTTGTCCTCCTCCGGGAAATGTGTAAGGGATGAGAAGATGGGTATCACTTACGAGGAGTCTCGCTTTCATGATCGTCTTTTCCTTTGTTTACTTTTACTAGAGGATGTAGTTGGTAAGAAAATTCAGTAAAAGTATTTCCTATTTCGGGCCATCTGTAAGGGTTGGCCAAAATTTTTTCACATTGAGTGTTTGCGTGGTTCTTAGGGTGAGGGTTCAAGACCTTCCCGATATGTCTTGGGTGTTACAAACTTAGCTACAACTCTCGCTAGTCTTATCCTTCAGGAAATGTGTAAGGGATGAGAAGATTGAGGAGCCACTTTTGAGGAGCCTCTCTTTCATCGTCGTTTTTACTTTGTTTACTTTTACTCGAGGATGTAGTTGGTAAGAAAATTCAGTAAAAGTATTTCCTATTTCGGGCCATCTGTAAGGGTTGGCTAAAAAATTTTCACATTGAGTGTTTGCGTGGTTTTTAGGGTGAGGGCTCAAGATCTTCCCAATATGTCTTGGGGGTTACAAACTTAGCTACAACTCTCGCCAGTCTTATCCTTCCGGAAATGTGTAAGGGATGAGAAGATTGAGGTGCCACTTATGAGGAGCCTCTCTTTCATCGTCGTTTTTACTTTGTTTACTTTTACTCAAGCTTGTAGTTGGTACGAGGATATATTTGTAAAAGTTCTTTCTATTATGAGCAATCTGTCTGGGTTGGTCAAAGGTTTTTCACATTGAGATGGTACACATGGTTTTTAGGGTGAGGGATCTAGACCTTCCCGATATGTCTTTGGTATAAACAAACTCAGTTACAACTCTCGCCAGTCTTATCCTTCAGGAAATGTGTAAGGGATGAGAAGATGAGTATCACTTACGAGGAGTCTCGCTGTCACGATAGTCTTTTCCTTTGTTTACTTTTACTCGAGGATGTAGTTGGTAAGAAAAGTCAGCAAAAGTATTTCCTATTTCGAACCATCTGTTAGGGTTGGCCAAAAATTTTTCACATTGAGTGTTTGCGTGGTTCTTAGGGTGAGGGCTCAAGACCTTCCCGATATGTCTTTGGTGTTACAAACTTAGCTACAACTCTCGCCAGTCTTATCCTTCCGGAAATGTGTAAGGGATGAGAAGATGAGTATCACTTACGAGGAGTCTCGCTTTCATGATCGTCTTTTCCTTAGTTTACTTTTACTTAAGCAAGTTGTTAGAAAGAAAAGGTAACTCATGTTTTAAGGCAATAGTTTGGTTTGGTCCAAGAGTTTTCACATAGTGTGCAAAAGGGACGGTTTTAGGATGAAGGCTCAAAACCTTCTCGAAATGCTTTTAGCCTAAATGATTGGTCTATACTAATTAGTTTAAACACCAAATGTCGCTAAAACAACGTTAAACTAAATTTTAAGGTTACCCCGATATGTATCATGCATCATACTTTGGCAAGTGGAAATAAAATCTTCGTTTCCCGTCTGTTTTTTTTTCTTGAAAATCTCTCTCAATTTAATAATTAACACCAAAAATCACCAAAGTGGCAATAAATCTAATTAGTTGTTTATCGGAGTATTTTTTTTCTTCCGGTTGTTGTTTACACTGAAACACCGTACGCGCGCGAAGGTTTTGTATTACAAAAAACTCTGTTTAAACTACGAATGTCTCTCCTCAGGTATTTTTTGAAATACCACTTTTAGATTACCAAAAAAAAAAAAAAAGGATGAATTTCATTCCGTTCATTAGTGTTTTCAATTATGGAGTTTTAGATTCCTGTTCGCAATTTTAACTACTTTTAGCTTAAAAATAAACATTTTGGTAGTTAAAGATTACTGTTCATTGGAGCTGATAATATATTTTTTGGATTTCTTTCGATGCGGTGTTTTTCTGTGTTTATAAGATACAATTACGAATGTCATTCTTATATTACTAACTCAAAAGATATTGTGGAACTCGTTGTATTCATTATATATAAACTTGAAAATTCAAAATCACGTTTGAGTTATCAAAACCTCACACGATCAACAGCATCATTCGTCAAAAAACTGGAAGAATGAAACATGATGTAATATGAGGTTGTCGGCCAAGAGGAGGGGCAAAGAATGTTTTGACATAGGAATTCATTTCCATAAATACACAGAAATACAGGAAAATAGGATTATAAAAGCAACATTGGGCCGCTTTTAGAGTAATTGATCGAAGGACTAAAGATTTAAATACCCATTCAACTGACTTTTGAGGTTCATTGCCAGATTTTTTTACTTATAAAAAACCGATCACATTTGCTTCATCGTATCGCTTACAGACAGGTTGTGCTGCTAGTTTTCAATTCAAAACAGCGATTTTACCCCATTAGGTTTCAATCGCTGACGCTGAAAGCGACATAACGCAAGATGTAGCTAACCGGCACTTTGCTACATGATGGATGAGGCCGCTAAGTCCAACTGTGCAGAAATGCAATGATTTTTTTGCAGGTCCCCCCGCAGAGGAGGAGATTCGCAGAATGCAGAGGACGAAAAATGCCCGAATGGAGTCCAGCTCGCTTTATTTTTTCCCCTCGAGTGTGTTTGCGCACGAAAATAAAAGCAAAAGAAAAGTGTCCCTCTCATCGATCGAGCGAGAGTAAGAAGCCGTGACATTGAAGAAGTAACAGCCGGAGATATCTGTGTGACCCTGACAATGAGCTCGACAAGACGACAATTTCATTGAATCAAGGTCACCGGCTACAACAAAAGCCAACGTCATGCAGTCCGCAAGTCAGGTTCCTCTGCAGCCCCCGAGGGCTGCGTCATTTGCGCCCATTTATCTACCGTCAATATCTTGTCCCTCTTACGAAAAATTCCACCGTCCTGGCAATCAAGGGGTAAGAGGAAGGAAATGTGACAATTTATTCCGGACAAGGGGCCTCCGCACTCCACCGAACACCACCATTCTTGCACAACACTTCGGCCTGCACTTGCTGTTAGAACTATTGGAATCTGCAGTGCATCAAGCAGAATAAAAAAGTCACCTATTTGAAACGATGAAAACTACGATTTAGTAGGAGCGTCGGGGGCACAATGCGAGTGACATTTTTATTTATTAAAAATCCCATCGTCCTGACAATCAAGAGATAAGAGGAAGGAAATGTGACAATTTATTCCGCACAAGGGGCCTCCGCACAAGGGGCCTCCGCACAATAACCACCGAACACCACCATTCTTGCATCACACTTCGGCCTGCACTTGCTGTTAGAACTATCGGAATCTGCAGTACATCAAGCAGAATAAAAAAGTCACCTATTTGAAACGATGAAAACTTCGATTTAGTAGGAGCGTCGGGGGCACAATGCTAGTAAATTTTTTATTTATTAAAAACAAAAATTTGTAAATTTTTTTATTTATTAAAAACAATTATACCGTCCTGGCAATCAAGGGGTATCAAGCCATTTGCGCACATTTATCTACGGAAAATATCTTGTCCCTCTTACGAAAAATCCCACCGTCCTGGCAATGAAGGGGTAAGAGGAAGGAAATTTCACATTGTAATCCGGACAAGAAAATCCTCTCCTGTTAATATATATAAGGCCATTATATATTAATAATTATTAAACCATAACTCAAACCATTAAACACCACCATTCTTGCATCACACTTCGGCCTACACACTCATTTTCAATTCCAACTATCAGCAACTGAGATGCATCAAACAGAATCAAAACATTTCTTCATTCGGGGTTCATTGGCAGCAGCTCTTTTTATTTATTAAAAACAATTCCTCTGTCCTGGCAATCAAGGAGTAAGAGGAAGGAAATGTGACAATTTAATCCGGACAAGGGTCTTCCGCACTCAAAGCATTCAACACCATTCTTGCATCGGCCTTCACACGCAATTTCTGTTTCAATTATCACCAACTGCATGGAATCAAACACAATAAAAAAATCCTACATTGAAAACAATGAAAAATTTATGATTCAGTTACAACATCGGAGGTTCATTGCCAGCGACTTTTTTTAATTTATAAAAACAATTCCACCATCCAGACAATCAAAAGGATAGAGAAGGGATATCCATTGAAGTTTCTGCTCCAACTATCAACAACTGTAATGCATCAAACAGAATCAAAAAAATTATTTTTCATTCGTAGCGTCGAGGGTGCATTGCCAGCAATTTTTATCATTTATTTACAAAATTTCTACCATCCTGGCAATCAAGAGGTATAAAGTCATTCGCGCGCATTTATTTACCGTCGTTTACAAAAATTCTACCCCTCTGGCCATCAAGAAGAGGAATGAAATGTGACGATTTAATCCGAAAAGGGGTTTCCGTACTCAAAGCATCAAACACCACCATTCGTGCATGGGCCTACACACGCACTTTCTGTACCAACTATCAGAAACTGCAGTGCATCAAACACAATAAAAAAAATGTCTCTATTGGAAACAATGAAAACTTCGCTAGTTAGTTGAAACCGAGGTGGTTCATTGACAACAAATTTTTTATTTGGTAAAAACAATTCTACCGTTTGGCAATCCAAGGGAAGGTGAAGGAAATGTGATAATATATTTCGGACAAGGAGCGTCTACATGGAAACCATCAAACAGCATCTTTCTTGCATCACACTTCGGCCAACACACGCATTTTCTGTTAAAACTATGAGCAAGTGTACTGCATCAATCGGATTAAAAAAAATTCCGTAATGGAAACAATGAAAACTAATATTTTGTTCAAACGTCAACATACTGTCGTGCTAGTCAAGGAGGTAGTATGATTGTTTGGGTGGGTTTTCATGGCACAGGGACCAGTACAGCTACATGTTTAGCTCGGTGGCGACGGCCTTGGTGCTTTTGTTAGGCGCACTTTTAGTGTTAGCTTACATGTTAAAGCAACACATCTGTATTATGGTTGTTTCGGTTTTAAAGGTAACCTCCGGCAAGCGGAAAGTTTAAATTTTCAATCTGAATATTCTAGAAAATTCTTTTATTATGCGTTAAACTGTTCTTTGATTTTTTTTTAAGCTTATTACTTTTCGCCGTAAAAAGAAAAAGATTTTTGAAAGAAAAAGATTTTTTAAATAATTATGAGAGAAATGATAGATGAGCATTTATCTATATAAAGTTTATTCCGAAGGACCAATATTATTAGTTTACTTCATATTGTAGAACTTATGTTCAAGGAGAACACCATATTTGTTAATTATAGACATTTATTACATTTAGGACAGTTACACGATTGAGACAAATACTAAAAGTTAAAGAAAACATTAAATAACATCTGAGAGTAAGTTAATATTCTGAATGAATAACATCTTAGCACGTCTTTTCAACCAAATGGTTAAAAGGAACCAGGAGACTGAGCCTCCATAACTGTAGAACTTATGTTCAAGCAGAATGCCATATTTGTTAATTATACACATTTAGGACAGTTACACGATTGGGACAAACACTAAAAGTTAAAGAAAACATTAAATAACATCTGAGGGTAAGTTAATATTCTGAATGAATAACATCTTAGCACGTCTTATCAACCAAATGGTTAAAAGGAACCAGGAGGCTGAGCCTCCATAACTGTAGAACTTATGTTCAAGCAGAATGCCATATTTGTTAATTATACACATTTATTACATTTAGGACAGTTACACGATTGAGACAAATACTAAAAGTTAAAGAAAACATTAAATAACATCTGAGAGTAAGTTAATATTCTGAATGAATAACATCTTAGCACGTCTTATCAACCAAATGGTTAAAAGGAACCAGGAGGCTGAGCCTCCATAACTGTAGAACTTATGTTCAAGCAGAATGCCATATTTGTTAATTATACACATTTAGGACAGTTACACGATTGGGACAAACACTAAAAGTTAAAGAAAACATTAAATAACATCTGAGGGTAAGTTAATATTCTGAATGAATTACATCTCAACTAGAAACATCTTAGCACGTTTTATCAGCATGACATCTTAATATCGATATGAGGAAGTAACTGCTATATAGAGGGCGCTTTAAGAGGAAACTCTTATTAGGCGAGAGGGGTTTGGCAAGAACCAATCCCTACAATATTATTAAACACTTCCCAACTTACAGTTTAAGGCCCCGTTCACATGATGCGCGTAAAACGCGCGTTTGGCGAGGTCCCGCTCTTCAAGGTCACAAAGATAGAAACTCGAACTACGGGAATAAAAAAAAACATAATTTAATGGCGGGACCTCGCTAGCCTCGCCAAACGCGCGTTGAAACGCCTCATGTGAACGTGGCCTAAGAATTATTGTCACACGTAAAATGAGGAGAAATTCTCAATACAGAAACACTCATCAACATAAAGTTTAACCCGAAGGATCAACCCACATTATCAGCATACTTCATAATATTTAACACTAACCAACGTATTGCTCAAGAATGGTTGGCACCCATAAAATGGAGGAATTTTCACTCATCTTAATTTGTCTGTCAGGGGTAAAAAATCAATGGAATATATTTTGATGCGGTAAAAATGGCAGACAGCAAGTTAAAGACACTCCAATCTGACAAGCTGACATCCAGCAAAATCTATATCTAACAAAATAAAATAAGACACAAGTACTATAATAATAAAAGCAAGTATTAACTTCTGCTCATTTGGAATTAATTGAATGAGTTCGAACTTCGATTAAAGCAAGATTGATTAGAAGACTTCCTTCCGAAGAAGAGCATGAGCTGTCGAATGGAGTAACGAAAAGACCCTTTTCAAAATAACAAATTTGACGCTTCTTCGAGTCATGATATGAAAAACGAATGTCATAAAACAGACGCATAAACAGTTCTTGATTGTTAATCCAAGTAAGGTACCCAGCTACGGGATGTGTGTGCGTGTAGTGAAATCCCCTAATTTCAACACGCATCGTAGAGAAATTCATACTAAAAGTAAAACATTTAATAAAAAAAGCAACGATAGGGAATAGCGTTTTTAACATTATGTTTGAATAAGGGGCCGTCTTCACATAAAAATTGCGTACTCTTTATTTTCAATAGCAACCCCAATTTGGGAAACCTAGTTTCAAATGTAAATCAAATTTAACCTATGTTTATGGGGTTGAGATAATTTTATTTTATTATTTTTTATAACTTATTATTTTTATTTTTTATAGTTTTAGAGTTTATACGGCGCAAAAGCCATGCTGCCCCAGACACAAACCATACAATACCAAGTTATGGGCAGACTATGCAATGAAAGTTTTACTGACACAAGCCATACAATACCAATTTATGGTCAGACTAAGCAATGAAAGTTTTACTGACACAAGCCATACAATACCAAGTTATGGTCAGACTAAGCAATGAAAGTTTTGCTGACACAAGCCATACAATACCAAGTTATGGTCAGACTAAGCAATGAAAGTTTTACTGACACAGAAGAGAGAAATACACCAAGGAGGGAAATCAATCATGGAAAGTTAAGACATTCTAACGTGAAGTTAGTTTCCCAACTTTTATTCATATTTTCCGAAATAGTATCCCTGTCTCGTTGGTATTTTTTTTTTATGTTAAGATTCAAAAACTAATCTACGTAATGCTTATTTTAAAAATAACTTTAGAGTGCGTTATGAATTGTGAAATTATTATACCAAATAATGAATACATATCTTAATATATTGGATGGAAATATGTATATTTAGGACTTTATACAACTGTAACTTCAGCTCTTTCCCGGAATTTTTGTCTAATTCGTCCTCTCTTGTAGCAAACAATAATAAAAGAGCGACACACTAATCCTCCCGGAAGTATTGTGGCTGTATTAAATTCAACAATCGCGAATTTTATTTATTTTGCACAAAGAAATGAACTGAGAGAAAAGATTTGAAATTTTGTGAAGTCATAAAAGTCCTGAATCGGTTTACATCTAAATGTATCAAGATTGCCCTTAGTTCCTAAATCAAGTCGCACATTGGATAGACATGCGACACAAATGGGCATGCGTGATCCGTTTTTGGAAAGAAAACATGGAGATATGCATGCAAATTTTCACCTATTTTCGTGTAGTATTACAGATCTAGGACAAATGTATAAGATTTTTCGAAGGGTGCCCACACTAGCGAATCGTTATATGTTACATTTTCTAAGTGAGTCGGTTACTAGTTTCCATCATAGCTGACAAAGTGCTATTGTACACTGATTCCTCAACGAATTCTCCACGCCCGAGCGCTAGCACATATATGTGTGAGAAACATGTTACAGTTCACTCGTGAGTCGATTGTTACATGTTACAGTTCTCCAAGAACGGTTTTGCACAAATAAGTGCGAACACCTAAACTGATGGATTATTACACGCTACAGTTCGTAAGGGAGTCGGTTATTAGTTTCCATTGAAGCTAACAAAAAAGTGGTATTGAGAACTGATTCTTCAACGAATTCTCCACGCCCGAGCTCTAGCACATTAAGTGTGAGAAACATGTTACAGTTCACTCGTGAGTCGGTTATTACACGTTACAGTTCTTATTTGAGTCGGTTACCAGTTTCCATTAAAGCTGACTAAGTGCTATTGTACACTGATTCCTCAAGGAATTCTCCACGGCCGAGCTCTAGCACATATGTGTGAGAAACATGTTACAGTTCACTCATGAGTCGATTGTTACATGTTACAGTTCTCCAAGAACGGTTTTGCACAAATAAGTGAGAACATCTAAACTGATGGATTATTACACGCTACAATTCGTAAGGGAGTCGGTTATTAGTTTCCATCAAAGCTGACAAAGTGTTATTGTACACTGATTCCTCAAGAAATTCTCCACGCCCGAGTTCTAGCACATAAGTGTGAGAAACATGTTACAGTTTACTCATGAGTCGGTTATTACACGTTACAGTTCACAAGTGAGTCGGTTATTACACGTTACAGTTCACAAGTGAGTCGGTTATTACACGTTACAGTTCACAAGTGAGTCGGTTATTATACGTTACAGTTCACAAGTGAGTCGGTTATTACACGTTAAAGTTCACAAGTGAGTCGGTTATTAGTTTCCATTAAGACTGCCAACAAAGTGAGTACATATGTGAGTGTGCAAAGTATTGTGAACTGATTTCCCAACAAATTCTTCCACGCGCGAGCCTCATCCCATAAGTGTGAGAAATGAATTACCGAAGGTAGGGTCCAATATCTTAATTTGAGAATCCATGTAGGAGCCATAAATTGAGTCCCGGGCTTTATAAATTGCATTCGCGAGATAAAGAGGGGTGAGAAAAAAGTCCAGAGAGATAAAAAACGATCAAGAGTAAGAGGATGAGTGCAGTATTTACTAGAAAACTGAAAGAACTGATTACGCGACATGTGCTTTGAATTTAATCTACCATAAAGCAACGCTGTCTTGCTAAAGGGAGCCATCATAGATCTACCGAAAATGTGGGAGAAGGAAAAAAATTACCTCTGCGATAAAGCGTTGTACATTACTTAAAACCGCGTTCAGTGGCAGTGTGTCTAAAACCGGAAATATCTTATTAAGAACTTTGGAGAGCAATACAAATCTTCACCAGGCCGTTTGTTAATGGCGAAGCAAAAAAATTGCTACGTAAGTGTAGCATATTGTAGGTCATTTGTGTTCGGGGACATCATTATTAGCGCAAAATTGCTCTTAATGTATCTCTGGAGTAATTGTTTCTGGTCAGTTTTTTTTTCATCAAATGATACATAGTAGCACAAACGCATGAAAACTTTTTTACTTATCTTAATTAAGAGAATACTTAGTCAAAGATTCATTAGCTTTTTAAACGTTTTTATGTCAGTTTTCAACAGTAAACAGTTATCCTCAGTGGACTGGGTAACGTTTGAAATGTAAAGGATTCTGGCTGTAATACCAGTAGATGGAAAAATTCGTTATTTCAAAAAAAGTCCAGTTTTCTTGTTAAATGGCATAAGATAATGAATTAAAATTTCAGATTTAACAAAGCTTCTTTCGAAATTTTTTTTACACACTAAATTTTGTCAAGTTTCTCTAATGTCTTCTTTTGAATTATATAGAATGAAACACTCAAAACAACTCTTGCTAGTAGAAAATGCGTATTTTTTTTTCTCTTATCAAAAGAATATGCTTTTCTTGTATTAATTCATTATGAATCGTTTTTCGTTGCGCTCGAAAACCATTTAGAAAAATCTCCATTTGATTTAGTAGCTCTCGGTAATTTTTGTTGCTACATGAAAACTTACAGGATCCCCTCAAAGAGGACTTTCTATATGTAAATAAAGGCTAGTTCTTAATTTCATATACTGATGTCATAACTTCAAAACTAAACCAATAAAAAATGACCGTCGAGCGAAACAACGAACTCAAACTTAAAAGCTTAAATAAATGCATTTGCCTCTGTTGTAATACCGTAATTTCAATTAAATGACCAACCACACACTGTTTTAATTCTTCATTTCTGTAGTAGATGAGTTCAGACGCGATTTAGTAACCCGGTAAAGGATTCAAAAAGTAACGAGACTGGCGCAAAAACTCCACAATTTCTGAATCCGATCGAAAATATCCAGGTATAGAAAAAATTAACCAAGAAAATCAAACCCAAACTAATTCGCTTAAATAAAGGTAGTTGCCTGGATTACAAATATAGTAATTTCAATTTTATGACCACACGCAACATTTAAATTCTTCTCTAATTCATTTCTGTAGTAGATGAGCTCAGGCGTGTTTTTGTAACCCGGTAAGGATTCAAAAAGTAAAGAGACTGATGCCATAACTCCAAAACTCAATAGGTCTAATTAACCTTCGGTGTTGCAAAAAATGATAGTAGAGTGGAAAGGCAAAGCAAAATTATATCGCTTAGATAAATGTAATTGCCGCTATTAGAAATCCTGTAATTTCAACTAAATGCCAACACACCGCTTAAATTCTCTAGTTCATTTTTGTTGGAGAGCAGTTCAGACGTGTTTTTGTAACCCGATATCGATTCAAAAAGTAACGAGACTAATGAACAAAAAATGGCCGTGAAGCGACAAAAACCAAACCAAAACTATATCGCTTAGATAAATGTAATTGCTCGGTTGGAATATCCGTAATTTCAATTAAATGACCACACGCCGTTTAAGTTCTCTAGTTCATTTTTGTTGTGATAGCGTAGAGTTCAGGTGCGTTTATGTAACCCGGTATGGATTTTAAACTGAAGCGAACAGAAGCTATAAAATGTTTTGATTCAAACCACAACACAAACACAGGAAATGATGGAGATAGCCTGCAAAGAAGATGTTTCGGCTCTTGTAAAAATATTTTTGAGTGACTCAAGGAATTTTGCAAGAAATGAAGAGTATGGAAAATTCATCATGCTACAGTAAGTTGGTATTCGAAATTAACTAAGGTCAGTGTCAAAACCATCGAATCAATCCTTCAGGAAGACCGCCAAATGACCACTTTGGTTGGTTTGTCACTCTACGATTACATTTCACTTCACAAGGACCACACTGGAAATTACTTATGCGAGGAAATTTGTAAGAAGTGAAGAGTATGGAAAATTCACCACGCTTCAGTAAGCTGGTATTCGACATCAACTAAGATCAGTGTCAAAACCATCGAATCAATCCTTCCGGAAGACTGCCAAATGATCACTTTGGTTGGTTGGTTTGTCACTCTACGATTATATTTCACTTCACAAGGACCACATTGGAAATTACTTATGCGAGGAAATTTGCAAGAAGTGAAGAGTATATAAAATTCACCACGCTCCAGTAAGCTGGTATTCGACATCAACTAAGATCAGTGTCAAAAACATCTAATCAATGCTTCAGGAAGACCGCCAAATGACCACTTTGGTTGGTTGGTTTGTCACTCTACGATTACATTTCACTTCACAAGGACCACATTGGAAATTACTTATACGAGGAAATTTGTAAGAAGTGAAGAGTATGGAAAATTCACCACGCTCCAGTAAGCTGGTATTTGACATCAACTAAGATCAGTGTCAAAACCATCGAATCAATCCTTCCGGAAGACTGCCAAATGATCACTATGGTTGGTTGGTTTGTCACTCTACGATTATATTTCACTTCACAAGGACCACATTGGAAATTACTTATGCGAGGAAATTTGCAAGAAGTGAAGAGTATATAAAATTCACCACGCTCCAGTAAGCTGGTATTTGACATCAACTAAGATCAGTGTCAAAAACATCGAATCAATGCTTCAGGAAGACCGCCAAATGATCACTTTGGTTGGTTGGTTTGTCACTCTACGATTACATTTCACTTCACAAGGACCACATTGGAAATTACTTATGCGAGGAAATTTGTAAGAAATGAAGAGTATATAAAATTCACCACACGCTCCAGTAAGCTGGTATTCGACATCAACTAAGATCAGTGTCAAAACCATCAAATCAATCCTTCCGGAAGACTGCCAAATGATCACTTTGGTTGGTTGGTTTGTCACTCTACGATTATATTTTCCTTCACAAGGACCACATTGGAAATTACTTATGCGATGCAAATGCATCGGTTTCGTAAATATGGTGAGAAATCTGTTGTGGTACAGAAAAAGTTGCGAGGATAAATACAAGGTGTGCTGACCCAGAAGGCTATACAAGATGTACTTATCGAAATGGTGGTGTACTTTCTGTATTCACAGACTTGGAGCAATGTGATTTCTACCTATTCCTGTAAGTGAAAATATAATGTGGGAATCGGTTTTCATCAAATACAGAACTGAACAATGATATATGTATCCAGATTACAGTGTCAAGGAAGGGATTTGAATATCCGGAAGTAGAAAGGTACAACCAAAGCATTTAGGTTGAGGGTAAATGTTTTACCAGTTATTTTACGAGCAGATTTATGTAATAATAAATTAATACACATTCCGTTACAACGAAAATTCTCTTTACAACGAAATATTTGTCACTGTTCTTCATATATACTCTAACCTCGTTCAACGGTTTTCTAAATTGAGCCGGAATTTCATTATTGAAGTTGGTATCAATGTCATAAATCTCGAAAACAGTTCGGGAACCCGGAATATGTAGTTGGTTTAGTGATAACCAACTGTTGACTGAGTGACCGATGCCTGGTGACAAACGGGTGTACTTAAGTTTCCAGGACAAAACCGGATCGAGAGTTTTGAAGTCCAATTAATTTCTAATTTCGCATGCTCCGATCGTACCGACCAAAAACGTTTCCAAGCTAAGCTGATTTTATATTCCTACCCAACATCTTGCTTGCATTAAGTCGAGCATGATTTATAACGGATGGAACTAAACTTCCCAATTTTTTTCCCACTCCGTTTTGAAATACGCCGGGTTTTCATTACGGAGGCTGGTATCAAAGTCATAAAAGGGGCGAGAAAGTCATAAACCTCCGATTTTTATGCGGAATCGGCCAATCGGACGGTAGAGAAAGGATTAACTCAGGTGAGCGAAAGGGTTAGAGCTTGTATAAAACATAAACGACGAATTCCGAACTAAGCATTTCATCAGGTACTACGCGACTGAAATAATAATCCCGCTCCTTCCTACCCAACCGTAAAGGTACAAAGGCGTGAACTATTTTTTCTCTTCTTTTTGGTGCACTAATAGGATTAAACATTTAACTTACCGGCCATAAAAAAGGAAGACAAAAAGTGTATTGAATTGAAACGAAATGGCTCGGTAACTAGGGCTTTGGAATAGTGGATTCATACGGGATGAGGCTGAATGCTAATGCATGAGCTTTCAACGACTTGGGCGGGGGATTTATTTGTACCACGAGCCACTCATTATGAGGGATTAATTCATCTGTGGAAGATCTTATGTGTGAAAACCACAATGTCTTCTTAGCGCGTACATGTCCTTGATACGGTTGTGCATATATTAAATTAAACTCAGTTAAAAGTTTAAAAACGCACAATGATTGAAATGTTTATCAGTGGCAAGAACTTTTTGGTAGATAAATTTCCACTGTCTTTCACGTCTTGATAAATGTCAAACCTCCAAAGAAGGCGTAAATACATCGCTAGATACTAAAACTAATGTAGTGTAGCTCAATTGAACTACACCGAAGAAACAACAAAAAAGAGAAGTGTAAAATTTCTTGGCGAAACTACCAAATGTCAAATGATATTTTCGATGGACATCTGACGTTTTTTCTAATCCCCTTGGTTAAAGAATAACCTAGACCAATACTCGAAATACCCGGGTGCACTGTGCACATGAAAATACAATTGTGCACCTAATCCATGCACCTGACATTAAGAAAAGGGAGGGGGGGGGGCGTTTTTTATGTTATTTTGATGTTTGAACAAAATATCAGTATCGACCTCTCTCGCTCTAAAGGAACGTAATTAAAGTTACTAAATACACACTATGCGAAAACAAAATCGCCGGGTCGGGTTTAAACAGGAGGAAGGTTTACTTGTGCCATGCCACCAGAACTTTCCGATGATCGAAACATTCTCCAGATGGCTCTGTTGAAGCGACTGTCGCGACAGCCGTGCGACAGAGAAGGGAGAATTTAAATGTTTAAGTATTTTTATTTACTATCTACTACTAACCTATCTAAACATACCCAACTAATAAATTAGTTTATATTACATTAATGCTCTTATATTACGTTTTTTTTTAATGTGCTCCTAAAATATACCTGTGCACCTAATTTAAAAACTTAGGTGCACAAGGTGCACCTGTATTAAAAAAACTATTTCGAGGACTGACCTAGACCATGTTAGGGAATGGGGTGGAATTTTGCTCCACTAGATTTTTTTCGGGGGGGGGGGAGAGAGAAAGAGGTGACGTACCCTCACGATGAGATTTTTCCTTTTCCTGCTGTCAAACCTATAAAGATAGCGGGAAAAATCACTAGGCACTGAAACTAATAGTGCAGCTTAGTTTAACTTACCCGAAGAAACAACCTTTTATAAGCGATTGTGTGAAATTTCTTACCGAATTTACCAAACTTCAATTGATGATATTTTCAATCAGATGGACAATTATTTTGTTACTTATCTCCTTGGTCACAGTCAAAATACATACAGGTAACACGTATTGCCGCAGAAACACTAGCCCCGCCTATAATCAGCTTTACAGGAAATGCTCCCATATTAAACTCCAAACGCTGTCAAAACGGCGATAAATTCAATTTGCCCTACACCGGAAGCAATTTTCCTTCTCCACTAGTTTGTGTATGTATACACTGAAAACCGATCTCAACATACCAGTTCAAAGAAATTTTAAGAGCACAAGATAATCCATTGGAAAGAAAATCAAGTGCCGATCAGTAATTTAAACATATATTCGCAATTCGAAGCCAACTCTTCTCAGACAAGAACACACACGTTGTCTTATTCCATTTGTTTGATGCAAACAATTTGTATTACGCAGACCCTATTTACGACTGACTTTTACTTTTACTTCGCACAGACGTACAACAGCGATTCCACCAAATTAAGCACAAGACAAAACCGTTGGAAAAACCTGCATATTGTCATTGGTGGAAATGCAATGACTATCTTTATGTGTTAGGCATCTTTGTCACTTAATAGCGTGATAGCCAAGATCATTACATGAGCATCAATGACAATTCAATAGGCTTAATAACAGTTGGTGTCTGTGGTATTTCCCTTTTCTTTCTTCTAATTGTTCGGAACTGGGTTTTTTTTTTCGTGTTTGAAGTGATAAAACTTAAACCTACTATTTCCAACCGTGATGATTTACAACTACGGATTTGTTGCATTCCAACAGTGTTTTCACTTCGATTTGTTTCGTGAGTTGTATTCGACCATTCCTCTAACCAACGCTTACTTGAACACGTTTTAAGTCGTTTGAAAATAAAAGCAACCTGAGGTGGGTTGGGGATGGTTTTTAAAAGGCACATGGACCATATTTGGCCAAGATGTACCCAAAACATGAAGTAAACAAACATATACACAAGGAAAATTTCACTGACACAGAAGAGAGAAATACACTCAGGAATAAGCAACCTATGAGTTGGGTCTGTCTATGACAGTCTTCTTTAAGGACGGAAGAGCCATATTCGAATAAGCTGAGGCCAAAACATGAAGTAAACAAACATATACACAAGGAAAATTTCACTGACACAGAAGAGAGAAATACACTCAGGAATAAGCAACCTATGAGTTGGGTCTGTCTATGTCAGTCTTCTTTAAGGACGGAAGAGCCATATTCGAATAAGCTGGGGCCAAAACATGAAGTAAACAAACATATACACAAGGAAAATTTCACTGACACAGAAGAGAGAAATACATTTAGGAATAAGCAACCTATGAGTTGGGTCTGTCTATGACAGTCTTCTTTAAGGACGGAAGAGCCATATTCGACCAAGCTGGGGCCAAAACATGAAGTAAACAAACACATACACAAGGAAAATTTCACTGACACAGAAGAGAGAAATACACTCAGGAATAAGCAAACTTAAGAGTTGAGCTTGGGTAGTCTTTTTAAAGGCACCTAGACCATATTTGGCAAAGCTGCGTCAAAAAACATCAAGGAAATAGGTATACGTACAAGAAAGATTTTACTGAGACAGAGAAATATACTCAGGGATCAGGAACCTAAGTTAGGCTTGCGTTTTAACGATACAAGGGTCATATGAGTAGAGAGGGTCAAGCCGTGTTAAAAAAATCAAGTACATAGATATACACACAAGGAAAACTTAACTGTCACCAAAGATAGGAATAAATTCAGGGATAAGTAATTTAACAGATGGATTCTGTTTTTTTTGATGGCGCGTATAGGACCAAATTCTGCAGAGCCGCGTCAAGTAAATGTACATTATATGGACAAAAGTATTTGGACACTGCAGAAATTCGGAGGAAGATCCATCTTAGTGTGGGGTTGTTTTTCCTGGTTAGGACCCGGTCCATTGTTTTATGGACCTGATACCATGAACGCTGACGTGTTCCTCGAAGTTCTGGATAATTCGGCCTTACCTACACTATGGCAATACTATGACGATGATGGCTGTTTCTACCAACAGGATCGAGCTCCATGTCATTTTGCAAAACGCGTACTGGATTGGTTTCCTGAAAATCAGGTGAATTTGCTTGCCTGGCCTGTTCAGAGCCCCGATCTCAATCCGATCGAGCACTTGTGGGACAAACTGCAGCGACGAGTACGACATCGCAACGCACGCCCATCTTCATATCAATCTCATATCCCAGCCTTGGAAGAGGCATGACGAGTTATTCCTTCCTAGACTTACAAAGAACTTGTGGAAAGTATGCCTCGGCGTGTTGCAGCTGTATGGCAAGCAAAAGGAGAGCCTACCCGTTACTAAGTAGAGTAATAAAGCCCTTTTCCTGAAAAATATGCAGTGTCCAAATACTTTTGTCCATATTGTGTATATACAAGCAAGGCAAATTTTACTGACACCAAAAGAGAGAAATACATCCAGGAAGAAGCGTCTCAAGGATCTGTTAGACCAACCTAACGCTAATGATACATTTTGTAAATAGGATTATAGATTCTTTGAGACCAGAACGGATCCTTTCTGCTACACCAAAATAGATTGTTGAAAATGTAAAATGCCAACAAAGTTTATCCACCAAGGAATTGTAACCATCTAATTGGCTTCGACGAGATATATCGCCCAAGATCTAACCAAGTTTTCTAAAGACGATTTATCTCGTCCATCAAGATCTGGTCAGTTTTGCTAATGACGAGTTACCTCGCCGAGACGACCACGAGGGTTACATTTGCGAACAGCAGAGGGAATCTCAGTTTGTTTCTTTAGTTTAAAGGATCAGTTTTAAGCAGTTATTTTTATCCTTTTTGCATCTGCCATCACCTCTGCCATAATGCAAAATTTCGCAGGAGCGCTGACAGACATCATTAAGTTAGAGGGGTTGAGGCACTTGATCGATCGGACCCCGAAATAAAGGTAAAAACAATTGAAAGAGATCCACGTATGTACAAAAATAACATCGACCTAATGAGACGGAGCATGGTGGCGGAGTCGCTGTCATAAGATCTCTGAAGGGTAAATCACGTGGACTTACAAATCGACTAAGCAGGTTGGATGTCGAACCGCAGACTAGTACTTTTGAACACGATGGAGATAACCAGTTTAACCAATCAATTATTTAGGATTCATGCTCTTACCCACAACCATGTGACAAATCTTCAAACCGAGAAAGAAAGAAATACCATGAGCGGCCGGCACATGCTTCGTGTATTTCCTTACAAGGTCGATGAAAAATAATGTATCATGTAGTAAAGATTTGCATAATTTTAAATAAGAACTCGTGGTATATGATGTACATAGAGAGAGTTTGGCCTCTTGTTCGCTCTTTAATAAGTAGTTTTCACAGTCATTGTTATGCAAACAAAGAAGCCAGACGGTCTGATAAGATTTTATTGCACATGTCTAAATAGCTCTTGCATGATACAAATCGGGATTACCTTAATATGTAGTTTATCACCGTTTGTGCAACGTTTGGCGTTTAATGTGATTGGCGTTGATAATTAAACTATAAAATATCTGTTCGGAATATATTTGGAATTTTCATTGGTGAAGAACTGAAATCGAATTCGAAAAACAAGCCAACCGATGTCGGGGTCAGAATACTCACAGGGGACGAAGAAGCACTAGCGCCATCAAAATTTAGCTTGATAAAAATGCCTCCCATATAGCTTCCATCGGTATATTGAGATCTTTTCTTGTATCCTAGAAGTGAGATATATCTAGAGGATGCTGTACTGTTCTATGTAAAGAAAATTGTGCATTTTGTAAACGTGAAGTTTCTAGGGGCATATTTGCGATTGCTTATAGGATTTCCATTACGCTTTCGTTTTGTGGTAAGGTTAAAAATTGTATGAACTCTTACGATGGATCCCTTCTCATGTAGACCTCAGCGGAAATAAAATGGCAGATATCTGGGCAAAGGAGAGTATTTCAGAGCCATTGCAGTCAAATACTTTTCTTACTTATGAAATTACTGCGAAAAAAAACACGAGAACTATATCTCTTGGAAAATTATTCTTCCCCATAGCTGGCACCGTAGAAACCCTCCCTGGGTGCACTCAAATTCGAGGTTGAGGTTCAAGGTCAGCATGTGGATCTCAGTGCAAATGAAACGGCAGATAGTTTGGCAAAGTAGAGTATCTCAGTTCAGTTATTAAAATAAATTACCTTTCTTATGAAATTTGTGCGAAATGAAATATATTAGAACAGGGCTCGAAATACCCGGGTGCACAGGTGCACATGAAAATATAATTGTGCACCTAATTTTTTCCCACTAGGTGCACGATTAAAAAATCTATTTCGAGGCCTGTATTAGAACGATGACTAGGAAAATTCCTCTCAAATTCATGGATGATAGAGATAGCTGGTACCGTAGAAAACATCCCTGGGTGAACTCAAATTTGAGGGTGATAGAGGTCAGTATGTGGATGTCAGTGGAAATGAAATGACACATAACTTAGCAAAGGAGAGTATTTCAGTTCAGTCATTACAATACATTACTTTTCTTACGAAATTTGTGCGAAATGAAACACTAGAACGATATGCCTTGGAAAATTCCTCCTACCCATAGCTGGTATCGGACAAAAATCCCAAAAGTGGACTCAAATTTGAGGGTGATAGAGGTCATCATGTGGATATCAGTGGAAATGAAAGGACACATAGCTTGGCAAAGGAGAGTATCTCAATACAGTCATTAAAATAAATTACTTTTCTTATGAAATTAGTGCGAAATGAAACACTAGGTCTTGGAAAATTCCTCCTCTATATAGCCGGAGATAACATGCCAGGAGTGCTCTTCAAATTCGAGAGTGATAGAGGTCAGTAGACTGCCACACTTTCTAGAAGGGAATTTGTTTCCAAAATATATTCTACCGTATTTAGTATTATATATTTCAAAAGGTCTTACAATCGCTTTCGATTGTCAAGTTGAAATTTTAAATAACTTAAAATAAAAAAACCGCATACTTAAATGTATCATTTGAGCATGCAAGAGGGAAATTAAAGAGTGCATTTCCAAAGACCGAAAAATGCATCGCATTGCACAATCCGTGTGCCGTTATAGCTTACATCAATTGAGTCATCAGTTGCCGAAGTTCCTACAACTGAACAGCGAAAGCTATTGAGCGAGTGAAAAAAAATCTTTTAAACAATCATCATTCGATTACCGTTCAAGTCCTTCACGAACGATAGCAGAGGGTCAAATTTTTAAAAGACATAAAGGTGATGAAAAGCAAAAAAGAAAAAAAGCAAAACTAAATACTGAAGAGGAACAAGAACAGAGAGGAGAAAATAAACTACACATGGACACGTTTTACTAGAGGCTGCCTGCCGTCCCCCGGAGTCAACCCAATCAACCTGATGGCACAGAAAGAAGAGCAGAGCTGTTTTAGCACTCGTAAATTACGGCCTTCGACATGTTCATTAATCATCCCAATCCTTCCAGACGGACTCTTAGCCAATGGTGGTCTACGATTCTGTCCCTCCCTATCCACAAAGCCTGGCCACAGGACCCAGCCAAATCTTTTGGCCAACAAAAAGCAATCGACGCCAACAACAAAAATGTGGATGGAAATCTGATTTCCGACGAAGAAATTTAATTCCCGAAAGTCTTCCGGAAAGAATGCTATCGAATCTGTCGGCTGTTCCATTCTCCCCAGACCAACCCCCCCGGTTTTCTTTATTATTTTCTTTTATCATCAACTCGTGGTAATTCTTTTTCTTTACGGGGGCGCAATTACGTTATTTCGCTAATGCTGTAATTGAAGGCTAGCTGCCCACCTGATATAAGCAAAATCTTGCAAAAATAATAACTGAGGTTAAAAATAAAACAAAGGAAGCAAGAGAAAAAAAAAGAAAAAAAACAAATAAAAATGTAAACGTTCTAATGATGCTCGAGTGAGCACGACCGAGCGCTAAGCCACGTGTTCTAACATGATTCAGTTTTTTTTTTAAGTTCGTGAGTAATTTCGGACCTAAGTGTTTGATACCAGTGGCGATACCGCTGTGGTGTCTGAATCACACCAAGCCTGTGATCGACTGTCAGTTAGTCTTTTGGAAAGAGAAAGCTGATGCTCGCTGCATTAAGTCACGCCGCAGTAGTTCTTTGTTTTCTTTAATTTTCATTCCAAACCGCCAATCGTGTATGCCTTATCTGCTTTTACTAGAACAGTGGGCGTCCGATGCTTTGGTAGGTAGCAATTTTTACCTCCATTATTTACACGTTATGGTTGACAAAACTGCTTCATTCATCGGGTATCGGAATGGTACATTGCGCCGCCATGGGACTGATTGAATTCCGACAAAGTTGTAACTTGGGTAAGGCGTTATGTACTGAATTAATCCGGCATATCAGTAATTGTTTCCCACTTATTCAATTGGGTCTGACTACTTACTGACCGGCCTGGTATTGATGGAATTCCGACAAAGTTGTAACTTGGATAAGGCGATGTATACTGATTTAATCCGGCATGTCAGTAAAAGTTCCCCACTTATTCAATTGGGTTTGACTATTTACAAACCGCCTTGGTATTGATAGAATTCCAATAAAGTTGTAACTTGAGTAAGTCGTTGTGTACGGATTTAATCCGGCATATCAGTAATTGTTTCCCACTCATTCAATGGGGTCTGTGACCGGCATGGTATCGATGGCATTCCGAAAAAGTTGTAACTTGGATAAGGCGTTGTATGCTTATTTAATCCGGCATATCAGTAATTGTTTTCTATTGATTACTTACTGATTGGCATGGAATTGATGGAATACCGACAAAATTGTAAACTGGATAAAGCATAGTATATTGATTTAATTCGGCATATTAGTAATTGTTTCCCATTTATTCAATTGCTTCTGACTACTTCCTGACCCACATGGAATCGATGAAATTCCGACAAAGTTGTGTCTTGGATAAGGCGACGATACTGATTTAATCCGGAACATCAATAATTGTTTTCAATTTATTCAACCGAGTTTAACTACTCACTGACCGGCATGGGATTGATCGAATTCTAACAAAGTTTTAATTTGGATAAGATGTCGATACTGACTTAATACGGCATATCAATAATTTTGTTTTCCTGTTATTCAATTGTCTGTCTACTTACTGACCGGCATGGGGTTGAAGGAGTTCCGATCAAGTTGTATCTTGGATAAGGCGACGATACTGATTTAATCCGGAACATCAGTAATAGTTTTCCACTTATTCTATGTGTCTTACTGCTTAGTGACGGGTACGGGAATCGTGGAATTTCGACGAAGGTCTAACTTGGCTAAGGAGTTGATACTGATTTAATACGGCATATCAGTAATTTTGTTTTCCTGTTATTCAATTGTCTGTCTACTTACTGACCGGCATGGGGTTGAAGGAGTTCCAATCAAGTTGTATCTTGGATAAGGCGACGATACTGATTTAATCCGGAACATCAGTAATAGTTTTCCACTTATTCTATGTGTCTTACTGCTTAGTGACGGGTACGGGAATCATGGAATTTCGACGAAGGTCTAACTTGGCTAAGGAGTCGATACTGATTTAATACGGCATATCAGTAATTTTGTTTTCCTGTTATTCAATTGTCTGTCTACTTACTGACCGGCATGGGGTTGAAGGAGTTCCAATCAAGTTGTATCTTGGATAAGGCGACGATACTGATTTAATCCGGAACATCAGTAATAGTTTTCCACTTATTCTATGTATCTTACTGCTTAGTGACGGGTACGGGAATCATGGAATTTCGACGAAGGTCTAACTTGGCTAAGGAGTCGATACTGATTTAATGCGGCATATCAGTAATTTTGTTTTCCTGTTATTCAATTGTCTGTCTACTTACTGACCGGCATGAGGTTGAAAGAGTTCCGATCAAGTTGTAAATTGGATGGCGTCAATACTAATTTAATCCAGCATGTAATTAGTAAGAGCTTTCGGCTGTCTACTTTATTATCGACCTGGGATAGAAAGTTAACAGATGATTTATGAAATTATGCAAAAGTTGCACTTGGATAAAGCGTCTATCATCCTGCATATCAGTAACTTATTCAGTTTTATCCATTTATTCAACTCTTTGACTACTTACTAACTGGCATGAGATTGAAAGAATTCCAATAAAGCTGTAAGTTGGATAAGGTATCATGGGTGTTGGGGGTTACAGCAGCGACCACACTTCTGATGCTCTACTATACACTTCGGGCCCTCCTCATCTGAAATTTGAGTCCCAGTGCCTGCGTAGATGACGGTATTACTTGAGTGGTATGCACTTGCACGCTGTCAGAAGAAATAGAGGTGGCCAAAGGTGCAGTATGGCATTAAATAAGCACAAAAAGCAATGCATTTTCTGATATTATTAGTTACATACTCATAGTCTTTGTAATCGTCATCTGACCCGTGGTTGAAAAATACGTGGTTACCCTCGAATCTCCTCCTTCGGGTTTTGAACCCCGGCTGTCGCTAATAACCCGTCGTGTTGCTCCAGAGGACGTAATTTAAAAATACGTACATACCATAGTCTTTGTAGGTTGCTTCTTCTTACGATTTTAATGAAAAATACTTTTAAATCTGAAAATTTTCTTGCTTTACATTAAGCCTCCTGGTGGTTGTCTCAACTAAGTATCTCGTTATTAGCAAAATTGTTCAGATTTTGATGGACGAGATATCTCGTCAAAACCACTCGGTGGGTTAATATGTTCATAAAGCACTCAATAAGGGTAGGGAAGTTTTTTGAAGGGGAAGGGGGTGCTCGCGGGTCTTGAATGCTTACATTACAGGTAAAACAGTCTGAATCTACCAATAATCTAAAAACAGTCAGTAAACCATTTCAAGCCGCAATGCTCGTTTAACATTGCGATACGTAGGGAACAGGGAGAAAAGCCAGAGCCATTGAAACTATTTACTGAATTTGTGCTTGATGAAGGGCGGTTTTTTTTATAGAAAATCTAATGTTTTTCAGAAGACTAGGTCATAGAAATTACTTAATAAATCCAACTTGATGAAGGTCGGGTTTCTTTTAGAAAATCTATTGTTTTTGAGAAGATTGAGTCATCGAATTATTTACAGAATACGTGCTAGATAAAAGGCGTTTTTTAATAAGAAAAATCTAATTTTTTTTAGAAGACTGGGCAATCTAAATTGTTTACTAAATACGTGGTTGATGAATGTCATTCTTTTAGAAGACTGGGTCATCAAAATTATTTACTAAATACGTGGTTGATGAATGGCATTCTTTTAGAAAATTAGACGTTTTTGAGACTATATATATATATATATATATATATATAGGTCACCGAAATGATTTACTGAATACGTGCTTAAAAACGGATGTTTCGTTAAAAAATCAAATGATTTTTTTCGAAGAATTGTGGCCTGGCTGAGGTTTGCAGATGGGCGGCTTACACCTCATGAACGGTTCTGATTAAATCAAGACAAGATATCAGTATAAGTTTCGACCGAAATAGCTCTGTTTTAGAATTATAAGCTCCGTTTTAGAATTATAAGCCATCTGTGAAGTGTTTCTGGTCAGATCTTGTGGAATGCTGATAAGATGAAACCACCGAATATTTTCCCCCTTGAATAGAAGTGGGGTGTTCGTGGGAGTGTCGACCGGGGATTCGATGGGGTGAGGAAGAATTTTGGAAGGAAGAGAAAAGAAGAAAATTGACGGAGGGCAGGAGTACCCTGAGAAAAAGAGAGGAATGACCCTGAGTCGTGAGTACCTGATTTGATTTGTAATCGATATGCACATAAATTGTACATTGGCGTGCATAACACCACAATTTTTGTAAGTTAGAACCTCAAAATAGATCCTAACAGCCTCTGGCAAGTTACATTTTCAAGGGTACTCAGTAGAAAGCTGGTGCATATTCAAATTTTGGAATCGTGACGTCAGAGGCTCTAACATAGGAATGGGTTCTGCTTCAGCGGTGTTCGAGGTGGTCATACAGTCTACAAAGAACCGTCCTTTCTCTTTTTTTTTTAACCCTCCAAGGGTTTCGATGAGATATTTCGTCGATCGAGGTCTGAAAAATTTTGCTAATGATGAGATATCTCGTCATCAAAGTATTGCCGATTGTTTTTATGATGGCGAGATCAAGATATGATCCGTTTTCCTCTAAAGACGAGATATCTCGTCCATCAAGATCTAGAGAGTTTTGCTAAAGACGAGATACGAGTCGACCACCATGAGGGTTAAAATTTCACAGCTGTCCTTCTGCCTCATGGTTTCCAATACAGGGTCACCACTTGAGTTCAAGGCCTTTATTTATTGTTAGCTTCTGTTTTGGTCATTTTCTTTTTACTCATCGCTTTGGTAACTCCCGATGTAGCTTTTGCATCACTCCCCTACAACCAAGTCCCTTCATTACAAAATAGCAGCTGAAAACCTAACTGTCCCTTAAATTTTGCATGCTAATGTATATAAAACTACGATCCTCAAAATGATAAATAAAGGTTTTTAATTAGTACACATCGCAGGAAGAGTCATCTTTTAGTAGTGTAGAAAAGGAAAGTACCATACCGCTAGCTTTCAGCAGAATCCCATTGGAAATCTTTAACTCAACTGTCGCTGCCAAATTTTAATTTCATTAAATTTGCGTTTCAAAATTTCTTGCGTTCAGAAGAATGCAAGGGGGCACTTTTAATCTTAAAATAATGCTCTACGAGTTAATTTATCGCATCGTTACGATGCCCGGCACGATATATCCATTAAAATAAAAGAGACAACATTAAATGATGTTTTATCTTCAATTATCTGCAAACTTCGTCGTATATCCCATAAATGATGTCCACATGCTGACGGAATCCAAAGTGCGGAATCTTGGGGAGACTCCGTCCGTAGAGGATTCCTTTTGACAGCTCAGGTATGTGACAAAACTTGTTTCGGGCCTTCCAAACCAGTTGGATGTCTAAATATCCATAAACACCTTCCTTTAGGCCTTTATACCGTTAGGCACGTTGAGACCGACATTTTTTAATCGCCGTCGAAAATTATTAATGTTTTCCGAATTACTCTGTGCCCCGTAACCCCCACTAGTTCGGGGTATTTGGGAGAAGTTTTATCAGCTCTCTCTAGAAGGTGAACCTGAAGTTATGAAGAGAAAACCTGTCTGTGGTTTCAGGGGAGTATAAGTAGCATATCGTGGATTTTCGTATTCTGCTACTTGAGAAATAATTAGACTAGGACAACTAAGTAACACATAGAATTTAAAATATTTCCCCAAGTAAAATTGTAATTGAGGAGACCAATATTTTATAACTGTCAAAAATTATTAAGGTTTTCAGAGAATTTCTTTACAGAAGAAAAAAAAAATATCCCCGCAACCCTCACTAGTTTGGGGTATTATGGAGAACATTTTTATCACCTCTCTAGATGAGGGATTCCCAAACGGTGGTACGCGGCACCGTTTCAGGTGGTACGCAAGGATGATACGAGCGACCCTAATATTCTACGAAGTTTGTTCGATTTTTTAGTATGTACAACCACGTTATAGGAAAAATGGGATCATATGAAATCAATTTTGTGATTAACATTTTTATTACATTGTAATAAATGACGCTTACAGTAGCACATTATTTAAAGAGAAACTTTGTTGCTGATTATCTATTTCTATTCAATGGTTATCTCGGCGAAATTAAGTTGATATATCTCCCTGTCTTATGCCATTTGTTGCTAGTTACTTGTGTGAGAATGGTTTTTCTGAACTTTTTTGTATATAAAAAATAAATATCGAAACAGAGTGAAGTGTGAAGTTGAGCTCCATTGCTTCTGATATTGATATTTTAATAAAACACAAACAACAAGTTTCGCACTAAAAATTTATTTTTGATAATGTTAATCTTTGCTTAGTCTGTACTAATTATTTAAAATGATTTGTTTTTAGGCCTGTGAGTTAAAAAAAAAACCGTAATTTTCAATAATCGTTTTATTTTTTCCTTTATTAAAACATCAACAATACGTAATACAAGTGCATTAATCATAAAATATGAAGCTTTCTTAGTATTTTAATTAAAATAAAACAAGCCATTGGGCACTTTTCTGACATTAGATATATGTTTCTAAAAAAATATAGGACTGGTGGTACGCCAAAAATTTATAAAATTTCAAGTGATATGCAGTTACTAAAAGGTTGGGAACTCCTGCTCTAGATGGTGAATCTGAAGTTATGAAGAGAAAATCTGTCTGTGGTTTCAGGGGAGTATAAGTAGTATAGCGTGGTTTTTCATATTCTGCTACGTGCGAAGTAATTAGACTAGGACACCTAAGTAACACGGAATTTAAAATATATCCCCAAGTAAAATTGTAATTGAGGACACCAATATTTTAAAATAATTAACACAAATTGATATGGTTTTCAGAGACATTCTTTCCAAAAGAATATCCCCGTAACCCCACTAGTATGGGGTATTTGTGAGAACAGTTTTATCAGCTCTCTAGATGGTGAATCTAAAGTTACGGGGAGATGACCGGTCTGTGGTTTCAGAGGAATATAAGTAGTATATCTTGTATATCGTTGTTTGTCGCTCGAATTGTCGAATTTTGTTACACGAAAATTTATTAGACGGGACAACTAAATAACATTCGGATTTTAAAATGCTTCAGTAAGTAGTTACAAGTTTCATTATGTTATCGCATCTGCGTTGAGACCAACATTTTATAATAACTGTCAAAAAGTTTTTAGGCTTTCAGTGAATTATTTTAATGAAAATGTTTAGCCCCGTAATCCACACTAGTTTGGTGTATTCGGGAAAACAGTTTTATCCGTTCTCTGGATGAATCTGAAGTTGAGAAGACCTGTCTGTTCTCAGGGTTATATAAGTAGTATACCCTGGATTGTCGTTCTAACTATCGTATTTTGTTACACGAGAAATAATTAGACCGGGACACCCAAATAGTACACGGATTTTAAAATATTTGAATAAATCATTGGCACAATTTTCATTATGTTACTTTGTCTTTATTGAGTCCAACATTTTATAATAGCCGTTGTCTTGGTAGAGGTCATGTAGCGTCCAAAAACCTTTAAGCGAAAAATAAAAGACCGTATGTATAAGATAAAAGAGCTGTAGCGAGTAGGTTTACCTAGAGTGCCTATATAATAAGAGTGGCGACATACGGGAAACACTTTCTGATTGGCTTTGAGACGTTTTCTACCGCCCGAGGCGGTCTTTTCCTAGCTCCCGTAGACTTAACATTGGAACTTTTTGGGTGTTCGAGAAAAACGTGTGTATATTAAATTAAAAAGAAAATATAGCTTATTCATGTTCCATTTCGTGTTCTAGAATGTTTATTTAGTATTTTTTTTGTATTTTGTCGGTATAAATTTGAAGACTTTTTAAGTAAATAGCTTTTTTTGAACAACATGGTGTTTCCCGCAATCTAAGTTAGCGCGTTGTGCAATCCATCTCATCCATTACGCATGTAATTGAGCGTTTATATGATTCATTTATACCGAATGTATCCATATTATAACAATCATTTGCTTTTTGTTCTCCCTGAAATGTTACATTAATTCGCCCAGCAACCATCTTTGCGACGATTCTGGTAGAAAAATGGCTGCCGCGCATGCGCATTGGGCCAAATTTGGTCCCTTGTCGCCACTCTTATTATATAGGCACTCTAGGTTTACCCGGTCCCGTAAACCAGATACGGTTCTCCGAATAGGTTTACTCGACCCGCAGACCAGATACCGTCTTCCGGATAAGTTTACTTGGCCTGAAAACCCCAGATGGCCATAGGGCAGGTTTTCCGACCGGCCGATCACATACGGCACTCTGGACATGTTTACCCGAACCGCAGATCAGATACGGT
Source organism: Metellina segmentata (assembly GCA_947359465.1). Taxonomy (NCBI): domain Eukaryota; kingdom Metazoa; phylum Arthropoda; class Arachnida; order Araneae; family Tetragnathidae; genus Metellina; species Metellina segmentata. Next base: position 27,131,349 of record OX375884.1, read on the forward strand.
TCTCCGGACATGTTTTCTCGACCCGAAGATCAAATACACCCTCACGCAGAACATTACAGGCGGCTGTATGTATACTACTAGAGCAACGATCAACCAGTATGCTGCACTAATGACTCTGATGTGTCATACGAACGGTGAAGTAGTTCAAATTGTGAAAGATTGATTTCATAACAATTGGTTTAGGTTTAACAAGTATGTTCACAAATAATCTCAAGTAATGCCCTATAAATAATTAACTATATAAATAGTTTTGAGAGTCCTTTTTATACATTACAAAGTATAAAAATTTGTCACGAAAATATTTTTTCTAAATCCCACTTTAGAGCAAAAAAGGGTAGGTTATCACTTTTTCTGTAAAACAAACAAAAGTATACTTATATTTTTACTAGATCAGCAAATATTTTAACATATTTATTGATATAAATCAGAAATGTAATAATAAGTTTTATATGGAACCATGTAGGTGAAGATAACCGTTGAAAATAGATAGATGTCTTCTTGAGGATATTCGTTCATAAAAAAAATGTTAAAAATGTAGCAAAGCAAACGTAGCGTTATTTTGCAAACTGCTACTTTGAAATTTACGCAAGCAGATTTCTGCACATTGTTTTTCTAACTTTGCTTAGGGCGCAGCTTCATAAAACCCAATCAACCTGGCCTCCAGACAATTTTTAGACCTATATTTCTTACTCAACAATAGAGGCGTGAACAATAGTCAAGTCTAAAACAAAAGAGAAGCACGGTTACTCACGTAACTACAACAGATTCGGGAGGCGAATCATAATTATGACCTTCGAAAAGGAAATATCTTCATTAATTTACTCGCACAGAAAGAAACCACGCGGATGAAGAAATGTAAAATGTTAATTTCATCGAAAGACTTGTTTTAAGTCTTATAAAGAAAAGACCTGGCTTCAACACGTAATTTTTTATTTAAAAATAGGAAACGTTCACCTCGGGGGGAATAAAAAATTAATTTTCAGAAATACGTTTTAAGGCAAGAATGCGTTTTCGGAAACCATTAATTATTTCAAGGTAAAGAACGCAGGAAGGAATGTTTAAATTGAGGAAAGGAAGGGGGGGGGGTGTCTAAAAATGCTTGACTTCCAATGAGCAATGCGAGCCTTCTTTTAATCCTCCAAGGTGGATTTGATGAGATATCTCGTCCATCAAGATCTGGTCAGTTTTGCTAATGAGAAGATATCTCGTCCAACAAGATCTGGTCAGCTTTGCTTTGGGACACGCTCGACCACCAAAACAAGGGATTAAAATAAAAAATAATCGTTGAGCACAGAGAACTCGGAATCATTTTAATCGAAAAATCAAACAAAATACCTCGACGGGCCTTCGTAAAAAACGTGTTGTGTCCACAAATGTCTGCAAGACTTAACACTTCAATCTGAAACCATTTTATGATTGTCTTGAATCCAGTGCCAAGTTCAAGCCCGAATTATACCTACCAGGCCTCCGAATTGAATTCCTTCAGATAATAACTCTGCGGAAACAGGATAAAACACAAAAAATCATTTCTGTTTCATACCTAAACTTGCTTTAACCCTCCAAATGGTTTCGACGAGATATATCGTTCATCAAACTCTGACCAATCTTGCTACTAACGAGATATATCGTCAACAGGAGTTGTATATTTTTTAAGATAACAAGATCAAGATCTGGTCAGTTTTTCTAACCAGGAGGGTTTAAAGAGCTCTTCTGTTTTTAATTTTTTGTAGAGTGCAGGCGAATTAGTTAATAGAAATGGGCAAAACTGGTATTTTACAACAGTTTAAGTGTTGTTGCTAATTTACTTCTTATACCCTACGCTAGACCTCATTCATTTCGCAATGAATCTGTCTGGCAGCCCAATATTGTTTTGAAACAGAAATAAAATATGGAACTCTAACTGCAGTATTATTCACTGCGACGTCAGTAAGTCCAAGACAATTATTGAGGTGGTTTCTTGTCATGTCTGAAAAGCCACACATTGGGCAATAAAGAGTATGAAAAGTCGATTCATTAAAGATGATTTTGCAAGTTGTCGTATCCAGTGAGAACACTTAAACAAGCGCGTCCTTTAGCTCTCGAAAGATCCTGCAGCAACTGAAAACCTTACCAAAAAGAGTTCCAATCTTTCTCTTTAGCAATACCTTAGTAAATGATAAATTGGGAATATTTGATTTTCGCGCTAATAATCCATTTTACTGTATGGTGTTCAGCAGGACATGGCTGGGGTAATTTATAATAACAGTTATAATTAACTGCTAACTCATTAAGAGTTTTTTTTATCAGTTAACTGCTAACCACTAACAGTTAGCAACAAATTGAATTAAATTATTATCTGTTTGAAATTGCTAACGGCTGCTTTCAAACGAAATTAACTGTTTTAATTAACCTTTATTTTAAGAAATTTCAGTTTTTTTAATCATAATTTAATTTTTTTTAAATTGCTTCACAGCGATCAAAATAATAATGTTATATTTTGCAATAGCTCAGTTATTTAAACTGGTGGAAACAGGAATTCTCAATTGTATGTTTATGAGATAGTATTTTTCTTCGTTGTTACAAAATAAAAACATTTTTTCCATAAGTAAAAGGTAGGTTAGAGCTAAACAGCTAGACCAAGTTCATGAGTTTGTTAATTTAGAACTTTTAGCTTAACATTTTTATCCCACTGAGCTATTGCGGTTTCAATAATTTCTTATGAACAGGCAAAGTAAAACGTTTTCAAGGTTATAAGACAAAAGGAATTATAAGTTTGGCTTCAGAAGAAAAAGAAAAAATAATTACGATAAGATGTGATGGTTTAAGGGAAGGAATACATGCTTTAATAGGGGGACCCCCACGTGCTGCAATTACACTAGCAACCCTTCTGGGCATACTTTCAACAAGGTCTTGATACACAGCTATGGGTATTTGTGTCCATTCCTGCTGCAAGAATGTCGCCAGCTCAGCTGTATATTTCGAACGTGGTTCCCTGGTTCGTAATCGTCGCTCTAATACGTCCCACAAATGTCCTTTGGTGTTTAGGTCGGGACTCTGAGCAGGCCAGGGAAGACGTTTTACATCCATATATTGATACCACTGCTTGACAGAGGCTGCAGCATGACACGGAGCGTTGTCGTTCTGGAAGTAATATTCGTCCATTCCATAAAATTGCCAGAGCGTAGGAAGAACCTGTTTGCCCAAAATGTTCCTGTAGGCGTCGGCGTTCAATTTACCAGGAACAATGTGCAGTCCCAGGCCATACCACGAAATACACCCCCAAACAAGTAGTCGGATTTTGTGCAAATCCGCTGGCGTCCGGTCCATTATTGTAAATGCAGTATTGGAGTTATATATATATATATATATATATATATATCGCGCACGAGTGATATTTTTCTTCATTAAACGTATTTACGTGACGTTGTTTGGTGCAACTTGGTCAAATAGTCTTTGTTCCACAGTACAAAGAAACCAACCAAACCATTAAACACATGTGGGAGGTATAAAAATCCAAAACGCAAGACAAAACCTATTAATCGAAATAAAAGGAAAGATAATGAATCTGCCCTCAAGTTTCATGCATTGTCTCTCAATCGGTTAGACGTTACCCTGACCATTCCCAATAATTGAGTAATAATTCCCAATAATTAACAATCCGAAATCGCTCACATTCGCCAATCATTAGTTTATTCACTCTCAACCTCTTTTAATACACACCATCTCCTGATCCATTATTATAATCGCAGTTTCGGGCTATTAAAATATCCGCATAAACAAATCGGCGGCTTCCACAAAACCTCAACAAACATTACACTCATTCATTCACTGGGATACGATATGAAGTGGGTTTTATGTAACGCATACCACAAACAAGAAGGATTCACCACTTCATTCCATCAGGAATCAACCAATCGGCGCTTTCCGCTCCGCCCAATCGAAGCACCTCGGTATTATAGACACCCCCCTCCCAATCTCTGTAATAAATGCAATTCTATTTTCCCACACGCACTAGTTTTGTCAACGTCATCATCATCATCGGCAGTGATAAGCATCGCAGCGCCCATAGCCTCATCCAATCTCGACAGAAATGATAGCGCCGCTTAATGACTTGTGACAAGGAAGGACTCCCTGCCATAGAAACATCTGCTCTGCTGGATCCGCAGACTACTTACTGTTATTAATGATGACTGTTGCAAACTTTACTGCCAAACCTTAAAAAACCCTCCTCGAATGAATTATGGGCTTAGGAATTACGAGATCCGCGGAGACAACTGGATGCGAAATCCTACTTGAACTGGAGAGGAGGTTCGAGTATCGGAACCAGTATGGTCTGTTGTTACTTTTATCAAATGAAGATAGGTGAGTGGACACCAGGGCGGAGCAAAGGGGAGTGAGACTGAAGCTCCTGTTGTCTGAACTTGCAGGGAGGTTCGCGTTCAACAATCGGAACCAGTATGGTTTGCTACTTTAATCAAATGAAGATAGGTGCGTAAGCCCAGGGTGGAACAAAGGGGGAGGGAGACTCAAGCTCCTGTTGCCTGAACTTGTAGAGAGGTTCGCGTTCAACAATCGGAACCAGTATGGTTTGCTACTTTAATCAAATGAAGATAGGTGCGTAAGCCCAGGGTGGAACAAAGGGGGAGGGAATGAAGATAGGTGCGTAAGCTCCAGGGTGGAGCAAAGGGGAGTGAGACTCAAGCTCCTGTTGCCTGAACTTGCAGGGAGGTTCGCGCTCAACAATAGGAACCAGTATGGTTTGCTACTTTAATCAAATGAAGATAGGTGCGTAAGCCCAGGGTGGAACAAAGGGGAGGGAGACTCAAGCTCCTGTTGTCTGAACTTGCAGGGAGGTTCGCGTTCAACAATCGGAACCAGGATGGACTGTTCTTACTTTGATCAAATGAACATAGGCGTGAAAACACCAGGGGGCAGGGGAGGGGAGGGGACTCAAGACCCTGTTACCTGAACATGAAAGGAGGTTCGCGTTCAAGAGAATCAGATCCATTAGTTTCTTGTTATTTTTATCAATTGAAAATAGGTGTGTAAACACTAGGGTGGAGCAAAAGGGAGGGAATCTCGAGCCCCTGTTGTCTGAATTTACAAGAAGGTTTGTGTGTTTACTCGGAACTAGTATGGTCTATTGTTCTTGATTAAAGGAAAGTGAGTTCGTAAAGACCAAGGACGAGCAAAGAGCAGGCTGGACTTAAGTAGTCCCTTTAGCCTGAACATTCAGGAAGGTTCGAGTTCAAGAATCGGAACCAGTATGGTCTGATGTAATTTTTTATCAAGTGGAAATAGGTACATGAACACCAGGGCAAAGTAAAGGGGATGAAGATTCAAGCCCCTGTTGCCTGGATTTGAGGGTTCGCGTTCAAGAATATGATCCAGTATGGTCTGCTGCTGCTTTTATCAAAAGAAAATAGGTGCGCAAAGCTATGGGGGTGCAAATAGGTAGAGAGACTCAATCCCCTGTTGTCTGAACTTATAAGGAGGTATGTTTTCCACTTGGAACTAGTATGGTCTATTGTGTTTGATCAGGTAAAAATAAGTGCATAAAGAATTGCCTGAACTTGTAGGGAGGTTCGCATTCGACTTGTAATCAGTATGGTCAATTGCTTATAATCAAATGAAAATAAGTGAGTAAAGACAAGGGCCGTTCAGAGTGGAGGGCTATAGAGGCTCAAACCCCTATTGCCTGAGCTTGTAGGGAAGTTCGCATTCGACTTGTAATCAGTATGGTCAATTGCTTATAATCAAATGAAAATAAGTGAGTAAAGACAAGGGCCGTTCAGAGTGGAGGGCTATAGAGGCTCAAGCCCCTATTGTCTGAACTTGTAGGGAGGTTCGCATTCGACTTACAATCAGTATGGTCAATTGCTTATAATCAAATGAAAATAAGTGAGTAAAAACAATAGCATTGCAGAGTGGAGGGCTATAGAGGCTCAAGCCTCTGTCCTTTTACTTTGGGTTAAAAGTGTCTGTTTACAACAAGTCTGGATTATGAATTTCATTAAACATTTTACATGATATACAAAATATCTACAAAATTATTGTTCACAAACTTGAGTTTTATACCACAAAATACGCTTGTGCTATTAACCTTATCCAAGAGGAAGTGATTTTTTAGTTGAACTTAGAATCTTTGAAAATAAAAACTGTTCCCCTAATGTTCAGCCACATTTAGCTTTAAAAAACAATTTCCAGTTAGCAATTTTACCTTCAAACGTGGTTGAATATATTTATCTGAAAATGATTTGAAAATTGTCCAGTTTTTATTTGTCATAAGCAATGAATGATTGTAGGGAGAATGTGTAGAGTGCACACACTAAATAATATATACATCCTTTCTCTCCTTCAAAATATGCAGGTATCATTAATTCTAACCCTACCCCTAATATGACCTCTGTTTGAAAAAGAGCCAACTTCGATCGATCTATCAAATAGGTACTTCGTTCTTCAATCTAGCAAAGAGGCACCCGTAATTCAATCTATCAAAGAGGTACTTTGGACTTCAATCTACCAAAGAAGTACCTTGTGGCAGACATATATTTTTTACACTGCTTTATATACAATCTACTTTAAATACAATCTAATTTTCTTCTAATGGTAGGTAAATTCCAACTGCTAAAATCAGCAATATAAGCAACGTTTAAACTATGTCTCTTAAATGGGAAAAATTAGGATTCTAGGAAACACTCTTGAATGATGATACATACTATTTGGCATGAAAACTAATTATGCATCGCATGCTGATCATAATATGCCCGTCGCAGTGAAAAACTGCTCGAACTTGAAATTGTGTGCAAAATCACATCAAGTGGCAATTGTCTCCAAATACGAAATAAAATACAGAAAAGATTGGAAACGCTAATAAACTCCGCCTTTAATAAAATAGCGTAATAAAAAATTACACTGATCTCTGGTGACTTTCAAACGTCCATTACTACTATATTAACTGTCAGAAAAGTTAAAAGTATAAAGAATTAGAAAAGAAGACAAAAATATTTTATCATTTGCAGACCAGATAGTGGTATGAGCCCCAAAAAACAATCCGTACGGTACTGATATTTTCCAACTCTTTTCTAAAATTTTTATTATATAGAGCTTACTGAGAACCATCTACGTTGAGATATCTGACAGCTCTCTGCAACCTTTCCAATCGAAACTCACCAATATTTTAATGCAAAGATAGTTCAAGCAATAAGGAGGAGAGGAGAAGCACCAAGGAAGCTACATTCGTATTAACATTTCTGAAAAGATAACCGCATAATTCTTCACTGAGTGACTTTTTACGGCAATTGTTATTGTCCCAAAGAATTATGATCAATTACCGAGGTTTATGTTATTATAAAGTGATAATTAAGCGTGTAGTGTGTTTACGGCGCATATATAGATATATTAAATGCAATTCGCGAGCGAGCCCTTGGTGGCTTCTACGTGTTGGAATTCGGATCGGGGCATTCTGGGAACCATTCAAGCTGAGATACCTCTGACGGCTGTTATTGAGCTGCAACTTTCCCAATCGAATGCCACAACCAAACTCACCAAAATTTCAATTCTCGAAACAAGCAGCGAGGATATTGACCCACACAAGGTCAAAACACAGGCTACTTGTTTCGAAAATTATTCTAATTTGTCGGGGCACTTAAAAGAATGAGGTACAAGCAATTTTTTCTCCCAAACGGAATCCAAAGTGAGATAAGATTCTGATGCATTTGGCAGCCCTGATGGCTCAATTCATCATCATCTATTACCCAGCGAACGATCAAAATGCCGAATGTATACACAAAATTCGTTCGATCCCAACTTGAATGCGATCACTCGATACATTCCGATAGTAAGATTCAGCTGTATTTAAGATACTCTATTAACATGAATGATTGCGGTAGAGGAATGGTCCGCCTCCTCGCCACATTCCTCCAGCTCTGCACAATGTCAGAGAGGGTGGACGGGCTCACGCTCGGTATTTAATATTTGAAATCACAATTCGCCGTTTTCCAGAGTGGGGTGTAATTTCGGAATTGGCAAGCCGCTAAACGTGGTCAAACGGATCAAATTAAAAAAGAGGCCTTTCGCGGAGTCTCGGAGAGGCCCTTTGGGATCGACCTTCGATTGGACGTGACGGGAAAATTAGAATGTTAATAGCGAGAAAGAAGGTGCGCTGGACCAATCAAAAGCGTCGCAGTGGAAGGAATTGAGAGCCATTTCTTTTTAAATCGTAAAAACGAATTTTAAACCTTGGTCGTCGTAGCAATTTTGCCAAAAGAATGACGGCAACGACACGCGTGTTCGGTGGCTATCGGCGTGCCAAAGCTCTCGAACACATTATAGCGATAATGCGGGCATAATTCTTTGGGACAATAACAATTGCAGTAAAAAGTCACAAAGTGAATAATTATGCGATTATCTTTTCAGAAATGTTAATACGAATGCAGCTTCCTTGGTACTTCTCCTCTAATCCTTACAAAAACTATATTTGCATTACATATTCGATTGGAACCTCAGCTAAATTGGTAATTAAAAATGCAAAACTTCAAAACAGCGACCAGGGGCCACAACCGCGGAACTGATTTTTTTTATAAGTTTACGTTTGTTGGATAGAGTATCGAACAACCAAAGACCGTCATGTACGTGGAAACTGGTGCATGTTAAATCTATCGTGTTCTGTAGCGATTGACTTTTGTCCAATGCTACACTGCTGGTCGCTGTTATGTAGTTTAGCTTATGGTCATTGCTTTCAAGATTTCGTTGTTGGAAGTCGTTGGTTTGCTAGGATCGAGTTTCCAAAGACCGTCAGATACGTGGGGGCAAGTACACGTTGAATCTATCGTGGCCTCAATTGTCCTAACGTTGGCGTGGTGTGGAAGTTTGGAGACCAACTTGTGAGTGGGGTACCAACTCACAAGTGTTGACAACGTCACCTGACGGATTCAAAATTACGAGATGTTCTCCTCGGATTTTTCCATTCGGGATTGGTCCAGCACCGTTATAAATAGCCCGTTGTGTTGTTCCAGTGCAACGTAAATTCAACTACCTTCCCACAGCAATTTTGTGAAACGATGATGGCAGCGATAGGCGTATTCATTTAGAAGCTATTGCCATCTGGCAATTCTAAAATATGCTGCTTAAACAAGTAATAGTGGTAATGTACAGTCAACGCTGATGTAGTTGACAATGATGAGGTGCTGTTCTCGAATCTTTCCCTTTGGGATTGATCCCAGACCGTCACCAAAAGTCCGTTGTGTTGCTCCGGTGCGACTCAAAAATTCGTAAGTGTTAGAGAAATTAATACAGATTCCCCGGTGAAGATTTTGACTCTTGAAACTTACCCAGAGTGTCAGTAAAACACTTTCTTTGTGTGCGTATGTCTATTTATCAGACATAGCCTGTACTGTGTTTGGCGCAGTTTGGCCAAATATGGCCCTCTTTGCACAAAACCTAACTCAATCCAACCATTCAGTAGAGAAATCACGTAGATCGGCACAATGCATAAGAGGCTTTTCCATCTTTGCAACGGCCATATGAATTGCTTGATAAGCTTCCAAGTTTTCTTACGAGTCAGAAGTCAACAACCGTAAAAGTCTTCAACTGACCACCGGTCGAAAATCTGTCTTCATGCCAAATGAACATCAAAAAACATCTAAACGGAAGATCTCCTTCCCGTCTGTGTGGATGGGATAATTTAATTTCCGTACAGATAGTACAGATAGTTAGTACAGGGGTACTCGTCCGGACTCCTTTGATTTATCACCACTCGGTGTCAACAGGTTGGTTATATTATGTTTTAAGAAGCGCAAGAGGGTCTTACTAGACCAAGCTACACCCGGTGTGAACAGCAGGCAACGAGGAGACAGCTAGCTTTTGAACAGAAAAGGACTTCTAGTTAAAATCATTTTTCCCTTTCAACAAAACGTGGCGTGTGTTTATACGAAAAGTTGGATGGTTGGATTGGGTTTAATGGCGTAAGGGGCGATATATGGCTAAACTGAGTCAAACAACGTCAAATAAATGTTTTTTCGGAATGAATTTACCACTTAAAATATCCTGGAACACGTACGATTGAGGTGGTTGTCTCAACGAAGTGTTTCTCCATTAGCAAAACTAACCAGATTTTGACGGACAAAATACCACGTCAGTAGAAGAAAACTGACCGCATCTTGATCTTGTCATCATAAAAAAAATTGTAAATATCTTGATGACGAGATACTAGTCATCAGCAAAATTGGTCAGGTTTTGATGGACGATATATCTCAATGAAACTACTTGGCGGGTTCTGACCTACCGGCCACTCAGTCTAGTGTCGAAGAGACCGGCACCCCAAGAAAGCAAGTTTGAGTAAATAACGTTGGGGTTGTACAAAAAGGTTGTTTTTCCTTCTGAGGTTACTTGTGCACAGCAGGGGTATTTGGCCTGGACAATCAAGGGAGTAACATAATAGTATATTTTCACTAAACGCACATGCAAGATTGTTTCTTTTAAGGGCATCCGAACTTTTACTGCAATGAAGGCATGTATCCATGACTGCTCAACCCGAAGGCAGATGCTCCCAAAGTCTAGATACGCTTAACAAAGACTAATGAATGACTCGACATTTTTTGCGGTACTGAACATAACAAGCGAAAAGTAGAGGTTTGACGAAATAACTTTATGGTTGTCCTCGCACAAAGGGTCTCCAGCTAGTCCCTCTTACTACAGGACACAGAAGGTCAAGAGTAAAGAAAAGCAGTCGATCCTAGATCTTTGGGCCTGACACATATAAAGACATTCTACTTCTTAAGATATCTCGGTTCGGCCGCTTTCTGTTCATAAAGTTGTGGGCATTCCGCTTGGAGGGTTAAGGCTTCAGTCAAATATGAAGCGTAAGGCGCGAAACGACACGCGCAGACCAATCAAAGGTGTTGACGCGAGTGATGAAAACTTTCTGATTGGTCTTCGCGTGTCGCCTTGAATCTCGTGCTTCCTATTTGACTGAAGCTTAAAGAATGAATAACAGAGGCAAGAAATAAAAATAAAAATAGACTCGGAATAATTTTAATTAAGAAGTAAATAAACGCTTAATGGGTCTTCACAAAAGAGCGTCATGAAACTAAAAATGCATGTGGCAGGATAAAAACAAAATACAATTATCCCCGTTTCATATCTCCTGTCTTTCACTTTTTCAAAAACCGCGACTAGTGCTTATACTTTGAAAGAATTTGTCACGTAAAACACATTGGAATACTCTCGTGTGAAAAACCACAGAAACAAGAAAATCCCCAAAAATCCAACCAATCTCATGCAGTTGGATCCTTCCCGGGTGTATTCCTCTCTTCTCTGTTAGTTGACGTTTACATGTGAGTATGTTCATTTACTTGACCTTGTTTGGAGAAACTTGACCATATATGGTCCTCGAGCCATGAAACACCAACCCCTTCAAGCAAATCTCCATTCCTTCACTTTTCAACAAAATGCGCTGAAAGTCTATACTTGGAAAGAATTTACCACTTCAAACACACGGACATGCTCGACCACTAAAGCAAGAGATTATAAAATAGAAATAATCGAGAACAGAGAAATCGGAATAATTTTAACCGATAAATAAAACAAAACACCTCAACGGGTCTTCACAAAGAAAAGTGCCATGAAACAAAATCGGCACAAACAGGATAAAACTCTGAACTCAATGAGTTCTTTCATACCTCAACTTGCCTAAACCCTCGAATGGTTTCGACGAGATATCTCGTCCATCAAGATCTGGCCAATTTTGCCACTGAGAAGATATCTCGTCAAAAAGATTTGATTTTTTATGATAACAAGATCAAGATCTGGTCAATTTTTCCTAATGACGAGACATCTCGTCCATCAAGATCTGGCCAGTTTTGCTAATGCGTCGCTCAATGTTGTTTATCCCTCCTGGAGGTTGCGTCGATGCAATAACCACCAGGTGGGATAATAAACAAAAAGTGCACATGCTTAGACAAGACCTGAAAAGGAGACCAGAACTACGGGGGGAAGACACGAGATTTTCAGACTGCAATCCCATCGAACAACAGACTATACTATACTTAAAAGATACCGACACTAGAAAGGTCAGACGCCAGCGCTGCTATCCGTGCAAGATATTTAAATTTAATTAAAAGTAACACGCACAGAACAAAAAGATTATAAAGTAATTTTAAAGAATTCGAGGCTACAAATTACAGTCGAGCATTTTTAATATGCTTCACTGAACAGAGAGTAAAAGAAAATGCTCCGAGACCCTTTCATCTTTTAAATAATCCAACAAAAATGCCGATCAGAAAGCACAGGCTGGAGGTTGACGTTGGAGCAAATTACAGACATCCGTAACACACTTTTGAAGAACTAGTTTACGTTTTCGGTTGGATTTGAGAAGAAAGGAGTCTTTTAAAAATTTTCCTCACTTCGCTTTTTTTCTTCTAACAGATGTGATTCATAGGGTGCAAAACGGTGGTAAATTTAAATCGAGGAGGAGAAAAGGTCGTTTGCTTACCAAACAAAGGCTGAAAATGACTGCATGGGCGATTTTGTCCATAGGGCTGTCATTACAGTATTCAGTTTTCGCAAGATGGACACTGTTTAAAACGAGGTCATAAGCAATTAGTTACTGAAATTCAAGCGATTGTACTTCTACCAGTCAGACTGCATTACTGCATCCATACTACATTTTTTGAATGGAGAGGGTTTTTCTCGGAACTGAGGCATTAAAGCAATTACAAATTATCTTAAGTTTGATTCATGCATGTAGTGTTGCTCTGGTATGACGTTAATTTTAAAAAATTACCAAATTGATTCATCCATGAATAATTATGAATATTGAAGTAGTCAAATTTCAGCTACAATCTTATGTTCTGGCATATGGGCTTTATGTACCCATTTTCGGACAAGATTTCTGGCACAAAAATATTTGGCGTGGTGTGGAAATTTGGAGAGTAGGGTGCCAGCTCAGGTGTTGACCTTGTCATCTGACCATAGTCGCCAATAGTCCGTTGTGTTGCTCCAGTGGGGCGTTAATAAAACTTTCTACCTACTGACCTCATACACAAAAAAAAATAATTTAATTTCTGTGTTCTAAATTACCTTAAATTACCGATTAAATGTACTCATTTGGGGACTTTCCTTTTACCTATTAAATTTTAAAGCAGTTAAATTATTTTTTATCATTCCCGATTTTTTTTTAGTACTTAAAATAGCTGACAACATATTTTTTTGAGGAGAGGGTTTTTCTAGAGACGAGATGTTAAAAACAATAGTACATTTTCAAGCAATTGTAAAGTACCTTAAATAGCCGAGGTAAATATTTTTTGAGGGGAGAGGGGTTTTCTCGGACACTAAAGCTGTTATGGTTTCTTCAGTATTCGGAATCATTTATGTAGGTAATTGTTGTTGTTGTTTCTTATGCCTACACTGGCAGACCAGAGGAGTGCCAGGCCCGTTTGTGACCACGACCTATTTAACGTGCCCCAGTCACCATTAGTGAACACGACGGTCTTTAGCCAGGTCGAAGCGCCGATCTCGCAATCATCAGAATTGGAGGCTCCGCCGAGGACAGAACCCACAACCCTTCTGATGCGAGCCCGACGCTCTACTGACTGAGCTACCGCGGCTCTTGTGTAGGTAATTGGTAAGTATTAGTTAAAATCGAACTATATATAGAGCAACACAACGGTTATTGACGACGATCCAGGATCAATACCTATCATTTATGTAGGAATCAAAGATATGAAAATTTATATTTCAGCTACATTCTAATGGTATGGTCTATGGAGGTAATGTACCCATTTGAGGATATGATTTTTCTGACAAAATTTTGTTTCATTTCTCTCTGCGTCCCACTTAAATATCCGATAAAACTTGCCTATTCGAGGGAACATGAGTATCAACTATTAAATTTAAAAACTCGTTAAATTCCTTTTATCAATTCCGATTTTTAGAGTACCCTAAATAGCCGATAAGATATACACAGTCCAAAGTCCCAAATCCAGACGTCCGAAATTGTCCAAAATCCGGAAGTTTTGTTACAGGCGTCCCCCCCCTTCTCACTCCCCCCTATCTTTCCACCTCCTTCACAATTCCGACAATTTTTAAGGAGCAAGGTGTTTAACCTGTACCAAATTGATGAAACAACGCAATATAACGGATATGTTCAGAGTAAAACCACACAGAAAAATTAAATTTGTCAGTAAAATTTGTTGCATTGTATTAAAAAGTTATATATATATATAAAAAAATTTTTTTTAATGAAAAAAAAACTTTTTAATACAATGCAACAAATTTTACTACATATATATATATATATATATATATATATATATATATATATATATATATATATATATATATATATATATATATATATACGTTTTCTGGACGTAAATAACGCACCGACAATTTCACTTGTGGAAGAGGGGTTACGTTAGGTTTTTTTTTGACAAAAACACACTGAAAGTAATCCGAAAGGGACGAGGTCCGGATGATTTCGGATTTTGGACTTTGTACTGTAGTTTGAGGAGAGGGTGTTCTTTGGGGATGATGTCAATACAATTGTAAATTTCCACCCAACCGGTGTAAAGTGCCTTAAGTAGCCGATAAAGTATTTTTTGAGGGATGAGGGAGTTTTCTCGGAACTGCGGTATTAAAGCAATCATAAATTTTCAGGTGTTTGATTCGTCCATAAATGATCGTGAATATTGAAATCCCCGCTTCCAATCAGCCTCTAAGTGCTGTGTAATAAGCCCAGGCAAACGCATAAACAGTTTCAGGTAATGATATCTAATTTGTGGAAATCGAGCTCCATAAGCATCCTTCCTTTTGGCATGCAGCCGGTCATTTTGAATCCTCGTTTTAATGATCAATTAACGACGTTACTCCAAATGCACGAAACAAGTGCGAATATCTGTGCATGACTAATATATCGATTCTCCCCGCCAAAGAAGTCGTCAGACAGATTTTATCTGCCAGGGAGATTTTGCGTTGTTCATTTGTAGTCAATGACGCTCCTGTTTAACATAACCCTCTGACTACAATGTGTAATGTATTACCCTATTCCTACAAGTAGAATGCTAAACAGGTGTGTATAGGAATATTAATTTGTTTTTATTTTACCCCAGCTCGATGCATAAAGATCAGACAAACTCGCCTAAAAAGAAGAATCCGTTGTTCCTTTTCGGAGAGGAGACAAAGCTTTAAAAATGCAAACAACTCAAGCGCTGTGAGAGGTGTCTATCCCTAATGTAGGAATTTATTGCCTGTGAAGTGCATCAAGGATAACTCGTGAGTTAATTCTTTATTTTTGCTCTCAGATTTCCCTATCTAGAGTTATGTTTTCTGTCTCGACGAAAGTTATGCCTCAATAAATTGTCACCTCTTTCAGTTCTGCGAAGACCTGGTGAGATTTGCTTTGCGTCAACGGTCCAGGCTGCAAATTTAGTTCGAACTGATGGGATGGTGGGTTTTTGAAATTACACAAATGAACTTTTAACATTCATTGATATGTTGGTTGATTTTCTTGAGGCGCAAGGAATCGGCCAAGTTTCGCCAATAAATGTTTTACTGTCAAATGGACTGTTAAATTATTATTATTCAAAGAAATATAAAACCAAAGCTAAGGGTTTAGTTACTTTTTCACAATTAAATAATCCATTAATTGCAGCAAAAGCCACGAAAATTTGCAAGAGTTCTCGTAATTATTCGATTTCTCAAAAACGTAATTCAAAATGCGAGGTAAAACAATTTGCACAAAAAGAACACAGCAACTCGCACGAACATAGAATAAGAAAATATCGACGCCATTGCCAACAGCACAAACCTCTAATTGAACTGAGTTTCGAAAATGTTAAAACTCGCGGATAGTAGAATATCAATTCCCACCTAATTTACCATATAAGCGAATGCTTAAATCATAATTAAATTTTTCACAACAGTACTAGCTTCTAGTTGAACAAAGAAGCGCGGCAATATATGTCAAATCTAATATTGCTTCCATTTCTCAAAGAACTCAACCACGAAGGTAGACTGGAAACGTAAATAACAAGCAAAATAAAATCGCCTAAATATATGTAGAGTGAGCAAAAAAGACGTCATTACTGAATTGATCGCGATTGCGCAAGTCACTAGTTGAACTGAGAGTTCCGAAACTAAGTCAAAATTTCCGTATACTATTCAGATTCCTCGAATTCAACGATGAAAATTGAACATGAAAAAAAAAAAAAAAAAGACTGAATCGCTCGATCTACTAGTTTAACTGTGAGTTCTGAAAATGTCAAAAATCCGCATGAGAATGCAAGGAATCGGAATAAACTACTAAATTTCATATTAAACCAAAACATCAAACAAAACCAAATCACTCATTTATGAAAAAAAGCAATATTAATAAAAAAACTTCCGAAAATATCAAAACCGCTGAATAAGAGTGCGAGGAACCAGAATAAAGTACAAAAATTGAGATCAAACAAAAACAATAAACAAAATAAATTGATCATTTATAAAAAAGCAAAAAATAAAAGAGACGCTATTATTGAATTGCATGAACCATAAGTTGAACCGAGAGTTCTGAAAATATGAAACCCGATGACTACGAGTGCGAGGAATCGGGAATAAAGTATAAAAATTGATATTACAACAAAAAAGCTCAAATTCAAACAAAACAAAATAGATTATTTAATAAAAAAATAATAATAGAGACGCCATTACTGAATTGCATGAGCCACTAGTTCAACCGAAAGTTCTGAAAATATCAAAACTGTTGAGTATGAGGAATCAGAATAAGTACAAAAATTGAGATCAAACAATAAACAGATTAAAAGAGCTATCATTTAAAAAAAGCAAAAAAAAAAAAAAAAAGACGACACATTATTGAATTGCATGAGCCACTAGTTGATCTGAGAGTTCGGAAAATATAAAAACCGCTGAAAAGGAGTGCGAGGAATCAGAATTAAGTACACAATTTGAGATCAAACAAAAACAATAAACAAAATAAAATCGATCATCTATAAAATAAAGCAAAAAAAAAAAAAAAAAAAGAGACGCCATTACTGAATTGCATGAGCCACTAGTTGAACCGCGAGTTCCGAAAATACGTCAAAACTCCCGTATACTATTCCGATTCCCCGAACTTAACTACGAAAATTAAGGTGAAACGAAAACAACGAACAAAATCAACTCGCTCACATATAATATATACTCTTAAAAGAGCTATCATTTATAATAAAAGCAAAAAAAAAAAAAGACGATACATTACTGAATTGCATGAGACACTAGTTTTTTTTGATCCGAGAGTTCGGAAAATATAAAAACCGCTGAAAAGGAGTGCGAGGAATCAGAATTAAGTACACAATTTGAGATTAAACAAAAACAATAAACAAAATAAAATCGATCATCTATAAAATAAAGCAAAAAAAAAAGAGACGCCATTACTGAATTGCATGAGCCACTAGTTGAACCGCGAATTCCGAAAATACGTCAAAACTCCCGTATACTATTCAAATTCCCCGAACTTAACTACGAAAATTAAGGTGAAACGAAAACAACGAACAAAATCAACTCGCTCACATATAATATATACTCTTAAAAGAGCTATCATTTATAATAAAAGCAAAAAAATAAAAAGACGACACATTACTGAATTGCATGAGACACTAGTTTTTTTTTTTTTGATCCGAGAGTTCGGAAAATATAAAAACCGCTGAAAAGGAGTGCGAGGAATCAGAATTAAGTACACAATTTGAGATCAAACAAAAACAATAAACAAAATAAAATCGATCATCTATAAAATAAAGCAAAAAAAAAAAAAAAAAAGGAGACGCTATTACTGAATTGCATGAGCCACTAGTTGAACCGCGAGTTCCGAAAATACGTCAAAACTCCCGTATACTATTCCGATTCCCCGAACTTAACTACGAAAATTAAGGTGAAACGAAAACAACGAACAAAATCAACTCGCTCACATATAATATATACTCTCTCTCACACACACATTCTTCGACTGAACTCTCCACTTGTAATTAACGTTCGGTCAAGTAGCAAAAACAATACTTGATGAGTTTCGGAGCTGTTAAGAGAGGCTGTTCTCCTATTAAAGAGATCCAAAGCGGAGTATTTATTTGAAGGAGTACGAGAAAGGGGAGGAAAAAGAAGCAGGGGAATCAAAACCACAGTTCCTGACGTACAGTAATGGATGCGTTTCTATCGTGACAATTCTTTTTCCTATTGTAATGCTTGCCCTTGCGCAGAAAGGTTTGCAGTTGGCCGTGTAATCGGGTGCTCGGCAAAAGAGGCCTTTTCAAGGGAATAAACAGCAGCAAGTGAAGTATCGCCCAATACAAGGGAGGCAGATGGTGGGCACAAGTGAGTGGAATTGACTTGCGACTGTAAACCGAAACGGAACACTCAAACAAGTCAACTTAGAAAGAAATCTGAGGCTCGTAATTGAAATGACGACAGCAGCACAGAACTCAGCCTCGTTTCTTTTTCAATTAACGTTGACACAAAAAAAAAAGTGAGCCGCGTTGATTGTAAGGGCTTGGGCGCGCTGTTTGAACGGGATTGCTAAGATAGCAATTACTTTTTCGGCGGAAAATATCAAAAATTCAGCTATGAAAAACGTCTGGCTTGTCGTTTAATGTACATGTTTGAGGGCACTGCTCCTTTTCTTTGATTCAAAAGTGCTCTTTGGTAAGAATGTCTTAATCCTCCTATTCGATGCGACAGCTTCTAGATGAACAGGAGTTGGTGTTGGTCGCTGTGAGACTTAAAAGAACTGTTTGAATGTGATTGCTAAGACAGCAATTACGTTTTCATGGAAAATGTCAAAAATTCAGCTATGAAAAACATCTGGCTTGTCGTTAATGTACATGTTTGAGGGCACTGCTCCTTTTCTTTGATTCAAAAGTGCTCTTTGCTAAGAATGTCTTAATCCTTCTATTCGATACGACAGCTTCTAGATGAACAGGAGTTGGTGTTGGTCGCTGTGAGACTTAAAAGAACTGTTTGAATGTGATTGCTAAGACAGCAATTACGTTTTCATGGAAAATGTCAAAAATTCAGCTATGAAAAACATCTGGCTTGTCGTTTAATGTACATGTTTGAGGGCACTGCTCCTTTTCTTTGATTCAAAGGTGCTCTTTGCTAAGAATGTCTTAATCCTCCTATTCGATACGACAGCTTCTAGATGAACAGGAGTTGGTGTTGGTTGCTGTGAGACTTAAAAGAACTGTTTGAATGTGATTGCTAAGACAGCAATTACGTTTTCATGGAAAATGTCAAAAATTCAGCTATGAAAAACGTCTGGCTTGTCGTTTAATGTACATGTTTGAGGGCACTGCTCCTTTTCTTTGATTCAAAAGTGCTCTTTGCTAAGAATGTCTTAATCCTCCTATTCGATACGACAGCTTCTAGATGAACAGGAGTTGGTGTTGGTCGCTGTGAGACTTAAAAGAACTGTTTGAGTGTGATTGCTAAGACAGCAATTACGTTTTCATGGAAAATGTCAAAAATTTAGTTGTAAACGGTTTGGCTTATTGTTTTATGTACATTTCTGACGACACTGCTCTTTGATTCAAAATGCTCTTTGTTTAGAATGTCTTAATCATCATATTCAATTCGACAGCACCTGGAT